>CM053508.1:9733197-9757278 GCA_028627145.1 Eidolon dupreanum
GCTTAAAACTGAAACATATCACAGACAGCTTTATGATATGTGACAGTCATTCAAAATAAGTGGTACAACAATAATAGCACCAGAAGAGGCGGGGAACCATGGGGATGTAATTTATTTAAGACATCAGCAGAGTTCAGTACATTAGCTCTCCTAAAGACGTAGAAACGATTATTCTTACTTAAAATAGACAAAAAAATTTAATATACCTTTGAAATTAAATGTATCTGCTTTTATTCTAAATTCTAAACATGCCTATATGTATTTGGGTTTATGTATTTCTAGCATTAAAGAAGTCTCCATTTTATTAGCCCTTTAAACATTTGAATGCTTATAGACATTATTCAAATTTAATCGTTATGGAAAGGAGAGCTATGATGGGGTAAGAGAAACTGGAAGAACATAAAACTTGAGTTTGGGATTTGGAATAAATCTGGGCAAATTGTTTAATATGAAAAAAACATAATTAGGAAGCAGAGGAGAAAATTTAACTTGAAACAGTACAATAAAACAATATATGAAATAGTTATGGCAAGAACAATAAAAAAAAGTCAGTAGGTTGAATATAACAATGGTAGTAATTGTCTAATGTGATCAAGGAAGCAAGAACTCATAATCAGGTTTCCAGTTATTCCTCAGTAATGAAATTTTAGAGGCTGGACCTTAATCCAAGAAGGAAGGGTGTCCTCAAAGGTAATGAATTACATGAGATCAGGATGGTGGACATTAGATCAAGGAAAAGGATAGGACATGACAGAATGATGGAATCCATGTAAGTTCTGTTTGTTTCTGTTTTGTTTTCAGAAATAAGTAGAAACGTCCTTAACAATATGGAATCATTAAGCCAGAGCAGTGTCAAAAGGATAATTATTAATTTGTAGCTGAATCAATTCTGAACAGATCTAAAGAATGTTTAAGAAAATCAGTTTGAGTTTCGGAGATAGAATTTAGGATTGGGAGCATTTGTGCGATGGTAATGAAAATTTTCTAGCACTTGCAAAGATATTAATTATGCATTAGATTTTGACAATTCCTTTTGCAGTATAGATTCTTTCCTTTTAGATTACATAAATTGGCTCTCACTGAAGAAAATATAATTTTCTAATTATAACCACAAAGTAACAGTCAAGACATGAACAGGGGTTTAGGACTATTAAAAATTCCCACTACTTTAGTAATTTTTGTATTTCGAAGTGTATGGTTTTCTGTGATAGTGGTAGTGGCATCTATGTCAATAAGAATGTCTTTTAATTGTCCAAATGTCTTTATAAACAATGCATTGGTTTTGGTCCTATGAATTTCTTAAAGAAAGTTTATTAGATGCATTTTTATAAGAAGGCATCTGTCTTTCTTATTCTTAACCAATAAGAGTTCTTGCAAAAGGCTTAACTTGTAATATTGATTGCTGTCCTATCTTCAAGTCCTTGACTCTTAAAGCACAGAGGATGTTTTGGTTTTGTACTTTGATTTAAAATTGTTTATTTTCATCTCTGGCCATGCTACTCTGAACAAGCCCTATTCCCATCTCAGAAGCTAAGCAGGGTTGAGCCTGGTTAGTACTTGGATGGGAGACCACCTAGGAAGACCAAGTGGTCTCCCTAAGGATTGGAAGCTGACAAAGTCCTTGCAATCTGTGAGGTCAACCAAGGGTTGCCTTGCCTCAAAAAATAATAATAAATAAACAAACACACTTGTTTATGTTCTAAGGCTCTTCAAAAATCATCAACCACGTATGAAAGATTTCTAAATTGATTCTATCCTATCTCAATTTATTTTTCAAAGTTCTGTTTCATGTATAAGTCCAATTAAATAATAAAATAAAAATACAGTCTCTCTTTGTTTTTGCTGCTGGTTATACCCCATAGCATTGTTTGAAATTTTCCTGAACTATAGTCTTCGAATCTCATATTGATTCCTTCTTATTTCATTTAAAATTTTGTATCATCTTTTCTACTATTAGAGAAAGAGCTTCTAAAATGTACTCAAGGCTGAACAATTGAGTTATTTGTTTCTTCCTGATTTTTTGCCATCCTATTACTTTTACCATCTTCCCTTTCCAAGGAGTTAACCACTTAAGCAATCAGTACAATACAAGACTATGGCTGGTCATGAGTATGTATTTACAATAGAGACTAGGAAAAGTTCTAATCACTGACATTGCAATTTAGATGAAATGAAGCGACTTTCTTTCATGTATTGTTAAGACATACATCTTGTACAATTTGTGGTTTTGTCTATAGGAGCTATAATGTTTAGTCCTCAAAGCCAGATTGTATCAGAGGCTTCCTCGGTCTATTGTTCATACCTTCTCTATGAGGTACTCTGTTATATTTTAACATCCAGTGGACAAAAAAAAAATACATTCTATTAGTGGAAGTATTCTAGTACTCTCTACATATCAATTAGATCAAGTTTGTTGATGAAAGTTGTTCAAGTCTTACACATCTTTTATGATTTTATGCCTACTTGTTCTACTGATTACTAAGAGATGCTTATCTTATGGATTTGTCTTATGGATTTATCCTTTCAAAGTTCTAGATGTTTTTACTTCATTTATTTTGAAACTCTATTGTTAGACACATACATGTTTAAAATTGTTATATATTTTCTTGGTAAATTGATCTTATCATATATTAATATTTTTTATACATGGTAATTTTCTTTGTTCTAATGACTACATTGCTTATATTAATAAAGCCATTCTAGATTTCTTTAGATTATATTTGTATAGTCTATTACTTTTTTAAAAAATTTTATCCATATAATTTTCATTCATAAAAAAATTTATATCAATTCACACCATGCGGCTGAGTCATATTTTCTTAATACACCCTGAAAATCACAATCTTTTAAATTGTGTGTTTAGATTATTTTCATTAATATACTTATTAATGTAGTGATATTTAAGTATACCATTTTTTGTTTGTTTTGTATTTGTCTTCTCTTTTTGATTTTCTGTTTCTCTTTTCCTGACTTTGGAATTATTTGAATATTTGTAGTGTTGAACTTTAATTTAGATATTGGCTTATTTGGTATGTCTCTTTGTACTTTTTCTAGGGAAATAATTATATAGTTGACCCCTCAACAATGCAGGAGTTAGGGGTGCCACCACCCCACCCCTTGGTTGAAAACCTGTATATAACTTGACTCCCCAAAAACTTAACTACAGTTATCCCTTAGAATCTGTGGGGGAATTGGTCCCAGGACCCCTCCAATCCCCGTGGATATCCAAATTTGTGGATGCTCAAACCCTTTATATAAAATAGCCTAGAACAATGCCACCTCATTCATTGATTCTCAACCTTAGATCCAAATACTGTTTTTGATACACAGTTGTTTGAATCTACAGATGCAAAACTCAGGAATGCAGAGGGCCCACTATGTATTTATTGAAAAAATGTCTGCATGTAAGTAGGCCCATACTGTTTGAAGGTCAACTGTATTTTATATATGTATATTGTGATATATATCTAGCATATGTAAATATATACATATATGCACAATATTTATTTAAATTGTTTATTTTAAAAATTTCATACAATAAAATTCACTCTTGGTGTACAATTTTGTGAGTTTTGAGAAATGTAACCATCATCACTGTCAAGATAGAGAACAGTTCAATAATTAACACAACAGTGACTTCTTCATGCTGCTACCTTTGTAATCCGGATCTTCTCCAACCTTAACCACCGGCAATCTTTTATCCATCATTGGAGTTTTGTGTCTTCCTGTATGTGATGAAATTGAAATCATACAGTATGTAGGTAGCCTTTTGAGCCTTTTTGCATTTGGCAAAATTTATTTAAGCTCATCTGTATTATTGTTTATCAATGTTTTTTAATAGCTGGGGAGAATTTAATGGAATATGCCACAATTTATCTATTCCCTTGTTGATGGATATTTCAGTTGTTTCCAGTTTTTGGCAATTAAGAATAAAGCAGCTATAAACACTCATTAATTATGTGTGTGTGTGTGTGTGTGTGTGTGTGAGAGAGAGAGAGAGAGAGAGAGAGAGAGAGAGAGAGAGAGAAAGAGAGAGAGAGAGAACATAGGCTTTTATTTTACTTGAAAATATAATACCTAGAAGTGGGATTTCTGGGTCATGTGGTAATGCATGTTTATATAAAAATTCCAAACTCTTTTCCAAATTTGATATACCATTTTGTATTTCCACTAGTGATATAAGAATGTTCCTGTTCTATGTATTATCATCAGGATTTAACATTTTTTTTTTATTCTTTCTAGTAGTCTTACAGTGATATCTTATTATGGTGTTACTTTACCTTCCTGAATAACTAATGATGTTGAACATTTTTTCATGGACATGTTTGCTATCTGTATGTCTTCTTTGGTGTAGTATCTGTTCAATTTTTTCTCCAGTTTTATATGGCTGCTTGTTATTGGAATTGTGAGTTTTATTTATATAGTCTAGATATATTTCTTTTGTCACTATGTCATTTGAAAACATTTTATCCCAACCATTAGCTGGTCTTTTTGTTTCCTTAGCATTGTATTTTTCAGAACAAAAACTGCTTGAAGACATGTGATCTGTTTTTTCCTCCCTTTTTATAGAACATAATTTCGGTGTCATATCTAAGAACTCATTGCTAAATCAAATCCTCAAATATATGTTCCCATATTTTCTTCTAAAACATTTATATTTTTATTTAATTTCTATTTTGTTGTTATTTTAATGACTTTTTTGATTATTACATTGATAATTGCTTATTATTGGCCTGGAAATATTTCTACATTTTGTATCCTGCTTGTTTAAAGCCAGATTACTGATTCACTAACTTTCTCTAACAATGCAATAATTTATTATCTTGATTTTCCTAAATTATTTCTGTAAGTCATAACTTTTTTTTGCAACATTTATACTTTTTGTTTCTATTCTTTGGTTTGACTTTCATGAAAATACTCTGGTAATACACTAGTTATTTAGATGCTTCTTTTGGTTTACTGTATTCCTTAAAAACGATCTTTGTTTTCTTTTTAGCATTATCAAAATCAACTAAATTTTGCATTTAGTCCATTACTTTTTAAAATTTTCTCTACTTGTGTCATTCTGTTTTACCCTGAGTATGGCAATATTGAGGGGAAAAAAGGAAGCTCTTTTATCTAATCAGTGTTCTTGGGTTTTCTTCCCTTGCCCTTAAGTTCTGCCATCTTTCATTTCATTGGCAACTTCCTCTGTACTGTTTGGATAACCACCAGTCTCTACAGTATTCAATATAAAAATGAATTCTCTCTTTCCACTTAAAAATACTCAATCTATTCACATTGCATTCTAAATTGCATCATTTCCTCTTAGAACAACAGGAATATTTTCAGTTTTCCTGTTTCAAATAATAGTTTACAATATTTCAGAATTAATTTGTATTTGTCATAAAATGATTGAAGATATTTGTCTGTTTTATTTAGGATTTATTGAATCATACTAAGTGCCAAATTGCACCTATATCGAAGAAACAATATACTGTGTGCTTTTTCAGTATAGCAAGTGCTTTTCTAGGCATTTTATTTTAAAAACCTATATCACATACATACATTCTGAGATATTTTTACTCCATTGATTAGGTAATACACTTGAAAAAAAAATACAACAGCCAAGGGCAAGGCCAGATTTCAAACCTTAATGTAACTGACAGCACCAACTTGACTATATATAACACATAATTATGTTGAAGAAAAGATGTCAAAGATTAAGAATCTATCTCTCTCTTCTTCTTCTCTTTTCTGTGTGTGAGTAGTAGTGAGTACTAATGTTAGGTGGGGAGCAGAGAATAATTTGCATTTTATCAAATGAAGTTAAATCTGTATTATTCATAGTAATGCAAATGAGCAAGTACCACTTCAAGATAATATTATCAGGGCACGTACAAGGATGGGACAAATAGAAGAAATCAGTCTACTAAGAGTTAGTTTATAGAGTGGTCTATTATATTATTAAAATGTATGGCATAGTGAATAATTATCATTTGTTATTGCTGTTTTGATGGATGATGCAGTTCCTCACTCATATTATTTATTTCAGTTTGTTGTTTTATTTTAAATTATTTAACTTTTTATTGAGATGAAGAAAATAACTCCTAATTAAGAGGTTTATGAAACCATATTGAAAAAAATATGTAAAATTAATATTATGAGGTTTGTTTATTTATGTATTGTTTCTCTATTCTATAATATGGACCACTTAATCAAAATTAATAAAATTAAATTGAATAGATGATTCACATAAATAATTTAGCCTATTTCAACAATGTTTTTATATTTGTCAGAAATAAACTTTTAATACTCTATGAGATTTTTCCTCATTTCATAAATAAACAAAGTAGTAACATAAAACAAAAAAGTGGTGTGCTCTTGTCTAACTTACAAAGAAACTTTTTTAAATGACAAAATTTGGTTTCAAGGCAATTTTTCCTTGTTTCTTGAAACTTTAACATAGTAATAAAAAGCCTGGTATAGTGCAGAGCATGAACCTTATGAAGCGATAACATCTATCCACTAAATGTGCTATGTTGTTGTAATTGAAAACAATATTCAGAACCTAACACCATTAAGGTAATTAGAAGCTCTATTGTAAATTAACTGCTTTAAGAAAACTACTTTTCCAGATAAGACTGCATGGAAAGTTCAGGCAAATATGTACCTAATAATTGTAACTTTAAAAGCATGCTTACTTTCTAAAGGAACATTTGAAAACTTAACATTTTTTATTTGTTCCTAACTTTAGTATCACTTTTCAATAGTTAAACTTTATCCTTCTTAAAATCATATTGACTTTAGACTGCATAGTTTATAGTTCACCAGTTCCTAATTTTTTTCTGAATTGAAATGTCATTGTAGTACTTTTGAATTATCAAACTATTGTGATTTGCACTAGAGGATGTTTTTTTTAAACAGGCAAGAAAAAAGCGATACCTAAAAAGGTAAAATGACTAACTTTGAAAGAAAGCCAGTCATAAAGAAAAAGAGTATAGAAACAAAAGTGAGCATACATTATTGGTCATAAAACAGAAAAAAAGGAAATAAACAAGTGACAGTGCTTTTATAATTATAGTATGTCTAACTTTTTTGGTAAATTTGATTAATCATCAAGAATGATTTTTTTAGACTATTCATTGCTTTTCTAAAATTTAAATATAGCAAAGGTAACACCTTGGAGAAGCTTGGTCACATTCAACAATAGTGCCTACATATAAATTTACCTATAGAATCAATGTTGTGCCACTGTTTTCTGGAAGCATCACAATATCTGCAAAGTATATACAGAAGTAGACCAATAAACTAATCCTTTGGAAGTATAGGAATTTCTAGAAGCAGACAAAGATAAATTAGTAGAGATATTCTTTAAGGAAAAAAGCAAATAGAAAAAATCGATAGGTTGATGAAGTCCTCAAACACAGTTTTTTGTTCTGAAAAACCTCTTTGTGTTTTAGGTGTTCTATTGTTACACAACCATTTATTCAGATTTTAAGAGCAATTTAAGGTCATTGCAACAGTCCAAGAAGCTGACTAGTAAAGTTAATGGACAAATTAGCAAAATTAGCAATTCACTGTGAAGGATGTAACCAAATTGAAAGAGATCAACAGGCCAAGTTAATGCATGTGAAATTTCTCATTTCAACTAGAATCATGGAGGAAGATGCTGTAGGACTTTCAAGAATAATGGAGGTTTGCTATAAAGATCAGAGGAAAATCAAAGAGTTTATAGATTTTCAAATCCTCTTGGACCATGTCATTCCACTGAGCAGGAAGAAAAACAATCTTATTAAAGAACTTTTCCAAAAATGCTGAAAAAGAACTGGCAATCACACTATGATCATTAAATGTATGCAAGATCAGCCTGAAGAAATCCGACTTCAGTTTAGTCACTTATATTTCTAAAACAGGAAAGTGCATTTTTCTACTGTGAAATTGTAGTACATCAAATCTATTTTTTCAAGGACAATGAAGCTGCAGTATTATATTGCATGGAGAAAAAAATGCTGCAATTCCCCTATCTTCTAAAATTGTCCATGCTGACATTTTCTAACTATATAGTTATTCTTCCATCTGAAAACTTCTCTCTGTCTTTAGATCTACTTCATTATACATTTCTTTTTATTCACAGGTTAATCTCCTTAGTGTGACAACTTATCCCATTTGAAATGTGTTCTTTTTAGGTTATCAGATGGTATCTATCTAAACATCTTCCTCTCCTCTGAAGAAGTAACTTAGACATTATTCACTTTATAATTGGAATTCCAGATATGTTCTTTTAGAAGCAAAAGAAGTAATTAAGTTTATCATCCGTTCAAATTTTAGTGAAATAATTGTTATTCATAGCATCCCTCTACCTTGTCATCCTCAATATCCCCTTTGAGGGAAGCTGGTATTCACTCAAATTGTCAGTGATTCTCCCCTGCAGAGGGTCATTGTCATCTTTGAGCTAGTTCTTACAAGACCATGATTTTTCTAAGAAAACTGGGAGGCAAGTATACCTATTTTTCCAGGATCTCTTAGATATCATTTAAGTTGTATTGTCCTCTATTCCTGAAGTAACTGAATAAGCCTCTATCCCTACTGATATTTTGTTTTTTAATTAAAAAAAATTTTTTAGTGTGTGTGCATGTGACTGTTTACACTGATAGCTTATACTGCTTTGCTTTTAGCTAAGGGACACAATTTTGTGGACCATATTACAATAGGGCTTTTGTGAATCTTCATCCTTTTTGTTTGTATCGTTCTCTCTCTGTCCATGAAATAAATTCAACTTGATGTTTTTATTCCCAGATTCATGTGAATTCTGTATATTGATAATCTCATATTTTACTTATTTCTATTGAGTACTCTTGAGATGATTCTCTAATTATGACTGCTTTATTAAGCAAATCCACAAATCAAGACAGCAAATTCTGACTGCTTTCAACTGGGGCATGATATTAGGATATGATCTCTTTGTTGATATCTTTCATGTGGCTAATAATATTATACAACCATAACTGGACCACAGACTTGCCACCATATCACATTGAATTCTTCCTTAGGTATATCTTAGCCATGCTTCATTTGTCAAACCTTTACAAAATCTAGCCAGATTAGCTTCTCTTGAATCTCTCCTATAAGGATGGGAAAAGGAAATAACATTTATTTTTACTGGAAAGTTAAATTCTTCCAAATTGGACATGGTTTTCACTGCCTTTCTTATTCTCAGAGTACAAGAGCATTGGAAAAAGAAATGGAATTCTTCAGAAAAAAAACAAGTAAGCTATTCTTTGGAGCCACATGACACCCTAACAAACACGTGAACAAAAATTCACTCTACAACTTGGTAAAATACTTAAGGAGAAACCCCATATATCATCTAAAAACACATTAATGGCATTCTATTGATAAGAGTCTTCAAAATCACTCCAAGGCTCAGATGAATTTGGATATAAAAAATACAGATATAAAAAATATCTCAAGACTACTCTAAAAAATTCTGACATCAGTCACTTTCTGATGACTAATCCCAAATTAAAAACTGCCAACCAAAACTTTTTGGATTCATGTTGTAAATAGCCTTATGAAGATCTTCTAATCATTCCCATCATTATAAAATGTCATAATTTGAGGTCTCGGATGTGTATCTTATTACAGGAGAGTTTCTTCACCAGAAATTGATGCCACAAACCAATATTTCCTCTACATACTGGATTCTGCAAGTTTATACTTTAGACTTTAGTTACACATGTACCAAACAAATTGAATTTTCCAGACTAATGGCTTCGAAAGGTATAAAAAGGCCATTAATTGGCACAGATTAGGTTTGCATTCCAATACTTTCCATGCATTACTCTACAGAGCTGATTATTGCTTAGAATGTTGACCTGCTCCTTTTATCATTAACAGCTATATTCTGCCTTAAGACATACCATATGAATTGGCATTTGAAAACCTAATTCAATGGCTCTTTAAAAAAATCAAGCTATCAAATATTCCCATTTTTCCTTGGAAGTAGAACCAATTTGAGTTCTACATAATGTTAGTATAATGTTACCTCACAAATTAAATAAAGTTAAATAAATAATCAATTCAAAATTTTACTCTTTAATAGCATGCTTATCACTGAGTGGATTTAGAAAATAACCATTTCCATTGTAGGAATTTGATATAGGTGCAAAATATGTGTACATAGACTCATGGGTATGCATCAAACCATGGTTTCCATCAGTATTTCCACATGACAGAGTACCATTTAGAAACAAAAAACTCATAGCAAAACAAATAGATACTATCTTGGTCAAATGAGAAGGGAGAAAACCATCTAAGCAGTAAAATATGACCATAGAAAAGTAGGAAATCAGTGCTGTAGTTGAAATCCACTGCATATATAGAATAATGGTACCCATCAGGCAGGTTTCCGGAAAGGCAATCTCACTAACATAGTCAGGTTTGAGATTACTCAGGTCACAAAAACTAAGACATTTTTATTGGGAAAATTTTTTTTCTAAATCCCAAGTCTTAAAATTTGAACTATGAGAATGGATTTATTCATTATCTAAAAATGGATTTTTATTGTGTTCCATCCCTACATGCAGCTACTTACTAACATCTGTTCAGTGTCAATAAAATTTTATTCAGAACAGTTTTTCCCTTAATACTGTCAAATTACTGCAGTCTCTGCTTTTGCTTACTCAGCACCAATTCATCAGGCTTTGTATGATCTGTAACAACTGGGCTCATAAAAATTTACCCTTGAATTGAAAACTAAAACAATGATGAGATTTTGTATTGTATAACAAGCCATTAAGAACAATCACATATAAGCATTCCAAAGATCTTGAAGAAGTAATAAAAACTCAAGCTTTCATTAGGCTATATAATTTATGATATCAGGATTTTAAAAATTCTATCAATTTTATCCCAGTTATTTTTGAGCAATTAACATTTTCACCCAGAGGATGTATTAGGAAACTTTAAATAAAACTTTGAAGCATGACAGCACACAAAATTGAGTGGCCATTTACTCTATATTGAACCAATATAAAAACAGTTAAATTGGTCAATAAACCTTTGAATGTTACCCTAATCACTTTTATACCTAGAATTCACATATCTTTGGGAGAGGTGCCTTTAAAGGAGATACAGTGGTTATCCTGATGATTTTACATTTATAATTTCCTCTTTTTAATAATAAATGTTATCTTAAAGCTCCTGTAGAAAAGTTTTGATAGGAGCTTCAAATGCATTCACAAATAAACAGGATAAGTATATTTTTATGCAAGTCAAGCTATTAATATAAAATACAGAGTGAAATAGAAAAGCCATACTACGCAGAAAATCACAATTTTTATAAACGTTCAATAAATTCATCTCCTGTACTTTAAAATATATCCTAAACACGTCAATTGAGTTGGTATCAGAAGATAACTATCTTACCATAATATTTTTCACAGAGTAATATGATAAAATCTTTTCCATTTTCTATTTAACCAGAATACTAATAATAGCACTCAAATTTATATATTAATTGATATTTTGAAATCTGAAACTTTTTTATGGTTTTGTTCCTCCTAATAGTATAGAACTGTGTGATATACACACCTGAGGCATAGCCTAAACTCAGTGTTCACTTTCTATTTGAGTGTTCTACCACATGGCTGCAATAAAAATCATGTTTTCCTACTACTGTGGACTATGATACATATTTCTTTTATTGATACACTGGCTCATGCTGTGAAATGCTCTTGTGTGTTAGGATTGCTGGATTCCTAAATAAGAGTTTATTTCTCCATGTGTTCTGTATAAATGGGAGTGAACCATCTTCAGAAGTATATTGTAATACATACTCTGCTCTAGTTTGTGGATATGTCCTTTGGGAAATTTTTTTGTTGGTGTTGTTTGTTTGTTTCTTCTTCCAGATTTCTACATATATGGTTAGTTCAAGACCAGGTTTTATGTAAACATTTCAGAGGTTCTCAACCTGATTGGGTAGTGGAATTAAAACTCTGTCCTACAGTATACATCATTTAAACTTAGTTTTCAAGTGAATGGCTCCAGTATATGCTCATAAAATATGGCAGATGTCCAACACTGATACTGAGCCTCTATTCAGTTATGCAGGGTTTGCTTTTTTCTAGCTTGATAAATGAAACAAAGCTCTCAATTAGCTTTACATAACAAATGCTCTTCTCGCTCCTTGATGCTCTGGGAGCTTAGTTCATGAAAAAAATAACCCTTGGAGATAGATGCAATTTCTAACCCCCATGGGCCATGTTCAGCTTCTACTCCTGATTTCTGCTATGGCTTTGAGATTCTTCTTCGTTTTTGCATGTCTTTTCTAAAACTATGTTTATTTTAACTGTTAATTATGTTCAAGCCCAAGTAATTTTAAACTACAGGTATAAGAAGCAACACTGGTAATTTTTAACATACATATGATTCCATCCAGAACAAGTTGTTAGTTGTTTGTTTTAGCATTGTGGGTTTCATTTTTAATGATATTATGAATATAGCAATTTGAAAACTACTTTTTGTATGTTGTAGAATTGAGCAAATGAGTAAATAGATTGATATTTAGAGGCAGAATTCTTATTATAAATAACAGAGATGCAAAGTCAAGGATTAGCATAATATTGAAATTTGAATATAAGTATATAATCATAATTACATAATCAATAATGTACAAACTAATATCATGTGCTGCTGCCTCCTGATGTGAAGACACAATGTCATAAATATAGTATTTCTGCCCAAATTGGACAATATAAACATAATCATGAGAAGATATTAGGCAAACCTAAACTAAAAGATAATTTACAAAACAAGTGGCTTTTATTTTTATGAAATGCAAATTTAAAACTGTAGTGTTTTATGAGAGATAAAGAGAGGTTGAAGAACTAACCCATATTAAAACATAAAAAAGGAACTAAAGGCATTGGGTGATTCTAGATCAAATCTTCAGTCAGAGGACATAAACATCCATATTAATTACATTGCCCTGAAACTATGGAGCTTCTAAGATAAATGGAAGCAGCTAAATAATAAAGACTGTGTAAAGGGATGAGCAGCAACAACAACAACAACAAAATGTATTAGGAAAGAATAAAAGCAAACAAGATTTCTAGATTAAAAAGGCTTTGGAAAAATTATAACATCATATCCTACCTTAAATTTTGTATCCAGTTAATTTGCCATTTAGTAATGTAAGCGAATTTTCAAATATTATATACCAGATACATTATTCACTAACCCTTTCAGAAGGAACATATAAAGTGGGTAGTTTAACAGAAGGCAATAAATTATGGAAGAAAAAGAGAAGTGGAGTAAGTATTAGTGAGAAAGATATAATTTATTGTATTTGATATTGGCCATACAATAAAATGTAACTAATTTGGGAGTGGGAGAATCAAAAATAATTTGGAAATAAAATGCAGTTTAACAATTAGGAAATATATAGTTTGAAACCCAAAAATTTGAAAATCAATATCAAATAAGAAACTGCGTATTACTTAGTAAAGTCATTTAAATGAGAACAAAATACAATAAAAAAATTAATCTGATAACATTAGAGACAAAATTAAATAGCTGGTTTTGAAAAGCTTATTAAGGTGCAGAGAATTTGCCTCCTATACTGGATTAATTTTTATAGTCAATAACAGTATCTTAAATTAGCAATTCATCATCATTCTCATATTTTTGGCATTTCAGCTGGGCTGTTCTTGCTGAAGTTTTCTAATATGGTTGCAGCATATAACAAACGAGACTTGAATCTTCTACAGGCTTCTAAACTAAGATGTTTCTCTTACTGTGGACTAAGTTTCCTGATTTTTTTGACAAACTATAAGAGCATTATTTTCAATGATTTCCTCCTTTATTTCAAGCTATTAAGATGTAGCCTTATAATTAAAATATTTAATTATCTGCCTCAGGTTTGATGGAGGTGGGAAGGAGTTGTAATCATATCACCTTACCTATTTTAAACTTCCATTTGGATTTTCACATCTCTATCTGATGTACCAAATTTGGCATCATGGGCAGAATAATACTTTTCTTCATTTTCTATTTTGACTTTCTTATATCATAACATCTTATCCTATACCAGAGGCACAGATAGAGCTCAAGTAGACGTTTTTAGCACCCAAAGCTAAACCCAACCCAAAGCCTGTTTTATTGGACAACAATAAAACAAGACATTATTGTTTATCTTAGGGTTTCTGGAGTTGTCGATGGGGACAAATATATTACCTAGAAACTTTCTCCGTGATCCTTTAATAGGCAGAAAAGTATATTTCAAATTTTTACCATGCATATGTATATATGCATACTCTCGAGACGTGAGTACACGTAATCAATCTATATAGCCTTGTACTAATAAGTGAATATAATCCTGTACTTTTAGTGCAGGGTACTACTGAAATAAAGGTTTAAAAAACAAAAAAGAAGAAGTTGGTCTTCTAGAAACCTGCTTTTTTTGAACAATATATATTTTGATTCCTTGTTTATACCCTAATCCTTATAAATAAAGAGCCAATAAAAGTTGCAATGATTGCAACTACTCTAGAAAATTCAGCTTTTACAATAAATCTAGCCAACAACTGGGTTTATCATATCTCTAGCTTATTTACAGTTGAAAGTGTTACATTTTTCAGTTATTTGGATGAATAATTGGTTAGAAGCTATCTTAAGTTGTTGCATTGTAATTGGGCACAAAATATAGAATTTAAAAAATAGTCACAGTTTTGGGGCCAAAACTGTGCCATCTCCTATACAGAACATCATTGTAGTTTTATCTGGGCATCCTCTGAATTTAGTTACTTTGTCAACAAGATTGCACTGTGAAAAACAGAGGGCAGTCAGAGAGGCTGCAAATGTCCTAATTGTACCTCATATCAACATACATTATTAGTGCCCTATTGTGACATTTGTCTTTTTGATTAACATAAATCTTCTGTTTATAAATGGCAAGTTTATTTTTACTGTTGTGTTTAAACTGGCAAAGTCTGTCACATGGTTTAGAAGAAGGGAAAAAATGTCGAATGCTAAAATACTTTCATCTCCTAGCAATTGAACAGAAAATAGAAAGGCAATCCTACTTAAGAATAAGAACTCCATCAAGTGCCTGAAATGTTTACAGAATCACAGCTTTTCCAGCTTCTTCTGATCGGCAGCCTTCTAAAAATTTAAATGTTTTAAGACTCTTCATTGATAGAGACTGGAGATTTCAATATTGTCTGTGCGTGTATATTTTAGACAACATTAGCAAGTCAAGGCAAAGATAGTAGGATTCTGTAAGTTCATTTATTTTTGTGGCATGAACATATAACATGAACATGACAGTCATTGTGTTGATATTGACCAAAAAAAAGGTCTGTTGACACATGGACATAGAATACCCACATTTGAATTTTCTCAGCATATTTAAATTTCTAAATATTATTAATCTTTGTTAATCTATCATATAAATCCTATATAAACCTCAGCCAACTTGGGAATTTCTGAATTTTTGGGAGGAAACTCTGCATATGTAGAAGTAGAAGCAAGTTGACAGGGCCAGGTCTCCTTCATGTCTCTTATTTTTTCAAGAATGAATTCACTAACTTCCAAAGTATATGTGTTAAGAAAACATAGCAGATGAATCAGATAGATTTTTTCCCACAGTATAAAATAAATTTATCATTAGCATTTAACTCTTTTATTATCTAAATGTAAGATATTTTCTTCTAATATGTTTTTAAAGTATATGAGTAATGTCATGATCATTTAGAAGCTTTCAAAAAAATTTGTTTAAAACAGCTTTTGTGTATATTGAACTACTTTTTATGTAACTGAGTTGCAAAAGAATAATTAGCATAACCTCAGTCTTTCTTTGGAAAATTATTCATTTGGAGAGCTAGTTTCTCTCATTCAGCGCAGAATCAGCAATCATGCAGCTAGTAAGTGACAAGGCAGGAATTTGAGCCCAAATCTAAATGATTCTAATAAACTTGTATGCTTTCTCTGAAATTATACTACACATTAGTAAGACACAATAACTAAAGTTTTTATGTTTTAAGAATTCCATAATGAATTAGGTTTAATAACAATAATTTAATATAAGAATACCACTATAATTTTAATTTGTTGCTTTCTTATTCATTAACTTTGGACAAAGACTTATCAACAAAAACAGTGATGCTGATAATATTGCTTAAATTTAAATAAAACATTTTCAGGTAGACTAACAATGTTCTCACATGGCACTTTATCAAACATTTTTTCCCATTTATTTTGTATACAGAGCAACAGAGTAAGATAACTTCTTCAAGAATGAATCATCTGAAACTATTGTTCTTCTAGGTCAAAATGGTCAAATATAGACACTCTCATATAGTTCAATTTCATATCATCCAAGTTTTATATAAAAAGCAAAGGAGGCTCATAAATCATCAGTGGGCTGATCAAGTTCCTACAAGAAGGGAGAAGCAAATCTGTAACCTAGGTCTTTTGAATGTCAAGTCCAATGCAGTTTTCACTGCATTATGGCTGCCTTTAGTGATGATAGGTCTTTCTGAAGATGAAAAAGAAAAGGCAACCAAACAATAATTTCAGTGCACTCCATGCCTAGTGTTTCATCTTTGATCTACTGTAAAATTGCTATTCTCACTGATTTTCTATCCACTTGTTTCAAGTTGTCGCAAACAGGTAAAGATATGGAAATAACAGTTTTCTTTGGGAACCGAAGCAGGTAAAATTGAAGCAGACAAGTTACCGACAAAATAGAATCTGCGGTAGTAGTTCAGATACAGTTTTTTAATGAAAATGATTTGTATTGTTCCTAAAAAACTTAAAAGTTATATTTTACTACATATATCTGGCACATGGAATTCATGCCAAAAAAAAAAAAGTTTTTAAACTTGCCAATCCATACAAAAAGCCATTCAGTGTTGTACTTGATTTCTATCATTCATTACGAGTAAAGCACCTTAATCCAAGTTAGAACTTTTGTAGTTGTATTGCCCCATATATTCCCTAGACACCAATACTTAATGATACGTGAGAAGAAACAAAAAATAAACATCTATCCATAGTGTATTTTTATATGCTCCAAATTATAAAAATAATTGTTCTTACACAATCTATATGAATATTCTTTAATATTTATTAAATATTTATTTAGAATTTACTATCTCTTACTGTGAATATATTTGAAAATAAGTACTATATATTTATGTTAGAAGTACTTAAAAGGCAATAATCATAAATATTAAGTAAAATAATAAAACATTTTAATCAAATTTAAACTATTTTTATTAAATGTTAAAATAAAGGGGTGTGCAGTGTATTATCTCTCCCCACCCACTGCATCAACTATATCATATTTTCTATTACTTTCTTCTGTAAATTCAAAAACACCTTTAAATATCTCCTTTCTTTAGACAACAGCAAAAAATGGTAGAATACAAACATGCAAATACATATGCAAAACATGAAAATCTCTCTTGAGCTCACAAGCCACTCTTATTACTCCTTTTATGAAAAGTTTCTAACTAAAACAAGAGTAGCTTACTAGTGTCAATTCATCACATTCAGAATTTTAAAAACATTTCTGCATTTCCCTCATATTGTAACTGCTCACATCATTTTGTATCAATGCTTTTGTATACAATTTCTCACCAAAATTCCTTCTCTTTGCCTTTCTCTTATTTTCTCTCTGAAAGATTTTGAGACTGTTTCTTTATTTCTTGGTCACTAAAAGTATACACTAATATTTCTCAGTGTGGATTTTGTCATATGCATTGGGCTGGACACTAGAAAGAGGTTTATTTTTAGATTCACATCCATCCATATCCGTGTTTTTTGTATTTTCTGTTTTTAATTATTTATTACTCATAGTTTTCTCATTTTAGACAAACATTAGTCAAATATGGAAGCTCTACATTGATGTATCTTTCTAATAAATGTTCTCCTGTTTCTTTATTTTTTTCCCTAGTCTCTGGAAGTCTTTCTAAACTTTGCCTAACAACTCTTTCATTGATTTCTAATTGTATGGTCACATGTTCAGTATTTCTTAGAATTCTGCTTTACTCTTTTGTGTATTCTTTTTTTGTCATAGCACTCTATCCTTGCAGCATAGATTTAGTATTCTAGAATATATCTGGAGATAACAGAATATTGTCTGAAGTTAATTTTGATTTTATTCCTGCATTTTTCTACATGCTCTCTGTTTTGTTTATTTACTTTTTTTCTATTGGTCTGTCACTTTTGCTTTCTCACATACCAAACATTTTGAAATATTGTTTCACTAGCACCTTATTGTGCATGGCTTAGTGTACAAGACTATTAAGAATTCTTCACAGGGAAACTGAATGGTCAGCTATCTTTTGTAAGATGAACCACCAAATGTCATTTTCTTTTTTCTTTTTCTTTTTTTCTTTAGGTGAGGCAACCCTTGGTTAACCTCATAGATTACAAGGACCTTTGCAGCTTACGATCCCTTATTTTTATTTTTATTATTTTTACTCCAATAGCACTTGATCTTCCTAGGTGGTCTCTCATCCAAGTACTAACAGGCCCAACCCTGCTTAGCTTCCGAGATCAGACGAGATCGAGCTTGTTCAAGGTGACATGGCTGTAGACCCAAATGTTATTTTCAATAGATCATCTTTTAGATTGTTTTACTTCCTGAAGAGGAATATCTTGCAGTCTAGAATCAGGGTATTTTAGGAAGTTACCTGCATTGTGAGGTGAGTAAGGGAAAGATTTTAAATTCTATTCAACATTAAGCCATAGTGACAGAAATTAGAATAATTACTGCCCTGAGTTGAGGGTGGGATGGAATTACTGATTGGAAAGGTGAATGTGGAAATTATCTGAGGTTTTAAATGTTCAATATCTCTATCTAAGTGGAGGTATTCGTTCTTTATAGATATGTAAATAATCATTGAAATGTATTGTTAAGGTTTGTGTACATTGCTGTGTGTAAATTAAAAAAGTAAAATAAATAAAATTTTAAAAAGTCAAGATTCATTTCATTGAGGATATTCAAAGCAATGATATGATTTCAGTAATCGGTGTAAATCCATCATGGTAGAGTATCTGGGCACAGTACCAGAGATGGCCACTTAAGGACACATGTGGAATACGAATGCGTGGCCTTCAGCCCCCACCTCCTCAGGTGGATGACAAAAGATTGGGGAGAGGGGAAGTGAAAGGAGAGTGAGGGAGCTAGAGAATCTCTGCAAGGAAAAGTAGAAAAGGGCAGGACTTTAGGATGTTCTGCTAGAGTTCCACATTCCACTCCCCACCCATACTTCTCCTGACTCCCTGCACCCAGTCATCTTGTATCATGCAGAGGGAGAAAAAAGGGAAAATCCCATTGAAACTAGAATCTAGGTTCTCAACTGTGCAAAAGTGAAAAGTACTCTCCAAATATCTCTAATTACATAAACTTTTAGAAGAAAAAAGTAAAAAGTGTTTGATAAGTAATTTTATTTCCTGATCAAGGAATCTCTTCCTTAGGGCAATGAAAATAAAGCCCTTTGGAATGATATAGCATACAGAAAATGAAAAAAAAAAATTTACAACACGAAATATTATCTTAACCACAAATATATATAGCCGTAGGAATTCCAAAGCAAGAGCTGATCTGTGCTATTTCAGTCACACTTTTATGCACATATTAGCAAGTATCATCCTCTAACAAAAGAGATGAAGATATTTCAATAGAGTATAAGTGAAAACACTTATTTTCAAATTAATTAAATTAATGAAATAGATGTAATTTGATGAATAGTATATAATTTGTTTATTGCTTTGAGGCTTAAAAGCTCAACAATATCCTTCATGTCTTTCTAAGCTTTCCTTTTGCTCCCTGCTGGGTTTATGAAGTTAAGATTGAAAATTAAAATATGAAAACTTATAAATAATTGAATACCTTATGTGATTTTTAAAATGCTTCGGTGTTAAGTTTTGATGACTGTTATTAAACAAAATAACTTACAAAACTGCATTGTGAAAATGTTATGGTAATTCTATATCTGTTTCAATAACAATTATCCCTATTTTGGGCATCAGTGTTAAAAACCTCTATAGACTTACTCAAAATAAAACACTTAGACCAAATGTATTCATAGAACAAGCATAAATCATATTCATGGGAGTTTAAGTTTTTAATATCTATATTAACATTATCCTAAATAAATATACAAGGTTTCTAGAGCAGAACAGATTGTTACTGTTTACTTACAGCAAGGAATATCTGCATGGTTCCCCTGTATCCTGATTCTTATCTCTAGTATGATATGATAAAATCCAAGTGTTGCACTACATGTATAGTTTCTGCATTGTAAGAAGCCAACCCAAAATGATTGAGAGTCAGCTGTCCTTACTCCCCATCTAAAAAAGATTCCTTTGAAATATAATGGAAGGATTCTTGTTTTCTTATTCTCTTTTGTATTTAAATAAAGCTCCTTAGGGGAAAGATAAGATGAGTTACCAACTTGAAGCTTGACTCAACAATATTACTTTCATCACTCCTTGGAATGTAAATATATAACTCTAGGAAGGTGATATTGCTGGAGTTTTCTTCCTATATAATTAGTTATAAATTATGTCTCAAGACTTGTTTTTAGCACAGGTCATAAGTTTCAGTAAAAATTACTCAGAAAGCCCTAATAGTGAAGATTCATAAAAATATTTTCTCTATAGTTCCATAGATTTCTACAGTTAAGTCATGTTACCATGAGTAAAGACTATATCATTAGTTATGAAGAAAAATAATTTTATGAGTGCAATGATAGTCTTGGCATTAGGTATAATTATTAGAATGAGCAGGTAGTAGAAATGATAGTGCTAATATAACTGTTCATTATGAATGAATAATTTTAGATTCTGGTTTATCATCAAAAAAATAATTTCTCTAAACACTATCCCTTTGCCATTGAAAACAATGCTGCTAATTAGGGAGACATTTATTAATATAGTATAGAAATTTGATTCATAGACAAATTAACTTACACCAATGCAAACAGTTTGAGTGGGAGACATGAAACTAGACTTCTCATGTATCATTCAATGTTCTTTTCACTACATCATGTTTTTTCTGAAGATGTTAACAGATATAATCTTCTAGTTGTCCCAGGAAGTTGAAAAATACATAGATAGATAATTGATAGATAGATAGATAGATAGATAGATAGATAGATAGATAGATAATACATAGAAGATAGATAGATACAGAGACACAGAGAGACAGACAAAGATGCATAGAAAAACAATTCAAAAAAAATCTTCTCCAACCTAGAAATCCTCTCACAAAAGTAGTAGAAAAAGAAAACATTTTTTTTATTATTAAAGGAGAATTAAAGCAGATTCTGATGTGCATCCCAGCAATACACTAAGAGATCACAAAGACAAAAGGAACACACCCCTTTACATAACCAAGCAGATACAATCTATTACATATGTATTCTCAGATAAACAGTGCACAGTTCTCAGGTAAGAGGACTAGATAGCACCATTTACCACATGTCATTCATCATAAATCCACATGGTAATTGGCTTTATATTTAAAAAGTAAACTGTCTTTATAATGGGAAGTCATTTGCAAATTAAAATAAGATGTCCATTGATGATAGACTCCTACCCTTCCACAGAAACTTGGAGACTGGAGTGCTATCTTCCTTGATGTTTACGTATCCAAGAGATAGAGCCCAAGTTCTGAGAAAGACCTTCCTGGGTCACAAAGCTGGTAAAAGTCTTATTTAGTTACTAAGAGGATTTTAATACATCTCAGAGAGGTGAAGAAACAAATTACGAGTTTTCTAAAATAAATGCTCTAAGAAAAGAGAGAAGTCTCTTCCTTTTTTATCAGCAGGGAGAATTAAGCCTCTATTTTTAATTTTTCTTTACATAGTACATGCATTCACAAAACAGATGCTACTTTAATAAGCTTTTCCTGATGACAACACATTTTATCTACTTGTATAAAAATATTTTGACCTTTTGTTTTATCTTTTAATGTAATGTGTGATTTTTTTCAGTTTTTGTTAAACACTCATGAGACTATTATTTTTCTTTTTGTCTCATCTCTGAAAATTCCTATGATGCATCAATATAAAAAAGATCCAAAGGAGTAAAATGTTACAATGTAATATTGTGTATAAAAATATGAACAAGTTCAAAATGATTCTGATAAAAAGTCTGGTTCTCAGTAGAATGAGATTATTAATTCAGTGTTGTTTGAATGCTTCTACTTACCTAATGTTCAATAAAATTAGCTATGAAATTAAGATAAATGTTACTTGTCATTGCACTAATACTACCAATAATAATTTTCAGAGATAATTTTCAATGTGTATATTTAAAAATCTGCTGGAAAAAATACTCATCAACTAAATATCTTTCATTTAGTAGAGATAATGCCTAAAGAATGTAGATCAATCTATAATTTAATCAGTCTGGAATATTTATACAGGTCATGTAGTACCTCATCATACCTGCTGATGCAGGAAAGACAATGAAAAATTTTCATTTAGAAAGCATAAAATATCTAGTTGTGGCAGTTGATTTAAAGATAAAGAAAAAAAATTAAAAAAATAAAAGCTTAAACATGAAGCTTAATTCTTCATGTTGAAATAAGGAAATGTATTCACTTCCTCTCCTTTTTTCTTAAATCATTTGTTTTAGAAATCTCAAAATTGTATTTCATCTTTTACATGTATGTAAATTCTTCTGAAAACGAAAAAGGCTTTTGTCAACTTTTGATCCAGGAATGTCTTTCTTAGGACTTGGGCTCATCTCTCTGATATGTGAAATCAAGGAAACTAGCATTCCTATCCCTGATTTCTGCAGGAAGGTAGAAGCCTAACATTAGTGGGCATCTTGCTCCAAGTTGCAAAACTACCTCCAATAATAAAGATAGGAGAATTTTGAATTTTTTTTGTGGAAAGTCAACTACAGAATGAACTTTTAATGAGCTACATGTGACAAGTGGTGCTGTCAAATCCTCTTTCTTGAGACTTAGCCATTGTGTATCTCAGGAATGTGTATGTAATGAGTTGTATCTGCTTGGCTTTTGCTCTTCCGCCCAAACTGAAAGTAAAACATTTCTATTCATAGAAAATTATTTCTTGTGCTGAATTTTAATTTTGCTTTATTTTAAAAGAACATTCATTTGAAAAATATATATATATTTTTTATCTTTTGATATAGATATTGATAAGCTAATTAAATATCATTGATGATTTGAGGTATGACTATGACACCATGGTTATATCTTCTTGAAGAATCCTCATATTTAAAGATATACAATTTAAAGAATTAGAACAAATGTGTGATGTCATGAATGATCTCTAAATAATACAAGAAAGGAGAAGTTGGATGAGGGTGAAAGTGAGACATGATTGGCTGTGAATTGACTATTGTTCACTTTTGTTGTGGTAGATACATAGGAATTTCATTATTCTGTTGTATTCAGTTCTATTTATGTGTACATTACAATTATTCACACTAAAAACAATGAAATATGTATTGGTTTGCTAGGGCTGCCATGACAAAATATCAGACTGGATGGATTAAGCAACAAATTATTTTTTTCTCACATTACTATAAAGTACCTACATTCAACAAATTATATTTGATAAATTTAACTATCATCAAAATATTTGCTTATACATTAACAAATTTAATACTTCAAGAAACTTGGAAATTAATTTTATAATTATTCAGAAGAATGAATTTAAGTTCAGACTACCTAAAATTTACTTTAAAAGCCTCTGTTGTGTACATAGCAAATCTGGAATTTAACCTTGTCTGTTTTAGTGAAATTGTATTTGTTAGTCCATTACTCTGGGCTGCCTTAATCCTAACTTTATATATCTTTCATTTTGCACCTATAAGCACAAAATTCCTATAAGATATAATCACATTCTATAATATTCATACATCTTTCATTCTCTTGACTCCCAAGTATTTAGAAATAGATTTGATGTGAATATTACCCAAAGATGCCCAGGGCTGCATTGATATACAGAGAAAGGAGACCAGTTTTTTTTAATAGGAAAAATTTTAAATGTTGCTTATTACCTTGGCTTTAAGTCAAACCTGTGGTAAATATTTAAAATTAAAAAA
>CM053508.1:9757778-9887501 GCA_028627145.1 Eidolon dupreanum
GGGGAATTAGGGAGGTGTACTGAATGGTCAGTTACTGAAATCAACCAAAACCTCAAAAACCAAGGGGCCTCAGCTGGGGAGGTGACCTGGCCTGGTTCTTTATCTAGTTCTGTGACTGGCCATGTGTTTATTCAAAATAGTCATCTTCAAACTGAATGCCTTTTTAAAATGGATGCTTTGGCACTCAAAGTTTAAGTCAGGCACTTGCGTTACAAACAAAACACAACAAAACAAAAAACTATCCGGGCTTACATTAGAGGAATCTTGCCGCTAAATTAATGAGTTCAAATTGAATATTGGTAGGAGACAACAGTAGACTCCATCTCTTGACGTAGACAGGTTAAGATGCAAAATTCTTTGGAAAGCAATGCCTAGAATACAAGCCTGAGCTATCAAGATAATGCTGGACAACAACTTGTTATAATTTGGAGATAAGTGAAATGGGAGAGGTTCATTCAGTACAAAGCAAATACTGTAAAAACCGAGTTATATTGGCTACAAATCCTTCAAGTTGGTTCAAAAAGAATCCTCAGTTTCTCTATCCATGATGGCATATCATGGAACAGAGGAGGAAGAGAGGGTCCAAAACTCCTACAAAAGTAGAATCTCTCTGCAACAAGAAAAAGGAAGCATCAGACCTTGAAGACCAGTGTGCAACGACTCTCCTAGAGCCATAATGGCTTGGGATGATGTATTCTTTGCTTACAGACTTGAGGGGTATAATAACAGAAGAGACAATGAAAGGAAAACAAGTGGAAGGAAACCAAAAACAAAATAGTTAACCAATGCTACACTGAATATGTTGAAACTGAATTTTTTAGTAGTGCAAAAATAATATTCATCTATCTTTATAATAATCTATCGTGTCATCATAAGTAAAAGATTTTTGCTATAAGCCCTGGCACGTATTTCAGGATGTGATAAAGGTACGTTAAACAAAAAAAAAACTTTCAAGGCCGAAAGCTTTCCTGAAAGAAAGGGTTTATTGAGCCAAATGCTAGCAAAAAAAGGACTGGGTCCTGGGGTATGAGGTCTAAACCACCAGCAGCAGGGCTAAATGGAGAAGATAAACGTCTTCTGTCCTGGAATTGAGGGGTTCTTTTGTACATTATGCTTGGAGGAAGACAGATGTGAGTTATTTTGAAAGAATTTACATTGGCTACAAATGGGAGGGGGGGAGCAGGAAAAGATGAAATGGGCAGCAATTCTAGATGCACTGGTCTGTAAGGAAGAAATACGTAGTACTTTGATTGGTGGTGGGCAGCAATCCGAAAAATGTATGCATAAGCAAGATGCTGTGGCCTCTAGTGGTTGATACAGAAATTGATTCAATTCCTCCAATATACATTCAGGAATGTAAGCCGTCTTTTGTTAGCTGGCCCACAGCTACTAACTGGTTAATTATGCTTGTCTCTTTCTCTTGGTCTCGGGGCCTCTGTAATTTATTTAAGACATCTCAGAATTTTTTTCTTGTCAGGTATTATATATAATGCTTGTTATTATGTATCACCTATTCCTTTAAATGTTTTATATATATTGATTCGTTAAATTCTCATGAATCTTATGAGGTAAGTATTATTTTCAATCCACCTTTTTACAAATGAGGGAATTGCAGTGTCAACTTCCCTAAAATTAACACAGCTAGTAAATGGCAGAGCCAGGCTTCGAACTTAGGCTCTACACCAAGAATGAACTTATAAAGAATTTTTGGACTTTTCTCATTAGCACTCTCAACCTCAGCACAGGAACACTTAACATAAAGGACCAGAGCTTAAGCTCTTCTCCTGTTTCTGTCCTGAGGGGAGCAGAAGGTAGCCTTACTGGGTACATAAAGTCCTTGTTTAAAAATCACAGTGTTATAGGACATACATTCCTATGGGGTTTTGTTTAACATTGCTGTTCTGAGACAGGTCCTTAGGTTAATGCTAAAAATAGTCCTGCCAATCTCATGGTCCAAACACAGAGGAGTAGATTAGAATATTTTTCAAGCTATCATTCAATTATTCTACTCTGTTCTTCAAGTTGGAAATAAATTTTCTTATATAAAATCAGCCAGTCTTCGAGGTATTCACTAGTGATTATTCTTTTCAAAATTCACTGACAAGAAATGTCCTTCTTATTAGTGTTCTGTACCTATCATGATGAATTTAACATTTGGCTCTTCTCTGCTACTTGTGCAGAGATGAGATTAGTAATTGAGTCACAGAGCAATTTCAGGAACATAACACCAATCACTAACATGTGATCACACTGGGGTAATTATGATGATACAGCATTATCTAGTTTAATATAATTTTGAAATGGAAAACAGGACTGCTGCTTCAAGTGTTGATTGGCTATTTTGAGATAAAATTGAACTTATTTTACTAAGAACATCAATATGTTGTTCTTGAAAATTGTTTTATTATGTTAATAATGGCAAATTATAGACTTGATAGCTGTAAATAGTTCAAACGCTCACTTCAACATCTCTCCAAGGTGGTGATGTGTGCTAAAATAATTTCATACTCACGTATATTCATTTAATCTATTGTGATTGAGGAAAATAGAATATAGAAATTTATTTCTGTAATTGATTTCCAAATTTTACAATGGTGTTCTCTTTAAAATGAGTTATGTTTTTTTCTTAATTTATGGGACTAAAAGTCAAAAAGCAATTTTTAAGAAGTATAACATTTTTAAGGCAACATATTTAGTTTTTCTATATAAAATTTACTGATAGAACAAACAGAGAACTACAAAACAATATCTATTTCATTTATGTTAAATATTTAATGGTAATATATTGATTATGATCTTTAAGACATGCTTTAGGAAATTTCTATTACTAAAACATAACATTTTTTTGTTTTTGCAAATTTTAGAAACACTTTCATAGAATGACTATAATAAAATATTACTAGATGACTATTATAAATGAAACTAATAATAACAAATGATACTAAAGTTATAGAAAAATAACTCTCTTACATGTTGGTGGAATTGTATAATGGTATAGGTACTTTGGAAAACAGCTTAATAGTTTCTTTAAAAATTAAACATAAATTCACCTACCATGTACCACCTACATGAAGGGTCATATTGGAATGATGAACATATTTAAATTTGAATTTATAATACTGTTTACACAACTTGTCAAATTCATTCAAAACAGTCATTGAATTATATACTTGGAAAGTATAAATTATATGATATGCAAAATATACCTCAATAAAATTATTTTTTAGTAAAATTATTCATTAAAAAAACCTGCACAGACATCATCTTATAGAACAGAAGGTCTAGTTATGATAGATTGTTCAATTAAGCTTCTTGAAAGGAAACTACTGAATAAATCAATTTGACTATGAAAAGGCCTTTCCTCAAATTAAGCCACATCCTTTAACATGGATTTCCCATAGCATACTTGATCTGGAAAATTAAAAAAAAAAAAAAAAAAAGGATACTGCTTATTTACACGTTGTAGACATTCTTGGTAGACTATCCAAAACCCATTCAAGACCTATCTCCTTAGCAGAGAGATTTGACTTTGTTCACAGAGAATTCTCAAGAAAGTTGTATTCAACTTGGAGTAAAATTTGCTTGTAAAAAGTAAAATTACAAGGAATAATATTCTGTGGTTAGGATCCAAATAAATAACCACATTGATAATAAAAGCTGGGGAAAAGAAACACATTTTTCAATAAAATATTGAGTAGAGGAGAAAATTTAAAATCACACAACAATAATAAAGGTATAGTTCAAAATCTATGAGACAATCACTGTTGCTAAAAATGGTAGAATGAAGGCATTTTGAATCTTGAAAATAACAAAAGTAATGTGAAGAAGCTGGAAAAATAATATCATCAATTAAAATGTGAAATGGCCACAGTAAAATGTCACAATAACTGAATACCTGTAATTTGAACTTAATCAATGAGGATGAACGGAAATTTTTCATAACTATTTCTCTTTGAGAAGATTGATGATATTGAAGGTAAGTGAAATTTCCTGAAAAAAAAAATTTATTTTTATGTAAAATGACATATTCTGGAAGAAAACTGAATGGACCTCAGTGAAGTGGACTATTTCCCTATAGTACTCCCTCTACATAAAAGAATGGCATAGCAGGCTAGGACTGCAAATGAACTTCTTAGATATTCTGTATTTATATTTCATGACCTGTAACTTTATATATTTTTTATTTATTTATTTTTAATTTATTTTTTAAGATGACATTGATTAACGAAAGCCAATAAGTTTCAGCTGTACACTTTAACTGTAAGGCATATATATATTTGCACTGTGTGTTCACCTCCCATAGTTAGATTTCTTTCTGTCACCATATATTTGACCCCCTTTATCCTGCCTACCTCTCCTCTTCTCTCTACTCTGGTAACCACTAGTCTATAGTCCATGTCCATGAGTCTCTGTTTGTCCTGTTCATTTGTTGCTTTTAGGTTTATATCCCACATATAAGTGATATCATGTGATTTTCAACTTTTTCTGTCTGGTTTATTTTGCTTAGCCTTAATATTCAAACTATTAAATGAAAGGAACTACCAGCCTAGAATAATGTATCCAGGTAAGCTCTCCTTTAAATATGATCCGTAACTTTAAAATGGAAAAAGTGCTTGGAGATGAGCGAGGAAGGAGGAGAGCATGACCACAATCATCACCTGTAGCTGCTGACCAAAGCTGATTGCACAGTGATCAGCAAAAAATATCTTAATAATAAAATCTACTATTATTCTTCCGAGACTCTTAGAGTATCTAAGAATACTTTCTCATGAAGTCATCTTAAGGTGGAGCTCTTGAAATATTCTTTTGTTTTTAAGGCTAATAAAATTAAAACTAAGAGGTGCAGAAAAAATTATTATTTCACAAATATTTTTCAGTAAATGGAAATGAGGCTGAGCAAAGTTTTCCACCTCAAAATATGCCTTTTGGGATATTGATTGCTTTAAGCTGGTTTATTTTCAAAAAAGGATAGATTCTTTGACCTTTCCTCTAACTGCCTAAAAGAATTTAGTTAGAGAACCTGCTCCAGGAAGGGATCTGTCATCATACGAATCATAGTTTAAATACTATAGTTTAACAGGAACTGGTGTGTGATAGACAGCAAAGAGCCTAGTAAGGCTCATTTGGTCAAAGTGCCCCATTGTTAAAGATGGCCCAGCCAGAAAGAAATCTAACTATGGGACATGAACACACAATGTAATGTATATATATGCATTACTGTTGAATTGTATACCTGGAACTTACTGGACTTTGTTAACCAATGTCACCATAAAAAATAATAATAATAATAATAATTATATATATATATAATGTTAAATATATATATAATGTTAAATATATATATATATATGTTAAAAAAAAAAAGATGTCCCAGAAAACATTTACCAAGCATTCACTTTTTGATCTCCATGTGAAATATCTTTTTTTTTTGGAAGTCCCACTCTAACTGCCTCATTTTAACTTAACTTATTTGTAAATACATTCACATTCTGAGGTGCTAAGGTTGGAGTTTCATTATATCAATTTGGTGGCCTGCAGGGTGTGCATTTCAGCCCATAACAGTCTCTTTTACCATGTAATATGCTTATAGGCTACAGTAATTATGACACGGACATATTTAGGGAACTATTATCCTTTTTGCCACACATGGTTGCTGTATTTTCTTGCCATATAACAGTTAACTTTACTTAACTACTCAAGTCCAGAGGGAGTATATGACTTCTAGAAGGTAGAGACATAGGTCTCCTCTGTTTTTTTTATATTCCATTTCTGAATGTAAGCCTCTTTTATAGTAAGGTTTTTTCTTGTTAGTTGATTCAGTTTATATAAAGAACAGAGAATGTTCCGGTAGTCAATCAACAATTTATTTGTTTAATGTTGCTCTCTGGATCCAAAATTTAAGTATAGTTAGGTTTCATTGATTATACATATTTTTGTAGTGCACCTTTTTATGCTTTTAGCTTCTAAATATACTAAAGACACAAAATTGTCTTAAATTTTTGGAAAATCCGATACAATTGTGGGTTTTTTTTACCTTTTATTAACATATAGAGCAAATTAGCAAATTATTATAATGCAAATTTTGTTCATATAGCCTTTGATCTCTAGAGTGAATTGTCTTAATATTTTAATATATATTTCTAATAATAAATAGAATTGAAATTTGGTGACACAGCTGTGATCATTTTTTAATTAAAAATCTATTTGAAAGAGAGAGTACTACTCAGCAAGCTCTCACTGAGTCTTTCTACAATTATTCTCTAACATATTTCAGTTTAAGTTGTTATCTGGTGTTTGGAAATGCTGTGCTAAATGCATTTATCTCAGTGAAACAAATAAATGATCAGGTGACTCAAGCACTCCTATTGTTGAAAATGACATCTCATCCAAATGAGAATAATGTTATTTGTTTATTTTCTTTTGCCTGAGAATGTTTTACCAGACTTTGAGGATGCTTTTTTATTTTTAATTAAATTTATTGGGGTGACATTGGTTAACACAATTTTATAGGTTCAAGTGTACAATTCAATATTATGTCATGTATATATTGGATTGTGTATTCATCACCTAAAGTTAAATTCCCTTTTGTCATCATATATTTGACCCCCTTTACCCTTATCTACCTTCTCCTTCCTGCTTTTTCCTCTGATAGCCACTAATCCACTGTCCATATCTATGAGTCTCTGTTTGTTGCTTTCAGTTTTATATCCCATATAAGAGTGAAATAATATGGTTCTCAGCTTTTTCTGTTTGACTTATTTTGCTTAGCTTGGCAGTGTTTCATCTTTTCTTATGGCTGAGTAATATACCAATACACTCTTAAAACACCATAGATAGTAATAAAATATAATCATCTCAAGGTTAGTCTCATATATAGAGTTCAATACCACCAAGAGCCTTATATGCAAAGCATGATGCTGTTCAGGGTTTCATATTTAGCATTTCTTGGTCAAAGCAGTAAGTCAATACAATCAATTCGAAAAACGTTGAAAATAAATTAGGCAACATTTCTTTTGCACACAGATTTTTAAAAATAGAAATACCCAGTGTATATAAAATAATTCCAATAATTAGTACCAACATATTCACTATTACTGCATATTTACTATTTTTACTAAGCATATTTGGTTTTCATTTAATTCAAAGACCCTATAGGAGTCCAAAATTTTATTTTGAAGTGTATTTAACAATGAAAGGTACAAAGAATTTCATTTTAACAGTTAAAAATTTCACTTTTATAGATAGTTATATTATAAAAACAACCTGCAGTTTTCTATTTGTGTAGAAGTACCATATTATTTGCACACCCCACATTAAACAAATATTTCTACATGACACTGTTATACTGACATTATTATTATAATCTATTTGACTCAAGAAATGAGTATTTGAATTCAAAACCTGCTGATACAGGACATATGAAAATTTCATTAGTTTCTTCATTAGTTGCCACATTTGAATCTCTAAAGATGTCATGTGACAATCTAACTTGATTGTTAGGAATATTAAGATGAATCAGTGGGCTCTTTAATGTGGTTGCTTGCAGGAAAGTAGAACTAGTAGGAGTCCTAGAAGATAGAAGGTCAAAGTAGTTTGGACGTTGATAACATGCCTTTATCAATTTTGAAATTGAAATCTGTAAACTAACATAACCTGAACCTTCCTAAGCATGGGTGCACATTCTCAACAAAATTATATTCAGTAGTTGGATTTTGAATTTGGATCTAATAAAAAAATTTAGGATCAATAATCAATAAACCTAATATTAGCTTTAAAAAAATAATCAGAAAAATAATTATCTTAGGAAAGACAGGAAAGTTTATATGTCTTCAAAAATATAGAAAAAGGGCAATTGGAATAAAACTTCATGTTAATTTAATTAATTGACATTAACTTCTAAATATAAGCAATGGCAATAAGTCTCTACATTGAAAACAACTGGAGAATTGCCATTAGATACAAGCAATACAGAAGATGATATAAATCATCTAAATCTAAAATGCAGCCTCTCTAGTTCATAGATTACTTAGCTTTTCATTATTTTCTCAGTAATAGAACTTATTGAACTAAACACATTGAGGTATATCTTAGAATTATCCAATAAAATTATACCCAAAAATAAGTGTAATTATTCAAACAGATATTTATCATTCAAATCAGAATATTACATTTTTTTTGGCGGGGGGGGGGCTGAATTATATACCATTTAGCCGCACGTGTCCCTCCTGTAAAAATCTTTATCAATTAAATTGTACATATGATTCATTATGAGGAAGCTTTACGAAACTGATATCTGTCTGCACAATTAAATATTCAAAGTATATTAAAACTAGGAATGTGTTCAATCATCAAAGACAAATTTTCAACTGTTTCAGAACATTCGTTTTCAGTTAGGAAAGAGGGGCAGGAGAGAGGAAGTGAGGGAGAAGAAAAGAGAGAGGAGAGACTTATCTTGGCCTTCTATAATAATGTTATTTCTGAATTAATGTTTAGGAATACATATTAATGAATAGAATTTATTTTTGCTTTATAATTTTGCTAATTATTGACTATTTGAGAAAATATAGGTCAAAATTAAGCAGTTCCTATTTAATACCTAAAATTTGATAACTATAATAAATAATATAGGATTTCAGAAGTTTAAGTATTCTGAAGTTAAATAATTTCATATAAAATATCAATACTATAATTACTAAGAAATTGAAGAAATTATATATATCTGGGTGAAAATATAAATACGAGGTTTTAAAATATAGGTTATGGAACATTCAGTATGGTATGATCTAGGTTATGTAAAATATGCTCATTTGAATGTTCATAAAAAACATTCATCAAAATACTAGCTGTAACTAATAAGTATCAAGTAGGCTTTAACATGTTTGTTTGGCCAAAATTTGAATTTATCCTTAAATTAGTATTCATAGTATATACATTGCAGGGTTATTATGTAGATTAAATTAGTTAATGCTTGCCAAAGGCTGACCTATGGCCAAGTATGTTGCGTGAATACATCTCTATTATCATTACAATAATAGAGATGTTAGGACTTGATTAACTGGATGTGGGATTATGCCAGAGAAAGGAATCAACTAAGATCCCAAATTTTCAATATTGAGAGACTAAGTAAACAGTGGAGCCATTTAATGAAGACAAAAGCCTGGAGAAGGAGAAAAATATGCCAGGGGTATTGAAGACTAGGATGATTTCAATTTTAGAAATAATGTCTATCTCTGAGGCATTCTATTAAGATTAAGCCAAAATAAAATAAAATGTATATTATATCTTAGCACCTACCAAGTATTAAATAACATTTACATGTTTGTTTTGTTCTTCTGTGTTTCTCTTTTTTCAGATACTTTTTTCATCTTTCTTTTAATCAGGGTGCTATTCTAGCTGTTGTCTCTCTCCTGAACAACTTTAGCATGCTTTTCTTCAGATAATTTTCCACTTCTGCCTACAAACTGGAAACAAAAATTGCCTTTGCAAAAATCATGAACACCTCTCCCTTGAATTTGGGATTCATAGGTCTTAAAGTCAGGTCTATACACATTAGGTTAGATTCCTCAACTATGAAATCTTTCTAGGACATTGTTTATTTCAATGCTCGGTTTTCACTCAAACTAACAATTTTGAAAATTTACATTTTCATTGTAATTGATATTTAAACACTCAAATAGTATTTCATACTTATTCAATATAATGATTTTTAGTGTTCAATTAATATTTCTTTGCAAATTTAATCATAATAATTACTAAATATTTTCTCAATATTTTAAGTAACCTCTCATTATATATCACACAGTCTCCTCTGTGAAACTCTTCATTTGTTATGAAGATACACATGCATTTTTCCACTCACATGTCTAGTTCACACCAGTTTTTTTATTAGACATTCAAAATAAAAGATTTATACGTTTATTACATAAGTATGTATTGGGCATCTACTTAGGTCTAATACTATTTTAGGTGTTTGGAATGGTGTAGTAAACTCTGGTAGAGTTAAGCTAACATTTTATTATAAAAACATTGAGCCAAATTACCAATAATAAATGGATTTCAATATAATTTTTAGAGTCTAAGTGCTATGGAAATAATAGAGCAGTGAAAAAAGAATCAGTAAATTGAAGATACAGAGCTGATAAGGAGACTTGCAACTTAAAGAGCCCAAGATAGCCCTCATTAATTTAGCATTTAAACAAAGACTTGAAAGTAGGGGGTTTAACCTTCTGAATATCTAAAGAAAGATCATTTCGGACAAATGCAAAAGTTCTAAAGAACAACAAGGAGACATGTGTGACTGGGACAGGAAAGAGGTAATGGGGCATAAAGTTATGAAGGGCCTTGTAAACTATTTAAATAGTTGTGGCATTTAGCATGACTGAGTGAATGGAGAGTGGGTACCATAAGTTTTGAGTGAAGCAGGTATCAGCAAACTTTTTTGTAAAAAGCTTAATAGTAAATAGTTTGGGCACTTACTGGCTATCCAGTCTCTCTCATAATTGCTCACCTCTGCAGGTTCTGGTATAAAAGCATTCATAGACAACACATAAGTGAAAAAGCATGACTGTGTTCCAATAAAGCTTTATTTATAAAACAAACATTAAATGTGGTGGGCCAGTTTAAACTTTGGGATGTAATCAGCCAACACCTACCCCTGGAGTAGAGGAACAGCATGATCAAATTTTTACGTTTAAAGGATCGCTCTCAACGCAGTATTGAGAAGAGATTCCAGAGGGTATGAATGGAAGTAGGGAGACTTGTGACAACACAATCTCTATAATCAAGTTGAGATGGTATGGTAGCAGTGCTAATGGTAAGAAGTAGCTAGATCCTACATGTATTTTGAAATACACAGTAATTTCTGACTGACTGAATGCAGGTTGTGTGAAAGAAAGGTCAATGATTGGAAAGTTAGAAATACCATCAAATGAAGTAGGAAGAAAGTGAAGTTAAAGTAGATTGGGGGTAAAAGTAGAAGTTTCCTGTTTGACATTAAGTATGATGTCAGGTAGCCAGTTAGATATAAGACTCTTGAGTTCAGGGCTAAATCTCTTCTGGAAACAGAAATATGAGTCTTCAAGTTATGGGCTGTTTTTAAACCCAGAACTGAACGTGATCTCTTAGACTTGAAAGTACATAGAAAAAAAAAAAATGGAGAAAGAAGTAATGATTATGACATGACAACATAATGATATAGGGAGAAGAGGAGGACTAATATAAGTGACTTAGTAGGAGAGACTGGTTTTATAAGAAGACAAGTAAGAGAGTAAGGTTTTAACAGTGTCAGGCAAAAAAAGAGCCACATGTTGATGGTATGTCAAATAAAATAAAAACTGATATTTCACCACCATGTTAAGAAATTTGGAGATCATCGCTGATGTTGATAAAAACAATTCCTTTAGAGTGATGGTTGTAAATGTACATTTGGATGGATTTAAGGAAATAAAGGGATTGTTGAGATTGGGAAAATAATATAGGAAAAATTTTTCAGGACTTTTGTGGAAAACGAAAAATAATGAAGTAGAGCTTTAACTATCAGGGAAAGTTGGGTCAAATGAGATTGTTGGTGTTGTTATTTAAGTGGGAGATATAAAAACGTGGTTCTGTGTTAGTAAAAGTAGTCAAGAAAATAGTCAAGAAAAGAGAAAAAAAAATCTTTTTTTTTAGATGTCCTGAGAGAGAGAAGGAAAAATTGCTTGAACACTATCTTTCAGAAGACGTAGGGAAAGATAAGATCCAGTTCAGAGAGGAAAGATTGGTTTGAGGCAAGAGCAAGGATTATTCAGTAATAGAAATAGAGGGAAAATAAACAAGAAGAAAAGAAGAGAAGGAAAATTTAAATAAGAAATGAGGCTTGAAAGCAGAAAGAACAAGTAAGTTTTTCATAACGGTACTTCTAAAAAAGCATAATGCATTCAAGTTAATACTTTTCTGTTTTCACCATCAACAGAACAATGTGTCACAAATGTGTTTAGAAAGCATGTAAAACATATCAATAAGCCCTTTGTCATACAGAGACCAGTAAACATCAGGAATCACCCTCCAAGGAAACTGTGGATTCTAAATCATTGTAGCCTTCTAGAAAGTAATTTAAACACATCCTTAGTGATCAAAATGTTAATGAAGAAAGGAATTTGATGAATTGCATGGCATTTAGATTTTTTGTTTTACATTTTCTCTCACATATATATATATATATATTTTTTTTTTCTCATGGTTTTGTATTGTAGGAATATACATTTCTTCCATCTGTTATTTACCATTTTAGGTACTGCATACTAAACTGAAAAATATAACCAGAAAATTCAAGGAACATCCTCACTAACATATTTTAAAATATATTTTATATTTTAAAATATAATTATTTACAAGCACACATATCTATAGTCTGCAAATGCTTAATCTAAAAATCATAATTAAATTAAATAAGATGATTTTTTCCTTGTTTAATTGAAAAATTACTCATTATCTCTAAATAACCTTTGACAATTTCTGTAGATATATGTGGAAACATTTTTAATTAAGTCTAATTCAGAAACTATGTGAATCTCAGCTTCTCGCTTATGTTTATTTCTGTCTATGAATAATAGTGGATTTAGGGAAAAATATAATATGACAATAATGTAGAGACTAAGAAAATTTTGTTATTGACAATAAGTTTTTTGAGTATTATTTCTTTTATGCCATTTTTATGCCATCCACAGATGTTATTTTTTTGTGTATTAAATACTATTTATGTAGGTCTCCACAAATAATTGGAAATAAATTTTGTAAAACTTTGATTTCTTCTAATCAAAGAAAGAAAGTAAAGTTGAGACAATTATTGTTTAAATATAGAAAGGGAATTGTTCACTGTTATTTATAACTATGTTAGGTATTAAATGGAGAGCAAAAGTTTACATTGATTTGACGACTATCAATCGCATTCATTCTTCAGATTATGAAGCCATAATATGGCAGGCTCAACAGAGCTTTATCTACATGACTACTTGAATAAAAAGTAGAATTGTTAACAAAATATATTATTATAAAATATATTAAATATGTGCTTCAGCAAATTACAGTGCCTTCATTAGTGCCCACATCATTTGGTCCTGCTGAATAAAAAAAATACAGACTTCAAAATACAAATTTCAAACTTTATTTTACTACTTTGCAATTTTTATTTAGAATACAGTGCATATGCTTTAACATCTTTGCATGATAAAATATTTTACACTTCTCTTTCTAAATCTCTCTACTGAAACATTTGATACGTCCAAGAATTCTCATCTCAGAATAAACCAACCATGTAAGCAATATTCCCTTGATATGGGACCTTTATTACTGTTTGATTTCTATTGATTTATCTAAATGTAAACACCTAACAGGAATTCCCTACCAATGTTGTATATCCATTTACGTATTTCACTTCCACACTTTATTCTTTGCCCATCCAGCTTCCCATCTGACCTACTCCTTTAAGGAATACTACATTTATGAAGACTAATCGAATGAATGTATGTTATTTAATCAAATGACTACTCATTATTTCTCAAGATCTTTTATCTCAGCCAAATTAAACCAACATATTACCATTATCTTTTAAAAACAACTTTATTGAAGTATAACAAATATACAATAAGATACACATTTTAAATTACAGAATTTGAAAAACATCACAGCAATCAAGATTATGCATATATCCATCATGTCTATATGTTTCTTTGTCTGCCTTTATATTCTTTTCTTTCCATTTTCCTTGTACAAACACTCACAGTGCCTTCCATCCCAAGAATAATAGCGATGTACTTTTTGTCACAATAGTTTAATTTGCACTTTCTAGAGTATGCTATAAATAAAATTATGCAATATTTCCTTTTTTTATGGCTTATTTTATCTAGCATGATTATTTTGATATTCTTTCATGTTAAAGTATATACCAATATTTCAGGTGATTTTATCCTGAGTACTATTTTATTATACTGCTAATATCACAGTTAATCCATTTGCATGGTGATGGATATCTGAGTTATTTCCAGTTTTCAGTTATTATAGGCAGAACTGCTATAAACAGTCTTTTAAAGTCTTTATAGGCATATGCTTTTATTACTCTTGGGTAAATATGTAGGAGTAGAATAGCTAACTCATGTAGTAGGTGAATATTCAACTTTATAAGAAACTACTAAACTGTTTTCAAAGAAAACAGTTTTGCACTGCCACAAGCAAGGTATAAGAGTTCCCAGATTCTTCAGATCTTCACTGCCACTTAGTGTGGTTCATTTTTCTAAATTTAAGCCTTTTTACTACATGTGTAATACTATCTTATTGTAATTTTAACATGTAATTCTCTAACGAGTAATGATGTTATATAGTTTTACATATGCTTATTTTCCATCCACATAGGTTCCTTTATAAAGTTTTTGTTAAAATATTTTGGCCATTTTTTAATTTTCTTTGTTTTCTTATAAAAAATTCTTATAAATTTTGAATAATCTTTACACATACTTTATTAAATATATAATATGCAAATACTTAACTCCCAATCTGTGGCTTATTTTTGTATTACCTTTACACTGTCTTATGAAGAGAAGCTTTCAAAATTGTATGAAGGACAGTTTTTCAATTTGTTCTTTTATGAATCATCCTTTTGGTATCATATCTAAGAAATCTTTGTCTAACCCACAGTCATAAAGATTTTCTCCAAACTGCATGAAATAGTATTGAACTTAAAGATACAGTGACAGAAACAATCCACATTAAATCAAAGGAAAAAGAGTAAACAAAATAAACAGAGCCTCAGTAATATTGGGATAGTCTAACATATGTGTGACTGGATTCCAAACAGGAGGTGAAATAGAAGATAGCATAGAAACCAATATTTTTAAGAAACAGCTACTAGAAATTCTCATTTTTTTTTTTAAAGCATAACACACAGATCCACAAAGTCCAAAGAATCACAATAAAATATAGATATAAAGAAATCCAATCCAGGGCACATCGTAAATAAAAATTAAAAATCAGCCTGAATGGGGAAAAAGAGCCACTTGTGGTATGGAGGAACAAAGATAGGAACTATCACAGATTTCTTGTAAGAGTTTAAACAAATCGAATTATAGAATGATATCTTTGAGTGTAAAAAGCAACTCTCAACTTAGCATTCCATAACTAATAACAATAATTTAAAAAATGACAATAAAATTTAAACAAGTAAAAGCTGAGACAATGAAATGCCAGAAGACTTGTCATATTAGAAAAGTTAAATTGTTCGCACAGAAATAAATGTTACCAGATAAAAACTTGTATCTACAGAAAAGAATTAATAAAATGCTGGAAGTAAGAAACACATGGGCAAATAAAATATTTTTTTTTACATCAATGTTATTAAATAGTAACTGATTATTTAAAGCAAAAGCAATAACTATATTATGGGGTAACATAAGTAAAGATAAAATGTACAACAACAGCACAATCATGAAAAGAGAGAAATAAATATATATATTAACAAGATGCATTGACTTTATAAAAGCCACTGGCAAGAGTCAATAGGATTTGAGCAGGGCTGTTGACGACAGTACATTAAAGACATCACTCATTCATAGATAGCCAGGTGTCAGAGCCAAATCAATGACACGTAACACAATTTATTATGGTTGCACTAGCTATAATGTGGTCTTATGTTATTTGAATGTGGGATACCAAGCGATGAGTGTGTGTGTGTGTGTGTGTGTGTGTGTGTGTTTATAGTCACCTCAAAAATCAAAGTGACGTGACCAAGAAGCCAATTGTGGGGATAAAAAAAGGGACAAGAAAATAATATTCTTAATTTAAATGCTGACAAGAAAAAAGGGATAAAGTTGAAAAAAATGGTGAAACAAATTACAGACAAATAAGATGTAATATAAAATTCAAGCATATCACAATGACTACCAATGATCTAAATACTCTGGATAAAAGGTAGAGATTTGCATAGTGTGTGAGCACAAGATAAAACTATGCTTTTAAAACTGTCTTTTAAAAACAGAGAAGTTAATAATAAAGTATTTAAAGAGATATACTATGTAAATTCTAATAATAAGAACAAGAAATGTCACCAGATAAAGTGATATTTTTTATTGATAAAAAGTTAATTTATCAGTAACATATAACAATTATTAAATGTGTATATACTTAATAGCAGAGTACCCAAATGTATGAAATGATAACTCATAGAACATTAAAAGAAGAAAAAGACAATTACAGTTGCAAATTTCTATACAAATCTCTCAGAACAAATAAAGTAATAATAAGATACAGAAAATATGAATAATGTGATCAATATGGATAGATCAATATTTATAGAAAAATTCAATCATACCAAGAAGAACACACAATATTTTCAAATGTACATCAGACTTTCACCAAGGTAGATTGCACAAAAGAATTATCAATAAATTACAAATAATTGAATTCATATAGTGTATGTTTTCTGTCCACAATGATAGGAATAAGATTGAAACTATCAATGACTATAAAGTACATATTTGTCATTCAGACTGCAGGCGTTAATTTTATCTCTTGGATGACTTTGTATAAATAGAAATTAAAATATTAAAAGATATATAACACAATTTAAAAGCATAAACTTACCAATGTCGAAAAATCACTATAGTGAAAAAGTATAACTCAAGGAATTGTTTTAAGCATTATTAAAACTCACAATAAATTCACATTTGTTAATTAATTAGTTATATAATTATAATTTTATATCTTATGGGTTTTCATGTATTCATATTATCAATGTAGTATATCAGTTAAAAGCATAGACACTAAAGTCAAATTTTCTGATTCTTATCTGTATTTTGAGTTAATAAATTGTTTAATCTACCATATTATCAGATTTTTCATTGGGAAAATGGTATTTATAATAGAACTTGTAGCATAAGGTTCTTTCTAAAATTGAAGTGAATTGATCTGTATACTAGGACTGCACTTTGCTTGGAATAGAGTAATTACCCAAAACAATTTTATTTCTTTTATTCACATAGTAGCAGTAGTGGTGGAAGTATTGTGCTAGTGTAGCTGCTCTAATACCAGCTCTTTATAACATGCTTATAGACTAGTAAATTTCTCCAGTAATAACGCCTTTATACATGTGTTTTAGGGCTATATTTTTTATGACTGCAATATGCTCTTGACCTTCTACCTTCTATTGAATTTCTTATTTTATTCGTTCTATACATAAATATTTATTGATCCCGCATGATTTGCTAGACCATATATTAGGTGCCAGAAATATAAAGATGAAAAAATAAGCATAATTTCTATCACGATGGAATTTATAGTATTGGAGAAGTTATAGAAAATAAATAATAAAGAAATAGATGCCTACATACATACTTTAAGGCTGCCATATGTGATATGAAGGAAACAAAGAAGGTACTGTATTTTAAAATAATTGGGCATGGGGCATGACCTAATTTGGAATAGAATCATCAAAAGAGGCTTATCTTTGGAGATGCTGTTTAATTTGAGAACTGAAAGCAGAAAAGAGATACTGAGGTTTATTTAGACACATGAAGGCTATGCAGTGCTTTAATACAGAGATAATAGTGATTGGCCTAAGAGGATAATAATAGTGCTTGAGAGATAAAATTCATTTTAGATATTTTGGAGTCGGGAGATTAAAATTGGCATCTAATACACTGGAAGTCATAGTGTAATTATATGGTATTTGAAACCTTTGGAATGGATTTTGGAAAAAAAGATATTTGAGTAGCCTAGGACAGTGTTCTGGCAAACTCCCACTTTTTGATATCTAAAAGAAAACTAAGATACTGGAAGAAAACACTGGTCAAGATAAGGCTGTAAGAAAAAGCAGGACAAAAGATAAGTAGCTACTATTTGTACAGGAGAAAAATAAGGTAATTAAGACATAAAAGGACACATATATTTGCCTGAGTTATCAAATTACAATCTAATTTCCTCAAGTATTTATATATACTACATAATAAAATGCATTATGTGTATGCATATACCTAAGGTTTAGGGATAAGTAATTTACCTTTTACTATTTCTTTGATATCAATGGTTAAAATTATTTTCCTAAGTTTCTTATTTTCTCCACCTTATCATTATAATCCTTATTCCTATCTTCAACAGTCATCTCCATCAAGACGGCTCTTTATTTCTCTTTTCCTACCTTTTTCCTGACTGCCAAATTAAAATATCTACCTTCCTGCTGAGTGTCTCTAATAGATAAACACGTAAGAAAATAAAATGGTGAAGCAATATCTTACATAAGGCAGATAATTTAGCATAAGAAAATATTAGCAAATTAAAAGTTTTTTTTAGATATTTAATTTTAAAGTACTTTAGGAAATCATTCTGAGCTCTAACAAATTGCTTGGAAAATATCTATGTATATTTTTAACATGAAATATTTCTAAAAATTCTCTTTCTCTAAGCTCCTTAGCATATGCCTTCTGTTGCTGTTATATGATGTATCTGCCAGCTCTGTTCCCTCTGAATTTTTACTGCTATCTAGTGAGCTTAATGCCTTAACTATTTCTCATAAAATACTATTTCCCTGACTACAACATTGCACCTAATTGTTGCCATAACTTATTAATTCCTGTAATCAGTTCTCAGCAAGCACTCTTATTGGACAAATTATCTTACAAAGAAACTTTTTATTCAATTATACCAAAAACTTGCATTTTATTAGGTTAAATTGCAGTCAATTTTCTATATAAGCCACACAAAACATTACTATTCTGAAATTACATTCAATTAAGTATAAAGATATTTATTTAATAAAATGGTTATTAGCTTATAAAATATATCTTTTAATTTTTCAGATGACAACCTGAATATCTTTTTTGAACCACAAATGCAATATATATAAAATATAATATATCATCCCATGTTGCCCCGACTTACTCCCACACAAAAACAATGAACTTTGGACATCGCTGTTTTAATTACTTTTAAACAAAATCCTCATTATCTTTGTTTCTCCACTAACTTACATTCCATTTCTGAGTCCAGAGTCTAGGTCTTTCCTCAATGCTGTCAAATCATTCTACAAACCAATTTTCATCATTCATCTATACAGGAAAACAAGAATGAAAATAAAAAGTGAGTAAATAAGGAATTTGCTAGACCATACTGGACTGGCCATAAAGTATCTGCAGTTCCCATACGGATAAAAGTGCCTCATCCACAGCCTCTTTCACTTCTGTAACTGTTGGTAGACCCTTCCTTTTTTGAAAGGGAAAGGCACAATGTTACCATTTGTCTTGCATGAACAACAGACCAATATTCATCCCTAGGCTTGTCAATGATTGGTGAAGTTAATTTATCAAAAGTAACAGAGGTAATTTTCCTTCACATAAGTAGGGAAAATAAGAATGCTAGTGAATATTTGTAATTTTTTTTCTAAGAAAGTTAATTTGTATTATAAATATAAAAGAGATATTTATCATTTCATCTGTAGCTACCTCATATGGTTAATGGTTGAGTTTTGAATATTGGATGGCTCTCTGGGTTAGAGAGGGGACATACCAGAAACATATAGGAAGATAAATATACTTACACTGATAAAAGCATTCTGGGTTAAAAAAAAATAGTTGAATTATTCTGCAGTCAGCCTTCTAAAGAAGAAAATGAAAACTTACAAATGTAGAAATTAAACGTTTACCATAGACATTAGCAGCTCCACCTTTTAGTCTCCATAATGAAAACAAATGAAAACTTTAGTTGTCACTAAACTAGAACGTCTATCTACCTCTTTTTCTTATAATTACTTAAGATGAACATTAAAAGTTTTGATTAGGAATATCACCACAAATGGTAGTGCTATAGTATGAGTATTCCAGAGAGTAAATTTACATTAATAATTTGGAACATTATGATCCTGTGAAGTTGCATTAAGAGCTGCTTTTTTTTGTTTCTTTTCAAAGATATTGGTCATTTATTTCTTTGTCTTCTTACATTAGCTCTGGGTAATAAATATCTATGTATTTTTTTGTTTTCCCATTTTATTTTCAGAATCTATGGTTTCATCTTTTCTTTGTTGCCAAGTGTAAGTGAATATGTTTAGTTTAGTATTAAATTTATTCTGGGACACATTTCATTACACAAAATAGTTTTACACTGAATATGATTATGCCAGAGATCAATGTATAATTTCCATTTCTATCTTTATTTCCATGGAAGTTAAAATTGCAATGGAGAATTTTGTTTTATAATATGCAGGAAGATACACGGATTCCTTGTCATTAAAGCATGTCACCAAGACATCTTAAGAGGCCTTTGTATTGACTGTGCTATCTAAATCAGCTTTCCCATCAATTCTGAAGCTATTTGCAGTCAAAAGTAATAAGTGTCTCAGCTGCTACTTCTTACAACTCAAAGTAATATATTAGAAAATCAAAGTAAAAGTATAATGAATAAAAACTCCATTCAACTTCAGATAGCAATATTGCCAAGGCAATTACATCAAATAACAATTAGCATTTTGATGTAATTAGCAGTTGTCAATTCAATTTTATTAAAGGTTGTCCCATGTTTTCATTAATGGATATTAATATATAGGTCAAAGATAAACATTTATCACAGAATACAGATTTATTTGTTGGTTAACATAAAGATTTAAAAATTTGCTGCCCTATAGATGAATAAAATAGTCATGCCACAGAGTATGTTAAAGAAATAAGACTATAATTTATTCTAGTCATTTATTTCAGCTTTATAAAAAATAGAGTAACTGTTGTCCAGAATTAAAGAACTGATTATCAGCATTCAATATGGGTAACATGTCTCCCAGTTAAAGGCGCATTTGCTACCAAAGTTAGGAAATCACATGCAGGACTATCATATAATTGCAAAAATTAGCTCCATTAGGAAGTGATATGGAATACAACAATTCAGAAAGCTTCTCCGTAAATTTAGTTATATTTATGAAGTATCTGAGATTACTTTATCACTTATCCAACCCCAAAATATAGTTGGGACAGAAATTTTTTCAAAAATATATTTATTTAATTATTGGTAAAAGATTTCAAAGGGTGTGAAGAAAATCTGATATTGACAGAATAATTTTATTATATTATTATCTGGTTTAGTCCCAATGGAAACATGCATATCAAGATTTTGTCATGATTATCTAAACTGTTTTCAGAAAAGTTCCAGGGCAAGAATTTTTTTGAAGTAAATATGAAATTTCTCAAATTGCATAGACTAAGATATCAAAGACAAAGATTTTCCTATTTTAATAATTACTCCATACTAAGGATAAATAAGTTGCTTCCACTTACTCATAATTAAATTGCACATACTTTGTTTTTGTTATCTACAGTTACAATAGAGACTACTAAAAAATTTTTGGTAAAAGGATGACCGAGGCTAATTACCATGGATACTCAAAACAAATAAAAATATGATAATAGGAGATAAAGTTTAATATTATATCCCTTTGAAATAGATTTAAAATGTCTATAAATGCAAAATAAGTATGATCTCCCATTCAACTAAAGGACAGCATTCATATTAAATAGGCCAAGTAAAATGTTCAGATTTTTTTAAAATTTATATATAAATCAAAAGAATTTTATTTAAGTTGCAATTTTGACTAATATAGATGTAGAACTCTTTACATAAATAAATACTAAACTGTCAAATATGTTAATTTTATATGATGCTGGTATGTTTATTTAGTTTGTTGAATTAAAATCTAATAGAAATAGCTGTTAAGTTCAATCTATTATGGCACAATGTGTGGAATAATTAGGGGCACAACAAAATAAATATTATAATATAAAATAATGGAATTTCAGGTCAATATAATTAATTTGAAATAAATGTAATTTGAATTGTCTCTGTTAATCTGAATATTAAAGTTTTATTTGTAAACCACAATTATTTCCAAAATTCATGTTTTAAGACATCTTAGGTTTTAATAAAAGTTATAAACAGTAAAGTGTGAACTAAATGTGACCAAATCAATTCAGTTAACTTAATTAAGACGTATAAGTGGCTAGTGAAGAAAACAATAGCTGGCCCTTGTGCCATATTTGATAAAATGCAAGAAAACATAAGAAGAAAATACGAACAGAAAAATCTCAACAATCTACGAGCTTCATCAACCTGAAGATTCAAATTAAGTCAAATATATACCAATACCCTTAAATTATAGTCACTCTCCATTTGCTGTATGTGCACAAAATTTATTAGGCTTGACAGAGAATGATCTAAATAATTCCCAGGGGCCAAACATATTTTCAGAATCTTCTCAGGTCACTATTGCTACTTCAGTATATTCAGATGACCCCTTAAAAAAACACACACACAAATCATTGCCTCAGATTCTTGAAGCTTAGAAAAGTTTAATTAAGTATTAGTCTCTCTAGACTTTCTGATTCTTCTCCAATATGTAAAAACTTTCCAAGTCATCATTCAGCTTTCACAACAAGAAAAAGGCTGAACGATCAACAAAGATTTTTCTTAGATTCACTAGAGAATTGAAGTCACAGTCTTCAATATAAAAATTCTATTGGACAAAGTTAAACAGGCAGAGAAAGATTTCTTCAAGATTATTGAAGTAAGAGAGAGACTAAATTCAACTCTACTGAAACAAAAGTATCAGGAGAGTTTTTTAAGTGCTGGAGTGAGCCAGAGGAAAAGTACTGAAGTTTGTTAGGGAAGAGGTTAATTGATGGGACATGGTAAGCACATTGATTTATTCTGAGTTTGCAAACATTTTCCTGTGTGATTAGGTCATCTGAGTTTGCTAAATGGCACCCACTGAAGTTAAGCTCCTATCCTTCTTCAGAGACTAGGAGATAAGGGTACAATCTATTTTAGAACCCCAGCAATGAACAATGAAATTTAAATTTTAAAGCATAATATTATTTACATTAGCACAAATATGAAAGAAATATTTAATTATAAGTCCAACAAAACATGGACAGAAACTAAATGAGGAAAATAGCAAAGCTATGATTGAGGAGATCAAAGAATATGTAGATAGATATTTCTTTGTCATGGATAGGAAAACTCAATGTTGTTAAGGTGGCAATTCTCTCATTTGCTCTATAGATTCAATGAAATCCCATTCAAAATCCCAGGAAGTAATTTTTTGGATATCAACTAATTCTAAAGTTTATATGGAGAGGCCCAGAAGTGCCAAAACAATATTGACATGATTGAGAGGAGAAAGTTCTTTCTTTATCTCTTTATAAAACCAGACTGCAAAGTATGTGAAATTTGTCTGATTCTTCAAATACTGAAATCCCCGTAGCAGTAAATGACAAGACATAGAAAAAAACATAAACACATTTAAAGAAACAAATTAAGTGTGCAGATACTGACCCTAAAGAAATGAAAATACCTGAATTATCAGACAATAAATTTAAAATTGCCATGGTAAGGATTTTCAGTGAATTAAAAGAAAATGCAGATAAACAACTAAATAAATCAGGAAAGCAATGCATAAACAAAGCTAGAATATCAACAAAGAGATAGAAACTATGAAGCAGAACCAAAAAGAAATTATGGAACTGGAGATTACAATAACTGAATTGAAAAATTCACTAAAAGAACTCAACAAAAGACTTAAACAAGTAGAAGAATCAGTGAACTTAAAGACAAGAATTTTTTTCCAAGACATTGGAAAAAAAGAATGAATTAAAATAAAAATAGTTTAAGGGTCTTATGGGACATCATCAAGAAGAACAACATACACATCATGAGAGTCACAGATAAGAAAAAACAGGGGAAGAGGGACTGGGCAGAGAACATATTTGAAGAAATAATCACTGAAAACATCCCCATTCTAAGGAGATAAAAGGACACACAATTCCATGAAGCTCAGGGAGCTCCAATTGAATAAAGAGACCTATGCCAAGACAAATTATTATTTAACTGAAAAAAAAAGTCACAGAAAAAGTGAGAATTGAAAGTAGCAAGAGAAAAGAAACTTGTCTAATACAAAAGAGTATCTATTAGGTTATCAAGAATGTCAAAGACTTGTACACAAAAAATTATTAGACATTGCTAATGGAAGTCAAAGAAGATACAAATAAATGGAAAGACATCCCATGCTTGTAGATTGAAGAATTAAATGTTTGGAATGTTTATACTACTTGAAGCAATCTATAGATTCTGTGTACTCTCTGTTTAAATCTCAATGGCAATATTTTTTTGCAGATAGACTAAGATATCATAAAATTGTATAGAATATCAAGGGATCCCAAATAGCCATAACAATCTTGAAAAAGAAATTGGAAAATATTTACTTATTGATTTCAAAACATACTACGAGGCAATAATAATTAAGACACTTTGTAGTGACATAAAGGCAGATATACAGAATAACTGAACAGAAAAGAGAGGTCAGAAATACTCTTGAATAAGAGGTCAAATGATTTTTGAAAAGGGTGCCAAGGCCATTCAGTGGAGAAAGGACAATTTCTTGAACAAGCTGTGCTGGGAAAACTGAGTATACTCATACAAAAGTTTGAATTAGTACCCTTACCTAATATCACGTACAAAAATTAACTCAAAATACAAGTATAAGACCTAAAGCTTTAAAATACCTAGAAAAAAAAATATGGAAAAACTGCAGGACATTGGATTTACCAGTAATTTCTTGGATATGACACAAAGAGGACAGGCAACACAATAGAAAAAAATAAGAAATGAGAGTACATCAAACTTAAACATCTGTGTGTTTTTAAGAAGGAAACAATTATTAGAGTGAAAAGGCAACCTACAAAATGGGAGGAAAACAATTACCAAATACATGTCTGATAAGGGGTTAATATCCAGAATACATAAGGAAGTTCTACAACTCAACAACAAATTAGCTCAATTAAAAATGGGCATATGACTTTAATATACATTTCTCCAAAGAAGATACACTAATGAACTACAAGCCCATGAGAAAATTGTTCTACATCACTAATCATTAGACAAATGTAAATAAAAACCACAGTGAGTTATAACCTCATACTGATCAGGATGGCCATTATCAAAAAAAAAAAAAAAAAAAAAAAAACCAGAAAATAAGTATTGAGGGGATGCAGAAAATTTGAAACCCTTGTGCACTGCTGGCGGGAATGTAAAATGGTACGGCTATTACAGAAAACAGTATTGAGGTTCCTCAAAAAAATTTTTTAAATAGAATTACTACATATGATCCAGCAATCTTACTTCTGGATATATATCTAAAATAATTCAAAGCAGTATCTCGAAGAGATATCTGTTTACTCATGGTCATTGTAGCATTATTCACAATAGTCAAGAAGTGGAATTAACACAAATGTCCACAGATGAATGGATAAAGAAAATGTGGTATATGCATACAGTGGAAGAATACATAGCCTTAAAAAGGGTGTCCTGTCATGTGCTACAACATGGATGATACTCAAGAATATTATGCTAAGTGAATAAGTCAGTCACTAAAGGGCAGATATTTAATAAATCCTCTTATATGAAGTCTTTAATGTAGTAAAAATCATAGAAACAGAAAGTAGAAAAATGGTTACCAAGAACTGGAGAAAGGGGAAGCGTAGTTAGTGTTTTATAGGTATAAATCTATTGCACAGTATTGTGAACTATACCTTTAAGAGTAGTTAAGATGATAAATGTTATGTGAATTTTTAACAGTTTTCTTAAAAAGTGGGCAAAGATTTTGAAAAGACATGTGTCGAAGATATGCAAAAGATCAATAAGCACATGAAAAATGCTCAACATCGCTGATCATTAGTGAATTACAAATCAAAGCCATTATGAGATACCACTTCATACCCATTAGGATGGCTATTATCAAAGAAAAAATTAACAATTGTTGATGAGACTATAGAAAATTAGAGCCCTCACTCACTGTTAGTGAGATGATAAAATGGTACAGCCATTATGGAAAACAATATGATGCTTCCTCAAAAAATAAAATTAGAATTACCATATGATATAGCAATTCTACTTCTGGGCATATACTCCAAAATTTAAAAACAGGGACTCATACATATATAGTTTTACACTTATGTTTGTAACAACATTATTCACAAAAGTCAAGAGATGGAAGGGAAGTAACACAAGTGTCCATTGACTGATGAACAGATAAACAAAATGTGATATATACATACAACGAAATATTATTCAGCCTTAAAAATGAAGGAAATTCTGATGCATGCCACAATATGGATAAACCTTAAGGGCATTATAGTAAGTGAAATAAGTCAGTCACAAAAGACAAATACTGTGTGATTCTACTTGTATGAGGTACTTAGAGCAGTCAAATTCATAGAGACAAAAAGCAGAAGTTGCAATGCACTAAAGGAGAGAGGAATGATGAGTTAATGCTTAGAAGGCAGAGTTTCTGTTTTAGGTGATAAAAAGGTTATTAGAAAAGATAGTGATCATGGTTATATAACACTGTGAATGTACTTAATGTTATTGAATTGTATAATTATAAATAGTTAAATGGTGAATTTTATGTTATATATATTGTACCACATTTTAAAAAGGAAAGAAATGAATATGAGTTTATTATATTGAATATTTATAATAAGAGAGACTAAAGATGTACTTCTGTTTAAGCTAGACAGTGGAAGAACATTTTAGAAGAGAAAAAGTAAATAATGAAATTTATGTGAGGAAGTAAATTATGTAACAAAACAGTGATAAGTGTAAGGAGTTTCAAAATAAAGAGTTTGGAACCAATTTCACAGATAATGAGAGGAAGCAGAGCCATAAAGTTTCAATTGTTGGATAGAGTTTATCTGTTTGATATTGTCCTTTTAGATGTTGAGTAATGTTTTCCAAACTATGTTTTAGTATATTTGATAATGTGGTATACCTTCATTCAGTATTTAGCAAAAATAGTGTTTTGTTTGTTTTTAGTTTTGACAACATTCCTGCGTACCTCTAAGATCAAAAGCAGCAATCAGGGCAGAGATCCCTGATTTTTGGAGGACAGGGTTCTTTTTGCTCACCCAGGCTCCCACAAGCTGTTCCTGGGACTCTTACTTGGCTGTTACCATAAGAGGAGAAATCGACTGAAATTAACTGCAATTTGCTCTCCAAGCCTTCCATTGGAAGTTGTAAGCCTTCAACAGACTAGATTTCCAAAATAGTTACATCAGGCAGACTCTACCATTGCAATGCAGTCTACTTGGGGAGAGTAGTCCTGGTGCTTCCTTCTCTGCCGTCTTTCTAGATGATGATGAGGAGGAGGATATATCTATCTATCTATATCTATATCTATATCTATATCTATATCTATATCTATATCTATATCTATATCTATATCTATATCTATATCTATCTATATCACCTGTATCTATATCATCTATACCTATATCTATATATATCTATACCTATATCTATATCTATATCTATATCTATATCATCTATATCTATACTTTCATTATTTAGCAGTGCTGATGAACTTAGATCATCTAAGTTATCATTTATTAAATGTTCAAATCTGTATCTGTGTCTTTGTGGAACTGCTAATTATGTATTACTGTAATCAAGTTGATCAAAAAAGAGGAAACTAACTACAAGTGAAGATTATTCTGATGCATTTTTAATTTTGTTTTTAGGGAGACTGTGATGATATGATTCCATATAATAAATTTTCAGATTCTATATGCATTCTCTTATTGTTGGCTAACTTTTGTTTGTTGCTTTTTCTATTTTTTTTTTTTTGTTTTTATTTTATGCTAACATTTTTACTGCCTGTGGAATGACTCTCAACCTGCAAAGCAGTTAAAAGTATCCACAGAGCATGGAATATTCTACTAGAAAATATTTTGGAGATGTGCCGGCTCACTATTTACACTGGCACTTGCAGTGTGCGGTATAATCAAAATGAATTAATGTAATGTTGTACTAAGTAAGCAGGTGGCTTAATTTTGCAGAAATTAAGCAGTCAGTAAAATAGGGAATTTGAATCTGGTCCATAGTGCAGTAGCTGCTTTAGTTTAGCAATGTTGCTGAACTTGGAAAGGATAGTGAGATAGTGTGTGTGTGTGTGTGTGTGTGTGTATGCACACATAAATAAAAGTTAATAGAATATGAACTTGTTAGAAATTCTCCCAATATTGGAAAACAGATCTTATCTATGATTGAGGGAGATGCTAACATTGCAGAATTTATTTTCTTCTAATAGATGAAACAAATTGAAAATATAGATTCTAAATGTTTTAAGTACGTTTATATATTTCATATATTTTTTATATTTAATAGGAAATACAGTGGAGGCATATCTCAAAAGGTTGACTTTACCATAATATTAAAATATTAAACTAATATGTGTTTACTATGCACAATGCAATGTATACTTTATATGTCTCGACATTTATTTTTTCAACATCTTTATGAAATTCTAACTCAAATTAGTCTGAGAAAAGTACTGTGTATTTAGTTGAACACTGTGGTCAAAATCAAGCACCTAATAAGTTGTGGAGCCAGGATTTCAACTCAGTCTTTCTATTATGAAGGTTCTGTGCTTGAAAAGTTCTTAATGCTGCCCAGCATGAGACCCACATAAGTAAAGAGCATCATGAGGGGCGGAGACTTAAGGGACCAGTGGTTACTTCAGCCTTGACTTAGAAATATTTGCAGAAGTAACATTTACACTTAGAAAAAATGAACATTATATTTCTAAGCTGAGATGGGCAGGAAGCTGTAGAGAATATTTTGAACAAAGGAATTGTTAAGAACAGAGATTTTCAGGTTTATAGGTTTTTAGGAGAGATGCACACAAGTTCAGATATATTTTGAACAGCAATTTATCAGGTTATTGAGGGTTTTCATTGAGTTCATAGGATGAAACTTGAATTATATTGTATAGGAAATGCAATGAAATGAAAATAGACTACAAATCATAATTCATAACTTAGTGATCAGTTCCATTAGATTTAAAGAATTGGACTAATTTAGATGTTGAGTTAGTTATCAAAGACTGTTTTAAGAGGCATTTATCAATCAAGTCCATTCTATATATATCCTCCACACATTTGACTACATGAGACCTGCCTGTCTTATAGCTTAATTCCACTATTATCCAAACTATTCCCTTTCAATTCTGCATCTACATCATTTTTATCATTTATTGTTTCTCAGAAGGAACTAAAATGAATATCTACTGAGTAAAAAAGATCAAAGGTTTTTGAGTCAGACAAAACTTTTTTCTGATTCTTGCCTGAGGCCACACTGAACAAGATAGTTTTCTTTAAAATATACATTCCTTATTTATCAAATGGCATGAATTTACTTCTAATACATGTGGTTGCTATAAAATCAATGTAAGATAGAAGACACACAGTAGTATAGTCAAGGATTATTAGTTTCTCTCTACCATGACTACTCCTATTCCTGATTATTACTTTGAACTAGGACTCAACAATCATGGAGTTTTAGCTAGAACATACTGCACCACATTTAGTAGTTATATCTGAGTTTGATCTAGGAAGGCTAGACACGATATATTAGAGGAGGATCATCATTGCTTGAATCATTGATTATTTTAGATCCTATCCCATCATTAGTAATTTAATAATGGGGTTTCAGAAGTCAGAGTTATCTTGAAGGTACAGTCTGAGAATGATAGACAAATGTTTTGGTGTTGTTTCAATTTTTAATTTCTTCCTAGTAGCTCCAAAACCAATCTCTGAGAAGGAATAGGGCAGTTGCTTCTCAGACTTTATTGAATGCTGAAATCATGTTGTCAGTTTCTAAACCTCTGGATGACAAGTTCATTTCTCTTATCAGTTAAATCTGTATATCTGAAGGTAAGAGCCAGGCATAATTATTAATATTCTTAAGGACTCCCTTTTTCTTCTGGTGATTCCATTTGTGTATCAGCATTTAAGGATCACTGGCTTTGGGAAGTGTTTTCTTTGGGGCTCAGATGAGGATTTTTATATGTAGGCCTGAAAAACAAACTATCTTAAATTTAGTCAAGGTATAAAATAAATAAAATGATCTAAAGTTATTTACTTTTTATTATCAGCTGTTGATAAAGATGATAAAGTATCTTCAAATATTTGCAAGTGTCACAAAGTAAAATAAAGCTTACATTACTGCATTTCTATAATTGCAAACAAAAATCTTTGGCATCCAGTGTTTGGATTCAAATGTGCATGAGGCATAAGTGACAGACTATTTAAATACTGGGCAATCTATCTAAATGCAGATACCTAAGAATTGTCCCCCTGTCTTTTTTCTCATAGAAAATGCAATCTTTTGTGGTTTTTCAATTCCATCAAATTTGACAGAAAGCATGATGACATATAATTATCATCTTTCAGCTTAAATGGCTTTTAACTGCATTCAGCAGGACTTTCTATTAGAACTTGTGTAATAACTCCATTATCACGTAGCTATTACCAGAAATTGTTGTCACTACTCAACTTGTATTCTTCTGCAAATTCTTCTGGTATGTCTCATTTTAGGATACTTGATTCCACTTCATTATTTTGAAACATTTCTTCTTTGACACTACCGTCACTTTGTTGTCAACTACAACAGCCTCATTTACTACACATATTATTGCAATTCGTCATTATTTAGGTAGCATTTACTAATGCTGGAGAATTATGTTTTATCCTTATCACTAAGTTTTATACATATTTTATATGTGTATAAGCTCCTTTGGTGTGTCACAGTTTCTCTTCACTCAGTGAGTTGTTGACATTATGTAGACTTTGTGTCAGGAAATAGATCTATCATACAAAATAACTCAATTGCTTGCTTAATGGTAAACAAACTGAAGAGGAAATAGTGAAATCATAGCTCAAGTAATCATGTCCAATCATGATCATTACACAGGATGCCTTTTTGTACGAGTGCTGGGTGATTTTTTCTCTTCCTCTTTTTTTCTTTTTTTACAATATTAATTCACTTTGCATTTGCTGTTAAAAAAAATTACTCTAGCAACATGCTTTTATTAATTATTTGCAGTAAGGCCCAAGAAATCATGGCATGCTGATACAGTAATCTAAACATACTCTGTATTTTATTTTAGATAACTTACATTGCATAAGAATATAAGCCTAGTCACAAAGTTGCCATCAAACTCCACTGGTAAAATATAGCAGCATAATACAACTTGGATAAATAATTAAAATTTACTACCAAGTTAATTTTAAAAAGCACTTGCATAGTCACATCATGCTGGTTTTATGAACTGTTTATGCAGCAATGGGGGAACTTTAGGAAATCTATGTACATTCTAAATAAAAAGCATTAAGTATTCATGAGGTTATTGTGTAGTGTATCTGGCAATACAGTATGCATATATTTATGTGAATAAATAAATTGGACTCAGTGTTTTAAATATAAAATGAACATCGCTTACTATTTTACAAAAGAACAGTTGATGCAAATGTTAGAAAATTTTAAGTTTTTTTTTTAAGTAACCAGATGTAGAAAAAAATTGATGGCACATCAATTTGGGAAGTTGCTCACTTCCCAATATTTTTACAAGAAGAAATCTTTCAATTTAATGTATTCGTGTTACTTCTTGGTGCTAGTATAATCCAGTAACTGAAACACACATATATATGCTTCCTAACTAATTGTTGCTACATAGTCAAAAATTTATATTTAGCACGAAACAGATCCCTACATTTTAAAATCATGTCCTGGACATTATTCATAAACACATGCTTTTGGAAAATTCGGACTTCGTCTTTTCTGTTTAAAGTTGCTCTAAACCTCTTTCTGAATTTTCAGACTTAATTTATACTGTATTTATTGTCTGTACAGCAGCATTGAGCTTTTGATTCTTCTAAATACTTCCTCTTCATTAGACACATATTCCTAACTGGATGACAGATTTCGTAGATTCACTTACTAACATTTTAAACTTCTCTTTGATACCACATCATTTACTACTTTTCACAGTACCTGATGGGATGTGATATGTATTCTATATTGCTTTCCAAATTAATGTCTGTCCCTAAACCCATCAACCTGTGTTAACTCACTATGGAATTCCCTGTGGCCTATATGCATTTTTAACCTATTTACTAATACTAATACACTAAGGTTAATATTAATATAATTAATTACAGTTTCATAATAATTTTATGCCGATTACCTTACATCTACTTCAATACTGAGAAAGTTTACTAGAATCACTCTGAATGGAGAAGTGATTCTTGTAGCATGTAGAAAATTTGAGTCCATCACCTTGATTTCATAAGCATGAATTATGATCAACTCAGACAAGGCAAAGGTAGAGAACATATTACATCAATGCATAGTACTGGTCACTTGTTACCAGTTAGTTTCCAAGCACTGTTCACATTATTGACTTCAGTTTTCTATATCATTGAGACACTTGTTTTGTGAAAGTGCCTCTCTTTATTCTTATGACAATAGAGATAAGCTGGTGCATTTCTGGTAAATGACTACCAGATCCCTTTGTCTTTCTTGTTCGTTTTTGAGAGAAAAATTTCTTTTCAGAATTGTTAAATAAATAATATGAAAAGGTTCATCAGAAGAAAATACAACATCCAATTTCTACCTTTTGACTTTATTTAGTGAATCCTTCTGATACATTTATATCTTTCTATAAAACTTGTAACAAAAGGTTATAATGGTAGATTTGATAAACTCATAAATGAAAATTCTAGTAAAATTTTCTTATAATTGAAAGTAAATAATTAATTGAGAATAATTTGTAAACATTTTTTAAATTCAAAAACAAAACTAGTGCAAGAAAACTTCATATGTTGTTAACATGTTATCCTCTTTACAAGATTCTGATAAGAAATGGGAGAGTTAGAAAAAGGGTTGGGGACATGAAGATATTGCACTGTTGTCCTTGAAAATGGAGAGAGGGAGCCATGAGCCAAGTGATGCAGGTGACTCTAAAATCTGGAAAAGGCAAGGAAAGAAATTATCTCCTTGGGCTTCTGTAGCACAGCCTGCCAACACATGGAATTTAGTTCTTCATACCTCTGTAAAAGATCTAATTTTGTGTAGTTTCAAGCCACTAAATTTTGGTAATTTGTTATAGCAACTATAGAAAATTAAAACTACATTGAAAACCAGACTTTGCCATTGTTGATAGGAAGTTTGTTAAAAGGTTTTATTTATAAATCTAGCTTTTACTTAATGAACATTTGCTATGAGTGATTTCTGTGCTAATCACTTATTGCAGTTAGCACTCCAAAAGTTATGAGATAAAATTTGTGCAGGTTTTATTTTTGTAACAATTTCTTTTCATACCAATTAATAAAGCTAAAATGCAATACATTTAGATATTCTTATTATATTTAATTTTTGTGATCGAAATATAATAAAATGCCTCTTTTTAGACAGATGTATAACTCTTTATTATTTAGACAGGTGTTTTAATTGTTCTCAGATTCTACTTAGAAAAGCTAACCCTCAATCTAACCATGCATTGTCTTGGTGATATGGTGATTGAGCTTTTATTGATGACTTTTTAAAGTTCCTAAAATTCTACTGATTCCCAAGTTTTTATAAGATAGATGAAATTTTATTTTATCTCAGTTTAACATATTAAAATTTGACCTCAGAAACTATTAAGAGTATTCATTAATGCTCTTCACTTTATAAGCCCTGGTCTCCTTCTTCTGGGAACATAATAAGATTTTGCTTCCTCAACTCTTTTGAAGATAACCGTGGTTATTACTTTGGCCAATGAAATATGAGAATATGAAATGGCTGTCAGTCTCCTGTTGAAACTTTAAGTGCCAGTACACATATCCCTGTATAGGCACAGGTGAATAATTGTATTGATTTGGGGACTCCGTTAGCCTCCATCCCTTTGTGACCTTTCTGTCACTGATATTTTTTATTACTCTCATTGGATTTGTCTACCATCATTATGAGATCTATATTCAGTTTTGTGGATGTAGTGATAAATATCTGCATCGTTATTATCTACACATACAGATTCTCTCTAAAGGAATACGTTTTAATTAAGCAATAAAATCAACTGAATTCCTGTTCATAAATTTAATTTCCTGCCTAAAAATTATATCCCTAGGGCATAACAGCTTAATAATAAATTTAATTCAGCCAGTGTGCCAGGCAGGTTTGCTGTCAGATTTGATATAAGGAACTTTCAGAAGAGAATATCTGATTTTCAAATGCAAAAGTGTAAATTATAAAAGTTATTTGAAAGGAGTAAATTTGAATTAAGAATTTTATTGGACTGTGAACCTGATCTTTTTCCTTGTTTACAACCTTATTCTATTCTTAAATTTTTGTCAAGCTATAGAGCTCCCACAAAATTAAATTCTTCTCTCTGTTATATTCAGTGATTTAATGTTCTACCCTTGAATGTTTCATTTCTGTTACAGAGAAGTAATGTTTGAGCTCAAGGCAAAGCTCTTGCTTCTTTCTTCCAAGCCTATTTTGCCATTTCCCACACTCCAAACATACTGAAACATACATACTCTCTTTCACACACACATACAAACACACACACGTAAAAATTTATGACTATCTCCATTTGTCATTAAGAATTTAGATGATAACACTAAAGAAGCCTCACTTGAATACTATATAGATAATAATTCTTAATTGAACTGGTCCATTATATATGCTCCTTATACTTAACATACACAAAATTTACAATATTTTTCTAAGATTATCTGAGATATGAAATATATTTTCAAATCATTCTTTTGGTCTTACATCATAGAGTTATCCCATCTCCATAGTAAAATTTAAAAAAAAATTATGAGCTATGATTTGTAGCATGCAACATAATTGTCTTCCTGCTTCATTCTTATCCATTTACACAGTCCCAAATGTTCACTTCCACACACTAAAAAGTTTCCTGCCACATTACATGTTTCATATTGCATTGGTTCATTTCTCATGTGTCCCCCTACTCTCCATCTTCAATGAGTTCTAATATCAGAAGAAGTTCCAATGTGGATTGATTTTATAATAGCTTTATTGTGATATATCTCACATGCTAAAATATACATCTTTTAAAAACATGTTTCAGTGTTTTTTTAGTATATCCACAGAGTTGTGTGACTGTCATTACTATCTAACTTTAGAACATTTCAAAATTCTTCCCCAATGTCCTACACACATTAGTACTCATTATCCATTCCTCTTTTGCAAACCAGCCGTGGCAACCACTAATCTACTTTTGGTCCGCATGGATTTGTCTATTCCAGACATTTCACGTGAAAGGAATCATTGACACTGTGAAATTAAAGGGAAGTAGGCAAATGTACAAGATATTAAAAAGCAAGTTCATAGCACAGTAACAAAAAATGTGTTCAGTTTAACAAAAAAAAAAAATTAGTGTCCCACTAACGGTAGATTTTATCTACATAAAAAGTTGATTCTACATGTATTATCTTTTCTGAATCTGAAGTCTTCAAAATAATGAATAATTCTAGGCTCTAGAATAACTTAAAGAAAAAAATACATCCTGTTTACAGGCAAAGACAGAGATTTTACTAAAACCTTAAATCTATAATAACAATTAACTTTTTATTCATTGTGATAAAACTCTAATGGAAGAACTATAGAGCTAAAAGCTTCTATGGGACAGAGGGATAATGAGAGATATTTCTTTTTGTTATTTCTTATCACAGCCTTTATACAATATTCAAATACAATCATGAATTTGTTTCTATGATAAATTATTGCTATTTAGTCTTTACAAAATTTTATTTGCCTGTTTCAATTTATTCATAGATATAAAATTAACAAGAGATAGCTTTCTGAAAATTCTTAAAAGGAAATATATTGAAATTTTATCCTAAGGATTCATTTCTATTTATTTTAAATGATTAAAATTAATTCTTGGGAAATGTAGCTATGGAATATCACTTTTTAAATTGCCCTGCATAATAATGCAATAAACAATAAAGATCACATAGGACATAAAATATTACATTTCTTGGTTTATTAAATTTGAATATTTTGCAAGAAGAAAAATTTTCATAGAAATCTTATAGTTTCATAAAAACCTTAAGAGGAATATTATGTTTTTGTGAGGATTTGAGTAATATGAATAAGTTATTTGCCCTTAAAGTAGCAGAAAAAATTAATTTTTGAGCATGATGAAATTAAAAGCTTTTAGCTTGCCTGATATGAACAAAGTGAGATGAATTTTTAATATGGTGAATTAATTAGGCACAAAATGAGGAGCAGAATATATAATATTTCTAATTCAGATAAATAGAAAAATAGCTCGGATCCTAAAAGAAATAAATATCATCCATCATAGACATATCTAAATTATGTTTATTGGAAAATATTAATGGCAACAGATATAATAGAACATTAGATGAATTCTATTGCTGATTTTGTTCCACGAAATTACATTTCATTTTGACCCTCATCTGTAACTTTCTGTGGAGTTAATCTTAGGACATTACTCATTTTTGAAGGTGTTAATGTACCATAAAGGATTTGTATTATCATTAGACATACTATCTATGCCAGGTGTTACATGTTCTCTGTATCTGCCCTGAAGTTCATTTAACAGCTTATAAATCTTTATGACCATATGATGTGTTTCTATGATCAGTTGCATTCTTAAAAAGATTCTAAACTATATATTACAAAATTGTTTTTCAAAAGTGTTTTATATAAAGTAATACCTACAGATTAATTTAAAATCTTTTGCTTTTTATAATATTTAGTTTCATTCTCTAAGCAAAATCCAGAATATCTATATTAAGATTAATATATTAACACATCTAGAAGACACTTTCTGTCCTCAGACAAGTTCCTAATCTACAAACCATTGTGTGTGAACTAGATAATTTATAAGCAGTTACCTTTTTACAAAATATTTGGTTTTATGATCATTACTAAATCATGAACTATTAGATAATCATAAGTAGACTATAAAATTATTAATTTTATTTATATATATTTTAGAATCTATATTTTTGACAAATACACCTATATATACACTTTTGTGCCAGTTACACAGAATTTGCATTAACTAGTTAAATAAATGGAGTTAAAATAAAATTTTTTATGTAATGTGGTAACTCAACTACTTGAGCAAGAGGCTAAAGAAAGTATTTAATTAAAATGTATTTTTTTTCTAAATAAAGTTCATTTGAAAGATACTTAGGCTAAACTCTACATCTAAAAACATAAAACCATTTGACAAATTCTGATTTAAAATAAGAGGCAGTCTCTTTCTCTCTTTCTTTCTTTCCCTCTCTCTCCCATTTTTCTCTTTCTAAGAAATATCCTTGTGATTCTTAACATTTAAGAAAACCTTACATTCATCATTGGAATATTCAGAGTTTAGATAATATCATCTGACTTTTTGTGATATATTTAATTAGTCAGAAAACAAGGTTGTATACATCATTAAGCCATAAGCTCAAAAAAAATTTTTTTAAAGTTATAATGTGTACATTGGGTCCTTTGAGCTTTGTGTCTTTATTCCAAATTGATACTTACGATGGTCTAGTTTTAAGACTATAAAATTATCCCACTTTTCTACAAGTGTAACAGACACTCAGGAATACTTAAAAACCTGTATTTATTATTCATTAACTATTTTTCATCAGATTTCATCAGATTTTTTTAAAATTATAAGTAAGAAGCAGAGGCTCGATGTAGTTATTATTTTAGCAGATGTCTATCTAAGCAATGTTAATAATGTACTTTTGGTCCTTCTTTTAATTTTTTTTTTTTTTTTTTTTTTACATAATTGCAGAGAGAAAACCAGACATAATATCCCTTATATATCCTTCATGGAAAGCTACTTCTCAATATGGATTAAACTAGTATGGGTGAGTAGCATGAGTTGTTAATGATTTGTGCATATTTTCTCATTTAATTCCTTCAGTAACTCTATGCAGAAACTTAATGCTTGTTTTAAAGATCTGGAAACTGGGACACAGAGACATTAAGAAATTTATTAATGGCTATTGCCCAGGAAGTGAAATTCTAGAATCTGTGTGCATATTCAATACACTCTACAGGCTTTGAATGTTTTAACAATGACCACAAACAAACATTGTAGGTTAACAGATAAATTTGCAATCTTAAATGTTCCCCAATCCAAATTTATTTGCTTCCTTTCATCCACTTATTTTCTAATTATTTCAAAACATATATTTTTTATTAAGAAGTATATATTACTAACATCTCAAGTTTTTTATGATATACAAAATAATTAAAATAAAATTATATATGTAAAATAATTATTGTTAAATACTCATTCTAAATATTTGAATAAACATTTGGAATGAGCATTTAACAAGTTATCATGGGTTTCACTATCAATTGTTTTGTCACTGTGGACCATTTACAATACTAAGAAAGGAGGTTTTAAGTTCTTGCTTCTCTCTGGAATCCTCAGTCTCTGAATTAGTTTTGTGTCCCATGATTTTTTATTTTATGTCATTATTCTGTTCTCTCAACTCTCATCGGATATAATAAGAATATCTACATTAATAACTATGCTATTAATACTTTCTTTTTATGGAAAATATAAAAATCAAATATATATCCTTAGAGTAAACTTTTTCTTTATATACTGAGCACATTGACATATCAGAATATATATGTATCTATGTCACTGGCTGATAGACTTATTATCAGAGTTATTAGCAAGTACCCATGCTACATGACTATTTATATATAAACAAATACAGAGAATTGTGGGAAAACATAACTCATGGATTTCCAAACATAAGTTATTACCTGGACTGTGAGTGTTTTTAACCTCTGCTTTCTAACTTTTTCTCTTAAAGCTCCTGGCGCAGTGAGGAGACAATCTTCCTTTCTGCTTAGAACAGTCTGCAGCTCAGCAGGCCCTCAAATAACATCATTTCGTTCAATGTTGATGAGATGCCACAGGAATTAACTGTTGTTTATATCAATTAGCCTATGATAAAACTGGTTTCATTATATGTCGTTTAGCTGTGGTTTCAAGAATCCATTGATGATATTAAGTGAGGAATTACTGTGTTACTAACGATTTTTTGCCACTGTCCGATACAGACAATCATCATTCCAGCCTTCAAGAATATTTTATCAAATATCCTCTCAGATACTAAGGCAAATATTACTGTTTTCGAGAGCCACATTTTCCTTTTGATGCTAATTTCTATATCACTTTTACTTTTTTTTTTTTTACATGAAGAACTGTTTCTAACTCAACTTCATAAGGGACTGGGCAGTTAAGAGGAGTGGATGAGAATTCTCTGAGCACTAATAGTGTAGTCCACACACATTATAATGATTTCTCTTTTTTTTCCTTTCCTCACAAACAATAGAGGAGAGAAAAGGCTGGGACAGAAGAGGGAATCAGTTCTGCCCAGCATGAAGACTACATTTCCTGAGGAAATGTTTTGATGTTGGGGTTGCATTCAGAAAGTTGTGAGGAACTGGCAGAATGTAAGCTCGGACTTCAAACATGATTTTTTTTTAGGATAGAAAGGTTGGGTGTAGCAAAGATTTCCACAACTGGCTCATCAAAACCTTGACCTGAATTTTATATTTGCTGCAAATATGGTAACTTCTTTTTATGCATCTCCCTGTATTATGAAAAGAATGTTTCACTTCCTCTGGTTCACAGAGCAGGCTTTCCATAATATAAGGGGCCACATAAACTACATTCCAAAATTAACTATTAAAATTAAAAATCATCAGTTTGAACACTATGGTAAAATCTAGGCTTCATGAATATAAGTCATGAACTTTAATTTTTTTTTCAATATTGTGACATTTTTAGAGTTCCGAATAATTTTTTCAATACCAAGAATGGTCTGTAAAGCTTATTACAGAAATTTGACTCATACTTTGTGATTACTGAGATTAGTAATTCTAAACTGACACAGATAATTTTGAGAAAATCAGTTTAAATTAAAGTTTTTGTTATGTTTTAATTTGACTACATTAGCACCGTATTACTAACATAACCTACATAAGTTTCCTCAAAATTGAAAGTGTTCATTTTGGAAGTTAGATCTCTGTTTCAGACAGGGTAGCAGCATGGAACAGATGGCACAGTCAAATTAGAATACCTCAGGTAGTATTCAAAAATGAGAATATTTTTAAAAGCGTGAGCAGAGTACAGTAAATAGAAAGGATGATATGATTCTAAGGAGTTTGTAAGAGCAAAGCTATTACCAATTCTAGGACTAAAAATAAGTAGGGAGGGAACTATTACTAAAACCTGAAAGAAGAGAACAGGTAGATTTTGATGAGTAGCAACCTTCAATCACAGAAGCCAACCAAACTAGCATAATCCTGAAGGGAAGGAGCCTGAGGAATAAATATTCTCATTTCATGTTTTTGCTTCTGGTTGATCTCCTTTCAAGGATCTTATTGACTGAAATAAACCATAGCCAGAAAAAAAGAAATCCAGTGATGAAGTATATATAGGTCGGCCTTCCAGGGCAAAGGTTTAGTGGGAAAGTATAAGGAATACATTTGGAGAGGCAAATGGAAGATATCCAGCACAGTCTGAGATTAGATAAAAATTAAGTTGGCCATAAAAAAAAATAAGAAGGGTAGAATAATAAAAATACTAAGCATTTACTTTATTTTAAAATTATTTTGTGACATTTCTTCTAGTTTATAGCATTCGATGACTACTGTTGACCAACAGATATGGTAAAGATTTCTTTATGATGATCAGATCAAAGTTGACATAAAAGCTACAGTGTATTTGAGTTTTCAATAAAATATCAATTACATTTTCAATAAAATATTAATTACTTTATGAAGTTTATTTGATATACAGCACTAATACAGTAGAATTTTATTCAATTTAGAAAAACAAAATATGCTTTAGAAGATAAGATTGAATATCAATATTAAAATTCATAATATTGAATACTGAACTAAACTAGTGTCTTATATTCAAAATTTTTTAAAAAGTGAGCTCCTAAAATTCACATACAAATTTCATGCAACATAATTCAATATATATATAAATAAACAGATAAGTATTATTCTGAAAATGTTCTTTTTCCGTATATTATATAAAATAAAATCTAATGTTGACTCTACCCTTATGACCTTATTTAGCTTTATTACCTCCTGAAAGGCCCTGTGCCAAATACAGTCACATTGGGGATAAGGGTTTCAGCATATAAATTTAGGGGAACAAATAATATTTTTTTAAGATATGTATTTTATTAGTTCAAAATCATTACTACTTTTGTTTATAAAGCCAATTAATAATGATAATTAGCATTTTTATAAGTACAAGCTTTGCAATGTGTTAAGGAGTAAGAGTTTTGAAATTATGTATTAATCTTATCTTTCAATATACTTTATTCATATACTTAAGTATTTAAAAGTTTTATTTTTAAAGGATATCTTTTAGCTCTAAGGTGTTCATAAGATTCCAAAACAAAATCTCAGAGTAATTTTTATTCCATTTTTGAAAGAGTAACAGTCTATTCTTTAGATTCCATAATTGGCAAACAATTACTTTTGAGGCAATCAATGAGATTTTTGTTTTAATTTTTATTATTGGACAAAATTATTTTAATTGCTCTTATAATATTGTGAGTCATGAATTCTTTTTAAAATTTCAACTATTAAATGCTCATCTCTATTGGATATTCATCCAAAATATCGAGAATTAAAGAGCTCAATTTCTTTGATTTTGCATTGTGAGTCTAAACTTTGTCATTTGTCACTGACTTTTTTTTTAAAGGCCATGATAATTATATGAATCTACATTGCCTGGCAGTAGTAATAGTAATTGTTAAATTACCACCAAGGTTCTAGAAGTATTCAGTAATGGAAAATATTTTTTTCCTTCTTTCATATCTCCATATACATACACCTTATTTCTTAGATATGGCATTAACAAATAAGTGACGGAAGAAAAAGTACATAATTGGGCTTCCTCAACATTAAAACCTTTTGTGCTTCAAAGGACACTATCAAGTAAAATGACAATTCACAGACCAAAGGAAATATTTACAATGCATAAATCTGACAGGGAACTTGCATCCAGAATGTATAAAAAGACAAATAGCCTTATTAAAAATGGAAAAATATTTGAATAAAATTTTTTTTCAAAAATATATATATATGAGTAGGATGTTAATAAGTAGCCACAAAATTTTTGTGAAATGTTTCTGACCACTTTATTCTTTATCTTCAGCAGCATGATACCCTTGCTTTTGTTCTAATATACATAATTGTACCCTTCTCTGCCATTTGTCCTCCTGGAAGAGAAATAGATATTTCCCTATTAATAGTTTTGTCTGAAAATTCTGATATTTCTCTGATATGAATGAAACAAATTAAGTCTTAATTTTATATTTATATTGGCCCCACAAAAGACTGATACTGACTAAAAATAAAGTCTGTTTAGAATATGAGAAATACATTTGTAGTTTGTGTTGGTAACATTAGAGAGAAAAACATATAAACTTTATTTTTAGTTTACCCTCCTTTACTTCTTTCCTTTCTTTTTCCCTTCTTCCTCTCTTTTTTCTCTCACTTAGCACATAGATTGAATGAGTTAGATATGCTTTAAAACAATTTTTAAATCACATTATAAATTTTCTCTTTTCTTATAACATGCAAAATGAGATATAATACGTAAATCAAGACTTGTTTATTTTTAAACCAGGAATGGCATTTTGCTGTTAATATTATACTAACTCTTAATAATGAATTTGATTTCCACAAATTGATGAGGAAATTGCTGATTATATGAGGTTTCCATATTTAGTAAAAATGAATATTAATATTGTAAAATGATGAATTGCTAATATGGGACATTGAGCTTGCAATCAACTATAAAATATCCCTTCTATAAAAGACAAGAATTTATAGCGATAATTTTAGAACTCAATTCCATTTCTAATGCCACATATAACAAAGGAGTAGGTAATTCAACAGCCCTTCATAGAGAGAAATAATGATTTTTCTTTAAAAATGCTTGTTTTATTATTTTGGGGAAATAATTTAGCTGCATAATCATTATTAGCATTTTATTTTTAAAAGTGTTTTAGGAAGAAAGGAAAATAAGAAAATAAAATGCCTGTTTGATGCTATGAGAAAAATACCTATTGAAAAATGTTATTTAATTAATTATAAAAATAACCACAGGTAGTCTAGATATCTAGGATATCTCAGGATGCCTCTAAATGATATTTCAAGATATCTCTATAAGAAATTATGAATCCTGAATTAGAACCTCTGACAAAGGTTTTCTAAAACCGAGGTTTTAGGACAATGTTTGGCTACAGTGTAGTGAAGTTGGATATTTCCCTTCCCCAGGTCAATTAGGCTCAGATAATAACCCAATAGATTAGGCTCTGAGGGCATGACTTAAGAAGAAAGAGGGCCCTGGAATATTTCAAAATGGTTCCTTTTCTCTCCCCCTGCCAGAAGCATGAAGGTATTTTTTTCTGATATTTACTCTGACAACCTGGTTATGTTTCTGGACATAAAACTCACAAAAGTGTGGAGAATATCCTATAACCGGGTTTCCCTGGAATTTTTAACTCAAAATTGTCACCACTGAGCCTCCAGTTAGTCCTCTATTGGAGTTCAGTTTTTTTCTGCCTCTGCACTGGTTCCCACAGCAGTTTCTGTTCGAGTCTCTTGGATAGCCATGACTCCTTGGATTCACTCATCTGTCTCTCCAATCTTGAAGGCAGTGGGTCTCCCTGCAGCCTCCCTTATGGATTCAAGAGGAATTGATTTTTCAGTCTGTTCAGCTTTTCACTTGGTAGGATAGAATCAAGACTTCTAAGCTTTTTACATGGGGAATCGTAAACTGGAAGTCCTATTTTTTTATTTTTTGGGAAAAAAAGAAGACAACGTATACTTGTTAAATTTGTGCAGGATATTTTGATTATTAAATTTCAGCATAAGGGCCCTTGATAAAAACTTTCAACACAATATCTTATCATCAAAGTATTTTATATGTGACTCACACAGATAGATAACTACACAGTTCCTGTAATTATAAAAGACATAGAAATCATCTTTTTTTCTATCACCTTATCAAAAATTCTATATCTAAATGGCAGATAATGTATGATGAGTCATTCCTCAATTTTATATTTCAATTACATTTGAAATGCAAAATAGTGTAATAAATTTTATTAAGTTAATACTGTCTTTTCACTAGAGTGACATGTGTTTTATTTTACTTCTATCATTCATTTAATTTAGCCACATTTAATATAACCACATCTAATATAGCCAACTTTTTTCCACAAGTATTTAGGAACTCAGAACAAATTAAAACAAATCTTCCACACTATTCATAAAAATTAAAATTGACCATATTTCCTTCATGCTTAAATCTTTCAATAACTTCTCATCATATATAAGAAATTGTGACTTTTTCTGTAAAGGGTCAGATATAAAATATTTTAGGCTCTGTGGATCATTCAGTCTGTCAGAAGAATGTAACTCTGTTGTAGCATGAATGTAGTCACATCCAATATGTGATACTTTTTTTACAATATTCCAGTATAAGGATTCCATTAACACTTTATTTAAGAAAAAAAAAAAGATGGCAAGGCAGATTTTACAACACTTAATATGTAAGAAAAAAACCCAATGTTAAGAATGCTTTCACATAAATTTTAAGAATGTTTTATAATACACTTCAGTACCTGCCCAACCTACGCATCAACTTACACTGACCACTAGTCTCTGCCTCTCTCTTTATAACCTAGGCATTCTGAACAGCTTACCTTTCCTTAAAAGTACTGTGATGAGGGATCCCCAAGACCACCTTCAGGTTCCTGATTCACTAGAAGGAATCACAGAACTCAGTAAAGCTGTTATAGTTTATTACAGTGAAAGGGTAAAGAGTAAAATCAGCAACAAAAATAAGTTGCAGAAGGCAGAGTGTGAGAAGGATCAGGAGCAAGCTATCTCCTCCCAGTTGAGGCATGCAGACAGTGTTAAATTTTCCCAGCAGCAATGTGTGTCCACATGCATGAAGTATGGACAACCTTGGAAACTCATCCATCTTCGGTGTTTAGGGTTTTATTGGGAATCAATTTCCTGACTGCATTCCTTAGTCCCTCAGTCCTCAGCTCTTCTCAGGGTCAAACTGACACCATATGACCCAAGGCCTCACCATAAATATGAGCATAAACTATCTAGCTTGGTCAATGCCTCAGATACGGAACGCCATTCTCAACAGGTTGGGTAGGTCCAAAAGCTTAGATATCTCCCAGGATTTGGGCAAAGGCTAAAATTTTCTTTGGAATATGCAGGATTTGGATAAGCCAGAAATGCTGAGTTAATCCTTTATTGCAGAGGCAACCAACTACTTTGAACTTTTGTGTCTTTGCTCACACAAATGCTTTTCTGACTGTCTCATTTTAAGAAGAGAAATAGAGTCTATCTGCTATCAATGCCTTTCAGCATGGAAATGCTCTTAGTCATCTTTATAGTACTAATGTACTTATAATGCCCAAAATATCATGGCAGCTCAATAAATATTAAGAAAAATCTGAACAAAGATAGATTAAAGTTGATTATTTTTGTTTTAATAAACATTGCTTAGAAAGTGTGTCTTTGAATGTGTCATTAGGTAATATAGAGATACTCTCATTGTAGTCAACAATTGTCCATCTTACTGAGTTACACATCCACATATATCTTTCACGTATTAGAAATTGAAATATGTAAAAAAAAGAGTAATCTAATAAATAAGGACAAAAAGTAAAGCAGGGAGTATGAAATATTGTTAAGAAAAAAATGAAATTAATCTTTGGTAATTTTTGATAATTGTTTCTGTAAGTTTTCTATAGTTACTAAAAGATCAAGTTTGGCAAACTGTAATCCACCAACTAAATCTGGTTTGGTACCTCTCTTTTGTAAACACAGTTTTTGGGGAGTATAATTATACCCATTTATTTATGTATTGTCTATAGCTTCTTCCACACTAAAATGGTAGCATTGAGTAGTTGCAAGTAGACTTGAGACCATATGGCCCAAAAAGCCTAGAATATTTTCTATTCTACTCCTTAAACATAATGTTCAATGAACCCTGACTTGATGAATAAGAAAACTTATAGCCATAAACTCAAAATATATAGTCTGAGTCATTTGGGTGGTTACACATCTAAAGCTGTTTAGCATTGGGTATCAAAATTAGAAACTTTATTTCATCTATTAAAAATTCTAAAGAGATGATTGCTAATATTGAAAGTCTTTTATATATATGTACACTAGAATTTTCTCTATTTTATTCTCTTTCCTGTGAAACTGGTTAATTTACAAATATATTGTTTTATACATTGGTTGTCATGCAATACAAGTACTAACTTTAACTTATAAGATCTAAAGTTATGATAATATTTTCTTAATATTAATATTTCAATTTCAATAATATGGCTATTACTTTCTCTTTAATATATGTTTAATGATGAAAGAATGATTCCCATTTTTCTACTATATATGGCTTTTTGCATCCATAGCCATTTCTCTGTTCAAGGAATGCTGAGTGCTTTAAAATCATTTTAGATCTGGCACTAAAGAGGTTATTCTCTGTGATATATATATATATACACACACACACACACATATGTACATATATGTATATACACACACATATATGTAAATATATATATATATATATATTTTTTTTTTTCTTTAACTATAGTTTGGCTGGTTGGGTCAAAGAGATAATACTGAGCCTTGGGTTAAAGTTCTGTATGGAAGGAATTTGAAGCCTCAGACAGCAGAATGAAGTTTTGGTTGCTTAACTGCTACTTTCAAAGAGATACAGAGCAAGAGGAATGGGGAGAGATCACAGCTTCAGAAATTCATCTGGCCTTAAGTATGTGGGACAGATGAGGCGATGGAACACAGATATTTGACAGAAAAAAAAATCAGTTTGTAGTTTATGACAGAATTCAATCACAACATGGGAGAAATTGGGCAACTAGGCTTTAACCCAGGCAGCTACTTGCGAATGTGGATTGAGTTAGGAAATCAGATAAAGGTAATGAGTGAGAGGCAAGGACTGAATCATAGGTCACTTAGAACCAGTTCCTGGCACTGCAGTGCAAGTCAGAGCGGGGATAACTGAAGCAGATTTAATGAATAAGTAACAATCCACTTCTTTGTTTTAACTCTTCCTTGTAGCAGATTGGTCATTAAATCTGGAGAAAGGTGAGAAATATAAGGTGGCATTAAATGTTCCAAAAGTCAAGCTTGACATAACATAGGGTTGTGGAACCCAGAAACCATTACAAACTATAATTTTTCCCCTTTTTTAAAATGGTCTTCTAAACTCTCTCTGATTGGGAGTCATAAAACACAAAATGTTCTTTATTTTTATACATCGTATGTAATGTTGACTGATTTCTCTCTCCATTACATTCTAATAATTGTTTAATTTTTCTCTTTAGAATCTATAAGAAACCTCATTTGCTTCTGGCTTCGATTTCTCTTCCTACCCAATATTTACATTTACAGAATAAAAAAAGTAAAATATCATGACTTTATCAGAAAATAAAATTAGAACTATGTCGGCTAAAATTAATGAAGTGAAAACACAGTGACAACCAAAAAGAGATTAGAAGGAAAAGACTGCTAAATTGAATGTTTTTTTTTTCTCACTGTTTATTTTATCACTCCAATCTGTTGATAGTCAGTGAAACAACTGCAGAAATAAGCGCCAATTAAGGTTATTAGAAAAATATAGATTGTACTAGAGATGGACTGTTATTCATCAAAATATTGTTATTCATAAGAGTTACTGAGCAGCTTTTATGGGGTGTTCTTTTTGTAAATAGACATGTAGAAATGCCATAAAGGGAATGGATTCTGAATTCAGACAGCCTGGGATTAATCCTGGCTCTGCCACTTAATAAACTCAATCATTCTGATCTTTGAGAGAATCTCATCTGAAAAGCAATGGGAGAATAAGACTATCTCTTTACTATGTTGTGAAGTTTAACATTGTATCATCTAAATGTTCGATTCAGGTCATATTGGAAAGTTATTAGTCTGTGTACTTTGGGAACTAAGTTGCTAACTTAGAACTGAGATGTTAGATAAAGCCTTTGCATCTTGAAGGTCAACATGGCTCCAAGAATTAAAATACTATTATTGTCTGCAAGCAGCAGAAACTCATTCAAATTTTTAAAATGTAAACAAAATCATATATTATTCAACATAGAGTTAAGTAGGAAAGCAACCCAGTTTCTTTACTTCTCTCTGGTCTTTCAGTCAGTGAAAGCCTTTCTCCTTAGACGATTTTTCTCATTGCCATAAGATGATTGGCAGAGAAACCAAAGCCACATGCTGGATCCTAGTTCAAAGCCAGAGAGAGATGTGAAAACCCTTTCTTCTCAAGCTGGGAGCTGGACTCCTTCCCTTCAAAATGATCATTTCTTATTCACCTTGTCCATGCACCAAATGATTTAATTAACTGCATCTAATTCTAGAGTCCAGGAGCAGGGGACTGAGGAAGTTTCTGCAGATTTATGCAGTTCTGTGGCATCTAGCAGTCTGAAATAAAATGAGTATACATGAGAAACAATGTAGGGAGAAGCAAGTGTTAGATAGACAAAAAGACTTTCCACTATAATAATAGCAGTTTTATTATATCACACTGGTTTTATTCTGTGTAGAATGTTATTTAAGCAGAGAAATTATGCACTGATAGCATAAGTTGTTACTAGTGTAAAGAAACTCCCACACACAAATGTCTCTCCCGCCAGTGTACAACTGCTTGGAATTTTTATGTTTTTTACGTGCTGTGACAGGTTGTCATATGTAACAGTGAAAAAAATGTGCATTTGTGCATAGAGACTGATAAAAACACAATTTCCTCTAAATATGTTTTGATTAGGAAAAGAAGTAAAGAAAGAGAGAATGTGAGACTTCAAACATCTCTTAAGAGGATGTGTATGTTACAGAGAGATGAATGTGTGGGTTAGGAAATTCCTTCATTGCTAATTCTTGCCAAGACTGTCATTCATAAGAAACATATTTATTTTTTGAATTAAATATTCTTTAGTTATTAATCCTTTCTGATTCTTTTCTAAAGGAATAAATGTATGGAGGAAAGAGCAAGAAAGAGACAGTAAAGTGGGCAAAGAATATAGAAATATATGTAAGTAGAGCTGTGTGATTTAAGTATAATTAGCTTTTATGACTTTACTATTATTATTTTCCTTGCTTTGCATTTAAATTTGTATATATATGATCACAACTCAAATATATTTTACTGGATAAAGTGATATTTAATTTTAGGATACTGGTCATCTTGAGAATAGACTTAATATATATCCAGATTTTAATCAGAACATATTAAGCTCATTAGAAATTGTCTCCAACATTTTTTGGCTTTATGCTTATTCCTTGTTAACTTCGAAATGCTAACTATAAAGTTAAAAAGGGGGAAATCACAGTGATGATACATAGAATGGATGTTTAACAGTCATTTTTAAATTTTAACACAAGTAGAAATTTTAAAGTGATTTAATTTCTAAATTACTCAAAATATTTATTCATAAAAACATATATTTTTAAATCATAAAGATAGCAATGATAAAATTAAATAGCATCTCCTATCTGTACCCAATTTTTACATATGATTATATATTTAATTCCCTTTTCCCAATAATGTCTGTATTAGATTAAGAGTCTGAATTTATGTTCAGTCTTCAGATTCATTCCTTCTCCAAATAGTAGAGAAATAGATCGTATTTTTTTGCAGGGTTGCTGCTATGAATTGTTGTCTGCTTACTAATCATGGGACTCGTGTATCCTCTATTTCATCCTCCTTTGAGTGTATTGATTACTCCATCGACTTTTCTATTTTCAGCCTGTCTGTTCTTTCAAACTAGTTTGCACTATTAGCAAAATATACAGTTTATGTTTTATTCTTCCTTTCAATACTCGCTCTTGAAATTAGGCTTTGAAATATAGCAAATGCTTGTCATTAAAACAAACATTTTAAGTTTTACAATGAGATAAATTCCAGGTTCTTTTTCTAAATTGAATGGAATATGAGCTGTTTTTAAAGTAAATAGTGATACTCTAGTAGAAAATAGCTCATAATTTATAGGAAATAAATGTATGATAGTATTTAGATGAAAAGTGAGTATTTTTAATATTAAAAGATATGCTTCAAGACTCTTTAGCTAAGAATATTTTTGCTCTCAGGATTTAATCTTTATCGGTATTTGCTATAATACAAAAATTTTTAAAAATCACGTTTTATTTTCTAATTTAATATTTTGTTTGTATTTGTATATGATACAAAGTAAAGAGTGATATAATTTATATTTTTCCATCATTTTTCTTAGGTTATATACTCATTGCAATGAAGGTGATATTCCATGAGTAGGTTTTTTTTTTTCTTTTATGACAATACTTCAGCAATTATTGAAAAACCTACGTAAGTTCTAAATCATCAGAGCTTCTCCCACAATGTAGTTTTAGATTTTCACATACTGGATTATATGTAGTCCCTATTATAAATCATGTATAAATTATATGTATAAATTATAAAAGATATGTATAAATTACACACATGGATTATAACATGGCATTTTGGTACAATCTTGTCAAAGAGGTAAAACTAAGGCCTGGTTTTTCTACTTGAGATGCATTATTTTTACACAAAGAAAACATCTAAAGCAATGACACTGAAGCAGATCTGTCTCTTTTAAGTATGCTCGACATGTTTCAAAGTGGCAATAGAAGTTAACAGTAATGACTGCCCAATGCCACAAAGGGTCAGCATTCCTTCATTCAGATTTTGTTAAATTGTAAGCTACATGTGAGTAAAGATTTTTGTTTTAATTTCTGTTCAATGTTATATTTCTAGTTTCTAAAACCAATGTTGAGACATAATCTGTTCAAATCAGTATGTATATACTAAAAAAATTAAATAAATAAACCAATTATTGATTATTCTCTGCTCCTCAGCCCAGGGTTGCTTTTTCTTTATGCACTGCCACATATCTTAAAGATTTTAAAGAGTTTTTAGGTGTTTTCTTCACAATGGTCCCTGATGTTATTAAGCCCGAGGTATGCATTGTCTAAAGTTTAGATGAATACACTTAGAATAAAAAAGTCAATGGACTTTATAGATTATTTTTGAAACCTAATATAAAGAAAATAGTTTTAAAGGCAGAGTTTAACATTACATAATCCAAATGTTTAATTTATGTACATATTTGAAAAAGGATGCTCTTTAACCGAAAAAATGATGGGGATTATTAAGAGTAAAAACTTAAAAGATAGGTTAGGGTATAATAAAACAGTTCCCAAAGTTTAGGTACACCAATTAAATATTACAGTTTAAAGGAACAGCTGCACAGAGTTTATGATGTAGAAGGACATAAGGAATATGTAAACTGATTTGAGAGCAATTCTCTTCCCAAATTCTGAGAGCTGGTAGGAGGGTGATCTGAGGAGTCTGTACCAGCTGGATCATTGAGAAGGAACCTGATGCCTCTACCCTGGGCTAAGTCTCTAGGTTACAGGTGGAATAGAAGCAATAAAAAACAATTAGCTTGTAAGGGATAGAGATGCATACTATCTAGAGAAGCCCTGCATTCAGCACATTGACAGGAGGAAGAGTTACAGTAGAGATAGAGTTGCCGAGTCAGATTTAACCCCCAGTGGCAGACTGTGGAGTAGAGGAGGCTTCCCTAAATCTTTCCATCTCCTCTGAAGGGATGGAAATGTGGGTTAGATTCAATTGATCTCCCTAAATCTTCTAAGATAGGGATGAAGTAGAGGTAGAGAGTTTGGAGATGGCTACCTGAGGAAATAGCAGGCCCAAGGTATCAGTAATGAGTGAGGTACATAGCTTTGAAGACTAAGTGTATGAGACAGAACATTTATGAGACTGCTTACTCCCTTCTCCCTTGAGGTAAAGAATATATGTAAATCCACAGAAATATAGGATAAAGATGAAAGGAGAGAAATCTAAAAAAAAAACTTGGAATTGAATAAGTAGTTATGGCAAAAGGAACTCAGTTCCAAATGGAATAACATCAAATTAGTCATTCTTTAATAGACAATAGTAACTATCCTGCAGTTAGTAAAAAACAGATCTCATGATTTATATTTAAAGAGGTTTGAAGATTGATACTTCTTTATACAATTGATTCAGAAAGTAAAGATTTCACATGAATTAAATTTGTAATATATTGTTAAAGACTCTGTGGGTAGCTCCACATTCCATTCATAATTATTCCCTTGCTACACGTATGAGTATATCAGAATCACCTGGAGAGTTGGTAAAACTCAAACTGCTGGACCCTCTGAGGTGGAGACTGAGAATTTGTATTTTTAAAAATTTTCCAGGCGATGCTGCTGCTGCTGCTGCTGCTCTAAAGCCTACTCTCAGCAACCACTGCCTGATTATATATAACCATACTATACGATTTTTGCTTCAGTCACTCTCTAGGGATTTTATCATGTAAAGTTTTCCATACCCTGCTTAATGCTTAACAATCAAGAATATGAGAAATGAATGTGTTTTGAAAACAAAGTCACTTTTATCTTTGTAATTGCACTATTGGGAGGCAGCTCAATTAAATCATAACATGTGGGTTATGCTCAGGAAAATCAGCCTTTCTTTATGGAGTTATACTTTTCTAAATTATATCTCATCATTGCCACTTACCATTCTTAGGCAAAATGGTTGATGTTTCACCTTGTATTTAAAGTCATAATAAGATTAGTGTTAATGAAAAGTACCATCTGTGTGATTGTTCCAAAGTCTCTAATTTATTTGTAATAGCTAATAAACAATAACTTTGTTGAATCAGTGCAGAATGTATTTGTGTCTGGGATAGCCCTTCCCAAATTTCCAAAACACAGAATCTTTGAAAAGATCTAACCCACGGAGTATGAAGTAGTTTGTTTACAGTAATATTAACTTAAATATCTACATATTCTAAAACCTCCCTATTATAGATAAACTTCTGATAATTTACTACTTCTATCCCATCCTCTTCCTATTATATTCTTCTTACTTTCAAACTTTGTATTCTAAATACTACACTAGGCACTGGACACAGTAATATAAATAAATATAGTCTCTTCCCTCATGTCTTATTTGGAAAGTTTGGGAAAAAACAAATATAACGTTATATTCTATTATCACTTTAGAAATTAAAGAAAGGAGTACTTAGGAGAAAATAAGAATTACAATTAATACTCGATAGAGTCATGATAAGATTATAAGAACAAGGATCGCTTCCTAGATATTGAGTTGGAGAAAGTAAACTATATTAGTGTGGGGCTGGGTATTTTTGAGATAGGGCATTCAAATTCCAAAGAGTAGCCCAAATGTACAGGGGTATGTGGGAAATTACAAGCAGTTTGGTGTTGGAGTTCTGAACTATGTCATTCTAATTCATAAAGAATGATACAGATTGTTATAAAAACAGAGAGAGAGAGACAGACAGACAGACAGACAGACAGACAGACTAGGTCATGGATATCATGGAATATTGGACTTTATTTTGTAAATAACTGAGTCCCAGATAAGAGTACAAAAATAGATCGCTACTTCTCAAACTTAAGGTAATGAAGAATCAGTGTTTTCCCCATAATTTACTGCAGACCAATAATTTTATGAAACATAATAAAAGTGGAATTATTTGATAAATGAAATTAAAATGATACATATAAATACAAGCTCTGAATTTTTATGATTAGATTCAAAGGACAAAAATTATTCTATCAAATTACTATAAAATTTCAAATTTAATATATTTAATTTAAGCAATTACCTAGTGTGGACATATCTCAAATGATCTTTGGACTGGTGCTAGTCTATGGACCACATTTTGAGTAGTACTGCAATAGTTGATCTCAGCTGGAAGTGGTGCATGACTAAAATGTTATCGCAGTTGTTCAGTTGAGAAAGACAAATGTCTTACTCTATTTCATAACTAGAGATGAAGAGGGGAGAAACAATCTTAGAATTATTACAGAGTTAAAGCACTTATATTTTGATACCTTCAAGCTAAAGCAAAGATGATCCTCAGGCTTTGAGTCTTAGACAATAGAATAAAAGTTATCTCTAGCTAATTTTTCTAATGGGAAATATTTAAGAATTTTATAGGGGGAATTGAAGTTTTAGAGTCAGGATATAGCAGGGAAAAGAGCAGGGGTTATGGAACTACTGCTGATTCCATATATGACTCACTAGTCATGTGACCTTAGGCATATAACATAGTCTCTTTCTACTCATTATTCTATTCTAAAAAATGCTTCATTTTCTAATGGCCTACTTGATGGCTTTACTTGAGTTCTGTCAGGTCAGACCAAAAATAATAAAATAAAATAATTTATATATCTCTCCAAATTAAGTCTAGATTCTAACAATTATTTTTAATGGCACCACAATAACCTAAGAAAAACTGTGCTCTAAATTTAGTTCTTTTTTCTATTCTGTACATTTAATGAATGATTAATTCTATTGATACTACTACCAAAATAAAATTAACCTTCTTATTTCTATTCCAAAAGTTATTGCTCGAATAAAGACACTCTCACTTGTCAGTTACTTGCTTAGTTAATATAGTTTAAAATACCATACAATATGGTTTATAAAGAAAGACCATTAAAACATATTCAAATAATTCAAATATTTAATAGAAATGATAAGAGACCAGAAAAATAAGTCAATAAACCACTCTTAAAAGGTCACATAATTATTAAGTACCACACTCCAGACCTGTGTCTACAGCTCTAGAATTGAGTAATATATCATTCTAAAATAATAAGTACATACATTTTATATTGGTCCTTCACACTCCAATTCCCTACATGGTGATGCAATGAGAGCCAGATGTTTATCTGAACGTGCAGCAGATTCTGTACCAGAAGATAAAAGCCACCAAATTGTGAGATGAGGAGCTTAAATACAGTGGCAGACACATCTGCCGCTTATCCCCTTTGGAGCAAAGCCTGTCAAAGGAGGGTAAGGAAAGGCCCCTACGACAAAACATCCCTTGAATATGAGCAAATGCTTCTGGGGTAAAGAAGAAAGACATTTATAGAATTATTGCTTTTACAATGTAAGCAAATGGCTCACACTCACCCACAGGTGAGGCTCTTACTTCACCAAAACCAGTCAATAACGTCTGAAAGAGGCAGGTAACAAAGTAATAAGGGGAGCATGATACCACCAAAAGAACACAGTAATTATAAATTACAATAAAAGGATACCATCAAGCAAAACAATATTTGCATTACAAGAGTCCCAGTAGGAGAAAGAGGCAGAAATCTTACTTAAGGAAATAATGGCTGAACTTCCTAAATCTAAGCAGAGATGTAGACATGCAGGTACATGAAGCTTATAGCTTCTCCGTAGAGAGGCAACCCAAAGATGACTTCCCCAAAGCACTTTGTAATAAAGCTATCAAAAATCAAAGACAAAGAGAGAATTTTGAAAGCAACAAGAGAACTGAAAGTCTTCTCCTACAAGGGAACCCCTTAAGGCAATTAGTAGATTCTTAAGCAGAAAACTTGCTTAAGGCAGTAGAGAGCGGGATGATATGTTAAAGGTGCTGGGAAAAACAAATGTCAACCAAGAATACTTTACCTCTGGGGTCCCCAACCTTTTTGGCACCAGGGACAGGTGCTCCTATGAGAATCTAATGCCTTATGATTGGAGGTGGAGTGGAGGTTGTGATACTAGCTAGCTCTGGGAAATGGCTGTAGATACAGATGAAGCTTCGCTCACTTGCCTGCTGCTCACCTCCTGCTGTGTCGCCTGGTTCCTAATAGGCCATGGACCCACACCTGACTGTGGTCTGGGGTTTGGGATCCCTATTTTACCTACTAAAGCTGTCTTTCAGAAATAAAGGAGAGACGAAAACTTTCTCAGACAAAAGCTGAGGGGAGTTCATTACCACTAGACCTGCCTTACAACAAATGCTAAAGGAAATTCTTCCAGCTAAAACGAAAGGAGACTACTAATTTTATCTCGTATCAAATGTTGTTAAAAATAGTGATATATATTCTTTGAAATCTAAGAGTTTATAGTGCACCACTTGTGATTGTATAGTGAATATGGGATTGTAAGGAATAGCAAGATAATGTTAAATAAAGACAAAGTTCAAAAAAACATCTGTTTTATCAGCATTATATAATTCCATTTGAATAAATTTAAATGGCTAAACATTGATTTCCTTATTATCAATTAAAAATTTTTATAACTTATATTTTATATATATATATTTGTATTATACTTAGTAACTTGAAAGATAGGCTATTTAGCTCTACGTTATAGCTATTATTTTATCTTCAATGATTTTATTTCAAAGTACATACGTAATGAGCATTATCACAGTACCACAAAGTATACTGCTATATAATTTTCTAAATGTCAGCTGTGTTGTATTTGAGACATCATCTGCCTCCATGGTGTTTCTTTTTAACTGTGACCTTTTGTTTTCATACTTTCATACACTTACAACATTAAGGTAATAATTGAGTGAGACAGAATCATTCAAACTGCATTATGTTATGATAAGCATCAGGCAAGGGTTACCCTTGAAGGCTTTAAAACTATTTTCACAAAATTATGTCAATCATTGTCAAAAGCGAATATGGTGAAATAACAAATGAGAAGCTTGCTATGAATGTATACAATACACGGTAAATTTCAATGGTGTTTTTCTTTGGTTTCAAAATATTCTATTCCATAGTTTATCCTCAATTATTTGAAAAGTATCTTTTTCCATACAAATTGATATTATTTAACCTGTATATATAAAATTAAAATAGGAGGAAACACAAAATAAAGTTATTTCTTTAATTATCAAATAAACTCACTATTTCCTAATCAAAGTCAGCTACTCCAGGGCATGAATTGCAGTGTTAATTCACGCTCAGGTGCATTGATGGCTCAGAGCCTTCAGCCTCATGCTTAGCAACACACTAGGTGTGAAATATTACAACACAATTCACAACCTGTCATGTCTTATGGCTTAATTAGGAATGTTTATGATCTTGTTATTCATACTGTATCAGTAACAGACAACTAAAAAAAGAGACAAGGGACCATTATATGCAGAATAGTATCATCTTCACTGCATAAACTGAAAGCTCAAACTGTGCCTTAATTCAGTCTGGAATGGAAGCGGAAGAAATAAAGAAAATAAGCATCATAGAAATGTACCACAGCACAAATACCATACCTCGAAAAAGAACTGTGAAGCAACATATGCATATATTCTTTGATCTCATTGGACACATGAATATTCAGGGGAGTATTTACTTAAGTTAGAAAAGGATTCAGTCCAATCATGCAAGAAAACACTATATATATCTTTATCTATATCTATCTATCTGTCTATCTATCTATCTATCTATCTATCTATCTATCTATCTATCTATCTAGATATATGATATACCTGTGTCTATTATATAGATATATATAGCGGAAACTGAATTAACCCATCAAAACATCAGAAGATTTTTGACTCAACCTAAACTTAAAATAGATTTTGTTTTATTCTCTGGTAAAACTAATATTTTCAGTTTGTGATTCCACATAGTGATTCCACAACTGTTGGATACTGTTTTCTTTTTATTTATGTAGTAAGTATATAAATATTTAATACTTTATAGTAGTTAAGAATTATGTTGTATTAAAAGAAAGTTCATTTTAAGAGAGTTAGTGTAAAAAGCACCTATGGAATGATCTGAGAATTATAATAGATCAAAAAAGTTCTTGGATGTGAAATTTATTAAAATAAGATTTTTTAAAAAATTACAACATACTGTGATCTGATTATAGTTACTCCTTTACTGATTTATAAATGTATTTAAATGCATTTAAAATAAAATTAAAAAGTTTCATTGTTGGGAGATCATGTTTTGCTTTTTTATTTTCCATAATCATGCTTTGTTACTGCATTTATCATTTCTCTTCCACCATTATGACAGTATTATAAATATTTATAATTTAGCTTTTTTGGAAGATAACAAAATAGGGGATTCCAGTTATTATTTTTTTAATTTATTCAGGATTGACAATCCTAAAGGAATTTATATTACTTTAAAACTCTTACTAATATATTTTTATTTTAAAACTTTTTAAAAAAAGTTTAATCTCAGTTCTCAATTTTAATGTATACATTTACAGGTTCTACTATATTATAGTCTTAAAATAAGTTCCTTTTAAAACTACTAGTTTATATAAGGAGAGTTCATGCAATCATCCTTTCAACACATATATTTAATTATTGTTAGGCTTATATGAAAGAAAAAGTAAATTACATATCAATATAAAAGAGCTATGATTATTTTTCGATAAATATTTTATATTTTAAAGTTTATTTTGATAAATATTATCACTATAACACAGTTTTTTTCATCTTCATGTTTAGAGGGCCATTGAAATAATAGACACTGGGATTCTTAGCACAGTATGAAGAGAATTAATTATGCATCTTCAATTAAGGACAATTAGAGCTGTACTTCCACTCCCTTGCACATCACGCAAAAACTCTATCCAAAGTGTCTAATAAATGTAGAAAGTTCATTAACGTTATGTTTGGACTCCATGTCTATTATAATCTCCTGTGGTGTTCTGTGAATTACTAAAATGTAATGGAAATTATCTACTAGAGATGTGAAACATCTAATACCATCATTTATAGGGACTTTAAATATTAAACTGTATATTAACAAATTAGAATTGGTAATATTTCTAGAACTTTGTAAAACATTTCATGAAGTTTTGGATTGAATAGTTTAAACAGAGAATTTAAAAATCTGTCACCCTAAAGGTTTCATTCAGGAAGTCATTACTATGCTGTATTAAAACAAACCTAAAAAGCTCCCTATAGTTCTTGAAGAATTATAAATTGCATTTTTATTGGCAAAAATTATATTTGTTTTGTGTATGCAGAGATAGACTATGTTATCAAATCACATTTTCAATGCTTTTTTTCTCTATAACTTATATATGCAAATAGTATGTTTTATATTGAAAAGTAACTTCAAACCTATGCAAATTTGATCCAAATAAAGAGATATGGGAATTAGTCAGCCGATAAATATGAACTTTAATGTTAATTTTTTATATAGAAATGAGCTCTGGTCTATAAAATAGTACATAAACATCTGTTTAAAAGCTATTTGCTGCTTTTGTAAAATCTTCTTTATCTTTTGAGGTAATCAAAGTACAATCTGAACAAGATTATTTTAGACCAAAACTAAAATTTTTATTTGAAAATTTGTTTGTATCCTGTGGAAATGGCTTTTGGGTTGATATACAAATATTATATTCAAGCACAGGTAAATTTGTAACTGAATTTTGAGCCAAGATTACAAATACCAAATAAATATCACAGACCTAGTAATTTCAACTTTTGGGATATTGCAGGCTTGTAACTATGTTAAGATACAAATAAACAAGGGCAGTTGAATTCCACCAAAGCAGTCTAATGGAGAAAGGCAAGTCTTTGAACAAAGATCTCAAAACAACTGGATATCTTTTTTAAGAAAAACAATGTGTGTAAAGTAAAACAATAGCTCATAAAGACACCTTTAAAACATACCTCAAACAATAAGAAAAATAATAAATTAATTCAGAATGGATTGAATACTTAAAATCAAAAAGAGATAAATACAACTCCATAAAAATTAAAACTCATTTATCAGAATTCACCATTAAGAACATAAAAATGAAAACTATAGATTGGAAATATTTAACATATTTCCAATGTATAAAAAGTATATGTATGTGAATAAAGAGATAAAATATTTCTACACAGCTATAAGAAACAAATAGCACAATTTTAATAAGCAAAATTCAGTCAGACATTTTGCAAAAGAGTATACACCAATAACAACATTCACATGAGAAGTTATTCAACATTGTTTCTCATCAAGGAAACACAAATTTAAACCACAATGAGATACCACTTTACACCCACTAGGATGTTTGTAATTAAAATGGCAAAATGTTGAGAAGATGAAGAGTACTTGATACTCTCATATTTTGATGGTAGGAGTATAAAATGGTGGAGGCCATTTTGGCAATCTAGTTACTAATTTCTTAAAAAGCTAAATTTATGCCATATACCTATTTTATAGTACTCCATATGATCTATTCATTCCATTCCTAGGTACTTACCTAACATACGTCCACAAAGAAGAGATCTACAGAAGAATATTTGATGCAGTTTTATTCATATGGACCAAAATCATGAAATGATAAAAATGTTTATCAACAGAAGAAAGGGTGACACATTGTGCTTATGAACCCAGTGAAATTCTACTCAGCAACAAATAACAAAATAAAATGACATGACAGCATAGATGACTTTCAGGAACATTATTTAGAAAAAGACACAAAAGAATCTATACAAAATGATTTAATTTAAGTGAACTTCAAGAACAGGCAAAAATTTATGAGAATAGAAATAAGGATCATTGCCTAGAAAAGATCACAGTAGGAGCTGGTTAAAAAACGATATAAGAGAATGCTAAAGTGATGGAACTTACTCATATCGTTTGGGGATAAGATTGGTATATATTAATCAAAACTCATTAAACTGTACATTTACAAACTGTGTATTTTACTCATGTAATTATATATCAATAGAAAAATGTAAGCGATGTCGTTTTATATTATTTTCTTGTGTAGTTTTGTACGTACTAAGGAGATAAGAAGTGTAAGAATGCAGAGATTTTAGCCAGTTTGTAACTTGAAAAGTTTGTCTGCCACTGTTTTATGGATGGTGGCAGAAGAAATGAAATTCCTGGGTCAGAGTCAAATTCCTTTTTTTACTTATGGTTCAAGAGGTGGGATGAGTTGTATGTTTGCATCAGCTACCTTTGCTTTGCAAATCCCATAGGAGGGATGTAGAGTAGGGAAGAGAAGTAGAAGATATACATGATAGATTATGTTGTTAAAAAGGAAAAAATTTTGCCAAGAAAACATAGATCTCTTTTTGAGAAATGAAATAAAAACATCCTGATTATAGCAACAAATACTAAATTTCAACACTAAAATAACACTTGATTTTTTTGGCCCTATCTTTTATTATACTCACAACAGCAATGTACAGAACAAAAGAGCAAGTTTATCAGAAGGAAAGAAAGTAAATGACAAAGTATTTCCATTCTTGGTGAAGATTTATGAAAATATCTTTCTCTGTAAAGGGAATAACAAATTAACCACACACACAAAAAAAACTCAATCCCAGGAGTCACTAAAATTGATTGAAATTTTTATAACATTCTTTTGTCAATCATATGATATTTAAAGATCTGCCTAAAAAATACACTTTAATATTTAATAGCTTGTTTTTTTAAGGGTACATCATGCTAAAAAAAATGAGAAAACTTCAGAAAGAGGGAAATGACAACAGCAAAGCATCTCATTTTGATAGGCAAGAGAAGTAGATTATAGAACAGGTCTTTTTTATATCTAAATTTAATGACTCCTCATCAACTTGTAATCGAGAGAAAGCTCCAACCGCTAGCCACAGTCGAGTGACAAGGAGTTGGAGCAAGGACAAGACTTCATTCAGAAAGCCAGCAAGCCAAGAAGATGGCAGCCTAGTATCTTAAAGAATCATCTTGAGAAAGTAGAGAATTGAGGCTTCTTTTATGTCAGGGGGTGGGGAAAACAGTAGGGTTTCGAGGTGTTGTCATGAGGTTCCTATAAATCTTTTGATAAACAGTCATTATTTTTGTATGTACTTTCTTCTCTACTTGGAAAGGTAGTTTCTAGCAGGGAGGTTGTTTCAGCACTTCCTAGGCTACAGGTTAGAGTCCTTTAATGATCGCATATGTCTTGCTATTATTGAGAGAGCTTGGTCCTTTCCACCAATGCAGTAAGGAATTACAGATCAGAGAAGTTTAGGAAAAGTAAGATTTGTTAAATTACCTTTCAAGAGAGAAATGGGCTATGACAGAGATAACTGCAGTCCCGCTGATTTCGATAAGTGTAGTTTATATGGACATGATGGGTGGTTATGAGTCAGTGTTAGATAATGAGCATGTGAGGTCATTTTGATTGACATCCTGTCATAACTCTTTGTTTACTGTGCATGTGGTTACCCAGAATTCAGTCTGTTATAATTAGATTCATGAATTTCTGATCATATGTATGATATTATGATGCTGATATAACAAGGCTACAGTCAACACAGCTCAGTATAGTATTAACTGCATATGCGCTTGTCACCAGACTGAACTAGCAGTTATTTTTACAGTTTTTACTTCCTCGTATTTCAGGATGTAAAGGTAATTTGTAATGACTATGTGGGTGTTTTTGGGAGGTTCTAGGAGAGGTCTCTGGGTAGGGCCTTCATTCCCATTACTCATGTTTATCTATTTGCCTAACATATCTATGTTCAGGGCTAATCAGAAGTTGATAACTGACATATTACGGGAACCAGGCAAGCTGGAGCAAGATAGAATCAGGAAGACTATTTTATTTTATTACAAACTTACTAGCAACAAAATGGAAATTGACTCTATCATAAAAAAAAAGAAAAACAGGGAACCAACAACAACGTAATACATGCTATGGTTCACATATGTATGGTATGGAAAGTCTCTTAGGTTTGGGGTAGATAAATATAAAAGAAATATCATTTTTTCAGGTAACCCACAAAATACTTTGTCAAAATGTTACCGTATGTATGGGGCATCTGAACTCTGGTGCTTCCCTGATAACGCTGGAGATTCTCGGTTCTTTCCAATGATGAAGAAATGAACTCCAGCTCAGTGACAGAGAGGTAAGATTTGTTAAAGGCACATTTTGAGGTAGAAACAAGTCATGCCTATACTGGCTAACCACGTGAAAACAAAAATACACTCCACTTGAGAGCGGGTTACAACAAGGAAAGAGGGCTTAACAATGCAGAAGTGGGAAAGTGTTTACATTGGGCCTTGATGGGAGGTTACAGAGGTGTTCCCAGGTGATTGGCACATGGATCGTTTTCATTGTCATTTGGCTGCTACATAACACTTTGCCTACTGTGTGTGTGCTTACTCAGAATTCACTCTGTTATAATTAGATTCATGAACTTCCAGTCATAGACATGATATTATAAAGATGTTATAATGAGGCTGAGGTTGTGAGCAGGTTATGGAAGTACCTTCTGTGCACATGCCTGTGGCCTGAATAAACCACCTAAGGTTTATGGCCCTCCAGTCCTTCGTCTCTCAGGATGCAGGAGGGATTCTTTAACTACAAATGGGTGTGTTTTGGACAGTCTCTGGGATGGGTTTTCATTCCTTTGTTCCCCATAGCTCATGTTTGACTACCTAACAAAAATATTTTGAAATATGAAATATCTAAAATAGAATTTTCTGATTATCAACAATCTTCCCTTGGTGCACTTTACCCCAAAATAAATGAGGCAGCATTTGATGGGTGTAATAAATTACTCAAACATTGTCCCCAACTCTCTATTCTGATTCCATATTAGAACAGCTGTTCATTATTACCATAATTGTTGATCTAGGTTTACTAACTATGTATTGGGTGAATTTTTCCAACTGTGGCTTCAAGGCCTTAGATTGTGAGTTGGTAAGAATCATCATCTCCATCGGCACCCCCACTTTTACTAGTGAGAAAATATGGAAGGTCAGACTTTTAAATGGGAGACTGCCTTGCATTCTCCACCTGCCCACAGCCCTTGTGATGATGTGCTTTCCACTGAGAAAGGCTTTTTGGATCTTATTGTCAAAGAAAAAGAGCAAACAATAAAAGCACTATCTACTTAGAGATTCCAAAAAAGGTATACTTTCTCTTGATGACTTTGCAGTAGCAGTCCCTGAAAATAAAGGCAGTGCTTCTGGCTTTCCTGAGACTCAGGGAGGATGCAGTCTCCAGGGTGACAGTGACAGTGACTTCTGTAAAGGACACTATAGTCTCACTCTGGAATATGCCTGAGGCATTCACTGTCTACTGAGCTAAAAAAAGGAGCTGTTGAGCTTGAGGGCTCAGTGGAGAGAATGCCACTTTACATTTAAAAACCTTTCAATTTCATACCATTGCCCTCAGGAGAAATCCAAACTAGAGCTCACCTCCTGGTATCAACCACCCTTAGCTCACATTCCTTTTCTTTCCCTCCCTGCTTATGCTCCAGATTTCCAAAGGAACACCTTGTAATTTGTGAATGAACTGTGTTTTCTGAATCTCGGTTTCAGCCCATCTATTCATATCATTATGCACTGTAAAATAATTCTTTGTTTCTTTCCAAAGCTTGCATGCTATTTCAGAAAAGAAGACATTTTTCTTTCTTTTTTTTTTTTGCTTTTATATCTTCAGTCCATGACACATAGTAGCAGTACAGAATATTAGCTGATTTAACAAATTAATTCTCAAATGAATACAAGTAAGAATTTTAAATTAAAAGCCTTGTTCCTAAAATTGTACTGTCTACTAAAAATTATAATTACTGACCAGATTATAACAAGAATATTGAGACATCCATTCTGATAAAGGGACACATCTATTCATGGCTCTAAATGGCTTCAAAGAAATCTTGCATATGTTTGGTATTGGATGCCTACTGAGAACTAATTCCATTTTCAATTAATAGAAAGCAGAAGCAAATATCAGTTTTCTGAACAGATCAAAAGTGAATGAACAATTGTCAAATATTTTTGAAAGTGAATGAATAACTGCCAAATAATAAATAAACATTTATTAGATTATTTGAGTAAATAATGATGTTTTGTTATCCTCCAGTACCACTCTAGTAGGTGATATGTGACACTAAAGGTTTGTCTACATATAAAAATATTTAATATCAAGAAGGCAAAAAAAGTTATTAATATAAGCTAGCAGATGACCCCACCCCACAATCTCTATTATTAGAAATTTTGAGAAACATCTAAAGTCAAATGCTTACTTCTATTAGCTAATTGGATCAGGAGACATAGTTCTCCATTAAGTGTTTGGCTGATGGCTTAGTCGAGTCTTTCTACATTGTTCGTGTTAGGATGGTGATGCCTATATAATCTTTCTTACCAAACATATTTTGAACACTATTTCACCAGGAAAAAAATATTTCTAACATCCTTAAATAAAAAAATCTTCTGGTACATATTTAGATAATGATGATTAAAGGGCTTCTCACCAGCATTTACGTGTTGTGTATTTATTAATCGTGACCTTCAAATGCTAATCGTTCATCCCCCAAATTGTAGACCTTTAACCTGTAGTTGCATTAAATTTCAGCTTTGTGAAGATTTGGTTAAGAATTAGAGGCAATATCTCAATCCTAAAGACTACTTGGAATCATTAGAAAGGACATTCATTCTCCCTTATCTCCTTCGTCCTCAGAGGGGTCTGGGACTGTCACTGTTGGGGTGATCTAAAATCTATCCTTGCCCGGGTGGCACTGATGGTTCCTCTGTTTCCACATATGCAGTAAAGAATCATAGATTTAGGAAAAATAAGGTTTATTGAAAGACCTCCTTGGAACCCCTATTTAATGATTATAAATTACCCCTACATCCTGAGGCATAGGGGAGTAAAAAGCCATAAAATAGTGGCTGAATTGGTCCAACCACAAGCACTTATGCAGTTAGTACTATCTTAACCTCTCCTTAACTGCAGCCTCATTATACCATCATTATAATATCATACATATGCTCAGAAATTCATGAATCTAATTATAGTAGACTGAATTCTGGGTAACCACATTTGCAGTAGGCAAAGGGTTATATAACAACAGCCAATGTCAATTAAAATGATCTCAAATGCTAATCATCTAGCATCATCCTCGTAACTTCCCAACATGGCCCTAACTATAATACGGAACTCCCCATTTCTATGAGACTTCAGCCTTCTTTGGCATAGCCCATTTCTTTCTTGAAATGTACTTTAATAAATCTTACTTTTTCTAAATCTTGCTGACCTGTAATTCTTTACCGCATCCGTGGAAAGATTCCAGGACTCATCTGTGCTACCGGTGCAATGACGGATTTTAGATCACTCCAAAGGTAACAGTAGTAGATCTTTTTAGACACTTCACTGCACAATGATACAGTAGTGAAGTGATTCTCAAAGTGTGGTCCCAGAACAACAGCATTAGAATCACCCAGGAATGAACATTTTAAGGAGCCATTGCCTACTTACTGAACAAGAAACTCTGAAAGGAGGACAAAGAAATCTATGTTTCAACAAGCTCTTAAGAGGGTCAGGTGCCTGCTGAAGTTTGAAAATTATAGGTTTAGTTAACTATGAAACCTAAATACATTTTTAGTGCTGCTAAAATAAACACCGTAAAGACTAGGTAGAAGCAACTTATGGCATTCTATTAAATATAAATGTAAACCAGGCCTTTATTATCATGATTATATAAATTTATGTAGATATGAAGATTACACAGTTATGAAAATAGTCAGATGTTTAATTGGAGATTTGTTAGAAAAATTATCAAATAATAGTTGGAAGAGATTTTAAGGGTTCTCAATTTTCCTATATCTGTAGAAGATAGCCACTCAAAATTCTCATATATAGTGACAGAAAGAAATTTAGCTATGAGAGGTGACCACACAGTGTAAATATATATATGCTTTATTGTTAATGTGTACAGCTGAAACTCATTGGATTTTGTTAACCAATGTCACCATAAAAAAAATTAAATTAAATTAAATTTTTAAAAATCTCATATTCTAAAAAGAAAACCTAATTGAACATATACAGGTATAATAACAAATGACTGAAAATGTAATTTGTATTTTCATAAGAAAATACTTTTTTATGATATAAGTGAACAAATAACTGTTCCTTTAACAGAATTTTTTATGGTTAAATTTATATGGTTGCTAGTTAAACAATGACATTATCAGAAAATATTTCATTTGTTTTATTTTTATTAACTATTAATAAACATATTGAAAGACATATAATGAAAACAATGGGAAGTGGCAAGGTGCATTTAAATCTTAAGAACTTTATCCCATTTGACTTTTCTTCAAGAAGATGCTTTGTTTAAAATAATATTTTGCTCACTGAAATTTAAAATTTCTCCAATTTTTTTACATTTTAAATAATTTTAATGTCATTTAAATTCTAAACTATAATGTCAGAGCTGAAGCCAAGTGGCTCGATTGTGTTGACTATGGACTACGCCAGTTGTCGGCATCTGGGGTATTGCTGACCTGACGCAGAAGGTTTGATGGTCTGAGCCCCAGGTGGACAAATGCACGAGGATTTGACATGAGAACAAAACGACAGGCACGAACTTTATTGTGCGTAGCGCACTTCTGTTGGGAAGTGCAGTTCTATTGGGGGTGAAGTCTATTGCATGGGGCACACAGTCTTGTGTGCACTTCTCCTGCTCCCCTTTCTTGTGTGCCCCTTCTGCTCTCCCCTTCTGCCTGCTCTCTAGGGCACTGCATGGCTCCTCACATAGCAGAGTACAAAAGTGGCATTCAACCACACATGCGTGATACAATAAGCCAAAGTATGTTTACATATTTTCTAAGTCTGGGGCCTGGATTACAGCCATACCTTGGGCCGGTCAGGCCTAGTGCCCACATAGAACTAAAACAGATTTCTGTAACTAGGAAAAGGGGAAAAACAAAAGTTATAGTTTTTATTTACATGGTATTACTTTATTTTTGTCTATTCATAAATTAAGTTTATAAATACTATAAAAGGTAAATTAGAGTATGTAAGAAAATTTTTGCTAATGTCTTATTATTTCAACACAATGAATAGACAAACATTTAGATGGCTTCTCTATATGAAGACTCTTAATGAAGTCTTAGTAACAAAATATTTAATAAAACAATATAAATAAATAACATGGCATAATCCTGGTCCTAGCTTGCTTATAATTTAGTAGGAAACATAAGATATCTATGTGTAAAGTTAAAAAAAAAATCTTTTTTTTTATTTGCAAAGGGGATGTAAACATAGTACAGAAGTGTTAGAATGAAGAAAGATGGCTCTCACTGCTTTATTTAGAGAATTTTTCTCAGATCCTTAATCTCTAAGACTGAAAAGTAATCAGATAACTGCAAAAAGTCCGTACAACTCTGCTTCTGGTCTTTGATTGAATTGAATTATAAACATATTTTAGCAATGAAAGAGATTAGTAGTTAGATGCAGTCGATTAAAAAGAAATTGGATCATTACCAGGCTTAAAAATGTGGTATTGTTCCTTTTTCAGCACTGATTTTATGACTATCTATCAATGACCTAAAAGTATACTTAAGATAAAAAGAATGCATTATTTGACAATTAGATGATTTCTATTCTGAATTGAAAACTTGGATCATCACCTTAAATTTATAGTTTTTGCCTGGTATAAATAGAATACAATGAGCCTCTGCCATCCTTTAACTTTAGAAGAATCATTGCATGTTTAGTAACTGTGTGGTAAGCAGTATTGAGACTTTCTATTACAACAGCTCAGTTTTATAAAAAACTTTTTTTTAAAAAAAATCACTAGCAGATAAAGCTATTCATTTGTGAATAGGAAATTAGCATCTACTGAATAACTGAATGGAAGATCATTTATCTTTGTCAGTCTCTGACATCTTTTGCACAATGAAAATGTATGCGATTACTGAATAATTTGAAATAATTTAAAAATACAACCTTACAAACTACTGAAGAATGCCATGATATTTATGATACTAATGCAATTCACTATTTAGATTTCTAACTGACTTTTGGCATGTTTTATATTATTTTCCCACTTTTTAACAAAGTAAAAACAGTTGCAAAATTGAACTACAAAAGAATCTGCTTCTTGTAGAAACTTAGCTTATGCCTACACATTAATGTAACTTCAGACAAAATTTTCCTAAATTCTGTGAGAGCAATTATTCTTTTACCAAAATACCAGTCACTTTTCACAGTAAAAAACGGTTTTGTTCTCTGGATTTAGAGCAGAACATCCCTCATTATAGCAAATAGGTTCCTTTCTAATAACTTTTTAATCATTTCACTCAGTGTTAACATTTCACCCTCCAAATCATAAATGAGCTTTTTACCATTTGACTTGGTAAATGACCATGATGGCTTTAATATTCCCACAGCTTGACTAAATATTTCTTCCTGACTATTGGTCCCTGACCTTCCTTTTCTTAGAGGATTTACTTTAGAAAACTTGCAATTATAAACTCTTTCTCTTTGCCTTTGAGAATTAAAACCTCTCCCAACCTCTCGCCAGGAATACAACCCAAGAATCTTTTTCAAGGAGTTCCTTTGAAACAAAATCATCAAGAAACTCCCATCTTCCCATCTGAAAGGGAGAGTAGGATCATAACTTTGATAAGTGCCAATTAGCAAACACAGTCGGCCTACTCTCATTGATAAACCTTCTTCCCAGCATCTTCTCGTACTTTTTCACTAGCTTACCTTAGTGCTTAAAATCTTTTCTAACTTTTGTTTCAACTAATTTGGGATTAATCTCTCTCTCTATTGCAGTAGATTTGATTAAAGTCTTCCTTGCGTCTTTACCTTTTCTGTTTCAATTTTTCTTTGATATAGCTACCAATACATTGGTATCTTGGAAGTTATATTATTTCTATAGAGAATGATAACTTTGTTTCAGACTGCCTTGTTTAATGTGTTAAGAAATACAGTTGAGGTTTATGAATTTAAAACTAAAGTGTTATGATTGAAATGAAGAAATCATTAATTTGTAAGTAAATTTAAAATATCTTTCTTAAAAGAGAACAAATACTACCATTTGAATTTTCATATATTCTCATAAATCTGCCCTCCTCTCTATATTGAAACCTCACTCTATTAACGACTCTACAGTCTACTTACCTGCTTTGGCTTAAAACATCAAACCTAATACATTCATTGTTTATTGCACATCTACCATGGCCCAGATAACTTAACTGTTTCATATGTTATCTCATTCTATTGTAACTAAAGATCTGTGAAAAGATATTTCCCTTTCATTAACCATTTAAACATAGAATATGTCTAAGTAATTCTTGTATTCCCAATAGCATCTAGTATTGTGCCTTGGATAATAGGCATTTAAGACTTTCAGACTGAGGCATAGAATTCATTCTATTTACTTGAGATTCAAAGTCAATTTATTTTAGAAAAAAAATTCCTACATGATTTGATGTGTTACTTTTATAATTATGTAATATATAACATAGTTTTATCAAAATTATCTTTATATTGATTTGCATGTGTTATATGTCTATTCCAAGATATAAGTAGATATAATCCATGTAACTCTGAACACAAAAACACAGATTTTTTTATTAAAAACATAATCAAAATTTTAAAACTTTGTAAGTAAATTATCCGATAAAAGATGTTTTAGTGTGCTATTCCTTTCAGGTAGGCACCAGAATTTTTAGGATGAAAAAGTGCATAATCAAAAAAATATTTCACATAATTTCCTTTAAATATTAAAGATGAAATTCAGACAAGTAAGTCTAATATACAAATATTAATTCCAAGAACCATCTAGATGACAAGAAGGACAATGTTCTGCATTTGGCATTTTTGTTTAAGTACATGTCTTACAGCATTTGTTGTGGTAGTACTTAGTGTCCATGGTCATTCCTATTTACAGATACACAGCAGTGTTCTGCATGGCCTCACCATTATTTAGTCAAACCTTCCCCCATTGATAGACACTAAGTAAGCTTCCTGTCTTTTTACTTTTCAAATTCCTCTTCTAATCACCTTTGCTTTCTATACCTTACCTCTACTATCATTTCTTTTTGAATATAGTGTAACAATTATATGGAAAGAATAGATAAACCACCATGAAAAATTAGCCAGTAGAAAAAAATTTAATGCTAGAAAATTTTTAGTACAATGCAAATTCAAAGATGTTATTATTCTTATTTTTTAATTACACTTTTTTGTAAAAAAACTCATCAACATTCATTAGTAATTACTTAATTTCATCAACATTTCATATGAGTGATAAATCTAGTTTAAGACTTAAAAGCAATTGTATAATTATTTTGTTCATACCAATTACTATCTATCTCCATTATAAGTTAAGTAAATGTCTCAGAAATTTATAATATATACTCTTTTTAAGGCCAAAGCAATAAGATGACATGAACAGCTCCATTGGATGTAAAAACATGATAAACTCCCAAATACCTAAAGCTCTGTGGTTCTGTCTCCTGCATTTCCACCATTGCACTCTGATAAATACAAAAAGAATAGATACAATCATGAAATAACTTTGGGGGGGTTCTTGAGTTATTAAAAGTTTATGAATTATTAATTTTATGACAATATATTATTGATCTATCTAGATTCATAGTCTCCTGTTGAGACTCTCAAATGAAAGAACACTAAATAGAGATGCATAGATGTCCACCAACTTATGGTCAGCCTCTATGATGTAGCTTGTTCACTGAGAAGTGGCTGACCATCCTGGAACTACATTTCCCTGTTTCCCTTAACCTAGGTGGGCAGGTGATTAGCTCTCGCCAGCCAATGAGATTTTTTGTATTGTGCCACTTGTTCTTAGAGATGTTTATGGGACAGGTTTGTTGGCCTACTCCTTCCCCTTCCCCAGCTAAATATAGGTGAAGACCAGGCACTAGGGGTGATGGAGTTTCAAACTTGAAAAATACTGTGTCCTTGACTCAGAATATAGGGGAAGTCGCCAGCTTACCTGGAATACCCTATCTGAGAGACTGTCATATGAGAAAAACATAAGTTTCTAATATGATAATCCACTGAAATTTTGCAATACAGATTTTCAGTACCTAGTGTAACAATAATGAATACAGAATAACATGTGTGTTCATTTACAATATGTCTTCTGAATTTTTTAAAAATTTCCTTCCTTCCACCCAACCTCCCTTCCTTCTTGTCTTCCCTCCTCCTTCCCTCCTTTCCTTTCCTTCCCCCATTTGTTCTTTCCTTCTTTCCTTCTTTCCTTTCTTCCTTCTTTCTTTTCTTTCTTTCTTTCAAGTCTAAGTATTTCATTGAATTTGTTCATGTAATTATTGACTGAAGTTATGTTCCAAACATACTTGAAGTTATGTTCCAAAAATTATAGCCTTCTATTACTTATTCCTGAAGACTTCAATGACACACCCCCATAAGGCTGCAGTAGGCATCTGTATATCTGCAGAAATTCTGATCATGAGAACATCAGAAGAGAATGGTAGAGAAATAAGGACACTCAGTGGAGGTAAAGACTCTTCTCTTTTACTTCAGCTTTACTAAGCAACTTCTCAGGTTAGATACATACTTCTTAAAGCATTCTGGCCTTGGCTGAAAAAACATGTATGACACCAATAAATCTATGAAGAAATAACCAATGACTATTTCTATATAGCAAAAGATATAGAATTTCCTGTTAATATAAAAATTATATTTTTCCAAAAAAAGTTTAAATGCATTACATGCTAGTAATTAGAATTCTAAAAGGAAAAGCATATTTAGCAAAATATAAGAACAGGATTAAACAAAATGGAAAAAACACTTTTGTAAAGTTGAAATATATTCCAACCACTAAACACATATGTTCTTTTTTATCATGCTTGTTCAATTTCTTTCCCTTCCTCAGTTGAAACAGTTGAAGGAAATATTATTCTCAGCCACTATTAGTGTTTTCTGTAATTATTTACATTAGATTTTGCTTAGCTTCTGAAGCCTGGTTTCCTCAAATAATTATTTCATACTGCTTATACTAAGCTATAAACTAGGTTCACATGAACAGCAATTATATTCTTAATAAAAGATATCTATTAGTAAATCTATATATTTCTATCAGTTACCGCTCTCAAAGAAAATAATTGTTTGGAGAGGGTATAGAGAGGGATGCAAATTTAAATAATATATCTTCCATCACATAATTCCAATATGCCCTGGAATATGTCCAATGGTCATGAGTGTTACTTTATGAATAAACTTGAGATTCAGATTTGGTAATTGAATAGTCCATAAATACAATATTCAAAGTATATGTGAAATTGTATAATTGAGCTATAAACCTATTAAAAAGCAGACAATGTTTATTTATATTTATGACCAGGACATAGAAGAACAGAAGAAAATTTGTTCTTTATATGCTAACATTCTATACAGGAGCAAGACAAGAGCAAGAATGACTTTCATATCAGTGCTCCACAATCAGTAGTCATATATACCTTCTTCACATAGCTGACTTTTAATCTTGTAGAAAGACACTTTCTTATGGAAGAAAATATTGTTTCCTATTACAGTAGAGGCTTTTTCTGTGAGTCTCAGTTCAGGTTATGTTGCACAATTTAAATTTTAAGAAACATGAGCTCTTTCTTTTAAAAACATATTTTATATTTTATTTAAAAAATGAGGACTGCTTGTCTTTGAATGAGATTTAAATTCTATTATGTATTTCATGTACATTTGAAATAAAGCATTCACGGATTCTATCACCAAACAGCCTGGGTCTCAGTTTAGTTATAAATTTATTCTCATGATGGTAGAATATGACATTAGCAAGACATATTAGAATTATGTAATGAGAGACACATTCTTTAATATTGCATGTCCTCCTCCACACTCCTCAAGGTGGTGGTCTCTTTCCACATAATCATCTTAACAGCTTTTACTGACAGAAGTTTGTTTATGTAATTATATTGAAGCATTAAGATTTTTGGAATCTTGGACTAATGTCTCTGACTTATCAAATAAACTTCGTTGAGGATAAATGTCTTCATAGGTCAAGGACTAGCACAGTTTACCCACACATTTTCCTCTCTTGACTGCCGTGACCCAACACTCTTAGCCTTTTTCTCCCCTGTTGCAGTGACAGGATTTAAGGAAATTTTCTCAGATCTCAAGACTCATTGAGATTCCTTTATTGTTTTTTTTTTTTTCATGAGAACCTTATCTTCTTTTTTCATGTCACTTATCTTATATTTTTAGTATCTTTGTTTCTTTCTTTGCTTTTGTCTTTCCAAATGAATTGAAAATTCTAAAAACACTCAAGCAAATGATTGGGTCTGTTTTGAGTTCTGTTTTACTTGCTTACAGGGGAGCGCTTTTCATTGCCTTTTTGGGAGCTCGATGTACTAATACATTTTACCTAATATGGAGACACAACTTTATCTTTGATTATTTCAAATATAAGTTTGTATAGACATAATAGGAACTACTCAAGAATTTAAAATTTGATGGACTTCTAAGGACATGCAGCAACGAAGTCTGTTTACAGCATGTACTTTTCACCAGAAAACTTTAGTTGCCATGTTTCCTTTTTTTTTCTTTACTAGTTTCTTTATTTCCATATGATGTTTAGATTTCCCTGAAGTGAAAATTTCAAATTAAAAGAAGGCAACTTACAGCTAGTAAGAAATAGAGAAGGATAATACTGCCAGTATAGCTGTGGCGATGCTCAGAATTAAGCCTGGAAGACCAAAAGTTAGGTTGATTCTTCAGTCAGTAAATCAGAAACCTTTTTCTGTAATTATGGCTTCTTACAGGGCACTTCTCTTCTACTCTAGGAGTAGCCCTGATTGTCCTCCACCAAGATAAAGACTGAGAAAAATCCTCCTAATTCAATAAGTTTCATAACACATATTTCATTATAGGACATGATATTCTACAGGGTGTCCCAGAATGCTGCTTTGATATTTATTTTGCTACTTATGTGACCCTGACATATACCTTTCCCAAATGTGTAAATGGAAGAAATGCTTGAATACCATCCAGTCTTCATGGCTATTCTGTTGATGCATTCCAGGTTCACTGTTGTGTTTTTGGTGCCTTAAGAACACAGGAGTTAGATATTTATCAAATCGCTGTAAAATAAGAATCAGACCATGTAACACTATACAAGTTACCTGTCTTAGGCTGAAGGATTACAAACAAAATATGTCCCAAACTATTTTACACCATTAATAAATAATCAACAGTCTTTAGATCTTATCATCTATGACATGTCATGACAATGCAGATAATTGATAAGGCATTAAATGCTCAATTATTTTTTAGACAAATATGTATGTGATAAGCATAAGTTTCATCTCATTCCCTTCAGAGACAATTGGCATTTTGAAAGCCAAATCTTTATATATAATGTGATTAGAAACTAGAGAAAAATAATTTGGACTTTATAGTCACTGGAGGCAAAATTTTAACTATTTATTTTATAAAATCTCCCTTTTTAATTTCATAGTCTCAAAATTATTCTGACCAAACCTTAATTAACATGGAAGGACATCTTCCAATTAATGCAGATAGTAAAAAACCATCTGAATAAAGATAAATTAAAGCCTTAAAAATTTATGGTATTAGTGCTGAGCGAGTTTGCCATAAATCTGTCAAGATTTTACTCAATAAGCATGTTAAAACAGTCTACTGGTTCGAAAGTAGACATCAACAAAGAAACACCTCATGTAGGTAAGGGTTTCTAAGATTTAAACACCATTTTGATTTATACCTCTCGACTACTCATAAATAGATACTTAACCTGTCTACTCATGTGAGGCAAGCCTTATTTAAACACATTGATTTGCACTTCAACTAAATGTTTTTGTTTTTTTTTTTGCAATTATAATGCAGTAGTTTCTTGACTATCTATGCAAATAGAGGAGAGCTTGGGCAGATAAGACAAAACTAAAGTTCACTCAAACTACAAATTAAATTTTGTTTCAATCAGAGTAGTGAAAAATTGTTTACTACTCTAGGGAAAATGGTTCAGTACAGTCTATTTGCCTTGCACCAGAAGATGGATTTCTGTTATAGTCATCTTCCTTTGGCTATTAATTGTTTATTATGCATAAATAGCTAAAAGTTGAAAGTACTTTTGTAGGCAAGGCATATAAATGGTTTATTTTATTTCTCATTCCAAGAGAGAATTACTTTCTATGTATGAAATGTGTCCTATTAAGTCTATTTGATAATGTAATAAAATAACTTAATTAGTAATAATATCTATAACTTCTCTGAAATACTAAAACATCTCTCTTAGGTACGAATACTTAATTGTATTCAGTTTAGTTCATAAACAATGTGATTGAAGATATGGGCTTTTAGATTTATATTATTAATGTATTATAGGTAATATATAATACTCTAGATCATATGCATGATAAATATTTATGTAAGTGGACAGATGGGTAGATAAACAGGCATATAATAGTATTTCTGATTGCACTAAAAATAGTAATTGAATGAGAATATATTGTGACAGTCTAGGACCTGTGGGTGTTTAAACCTCAGAGATTCATATTATTTTAGGGAAAGTGTCAGCTGTGTGGAAGAGATCAGTAAATGGGCACCTGGAGATAGCAGACAACTTGACATTTCTTCCATAGAGAATAGTTCTGAGTCCCTGTAAGAAAGGGGTTATAAGAACAAAACCTAATTAAGTAATGTCATGAGAATAAGCCAGAGGCATATTGGAAAGTATCAAGTGAAGAAGGACATTTTGCACAGAAAAGAAGGAACAGACTATCTATCCATTTGGGCTCCTCCACCCACGCTCAAGAATGTGATCTTTCTTAACAGAGAGAGTGCAGCAGTGAAAATGGCAAGGCTGGTTATCAATCGACTTTGTTAGTAGTCTACATCACAAAGGGGACCAAAATAAAAGGCAGATAAGAAAATGAAAATAGTATTTGTGATTATACATGAAACTCCCCCAAAGGCCTGCCAGAAATGACTCAGGATAAAAGCTTTTTGAATAGGAATTGAGTTTCTATGTTATATAGGTAGAAGTCAGGAGGCAGTTAAATTGGAGATATTATTGTTAATTTTATTTCATGCATAAATATAGCTTTGTTAGGCATACACAAACATAAATATATATACATATGGAATCATATATCTACATGTATATTTACTCTCATAGTGTTAGTGTATGTGCTATATACATTTATTTGTATGATTCCATTTATTTGATAATAATTATAACAATGATGACAATAAAGAAAAACAACTACGGAAGAACACAATTTTATCTGCTCTCTAAGAGTATATTTCTTTACAGTGATCAAATTAGTATCTTAGGGTTGCTGTAATAAAGTACCACAGACTGGGTGGCTTGAATAACAGAAATTCATTTCCTGATGGTTCTGGAAGCTAGAAGTCTGAGATTAAGTGCTGGCAGTGTTGGTTACTTCTGAGGGCCACGAGAAAAGATTCTATTCTAGGACCCACTCTTTGGCTTATAGATAATTTTCACATTTCCTCCTCTTATATGGACATTTAAAGGCAGATTGGATTAGGGATCTCCCCAAAGATCTCATTTTTAACTTAATTACACCTGGAAAGAACTGATCTGCAAAATATAGCCACATTCCGAGGTACTAAGGGTTAGGATTTCAGCATGGTTTTTTTGAAGGAGAGAAATGACACAATTCAGCTCAAAACAATGAATTATTGTTTTATTTTCTAAATGAGAACATTAGGCCCATTTTATTACCAGAGTTCTAATGTTTCTTGCCCAGTATTGATTATTTAGAAATGTATTGGCTTTCTTTATTTGGTAGGGTTGGAGTGGGAGAAAGTTAGGGGAGATCACTTGTCAGAATGTTCCTTAAACCACTTGCTTTTAAATAAAGGCTTCATTTTCTTACCATTTATCAAATTTAGATCTATATCTTGATTCGGTCTTTTCTAATATGCTGAGCAAATGTGCCTTGTAAATGTCTTCTTAAGAACATCATCCACAATTTTACTTATTTTTTTCTGTTGTTTAGAAGAATCACCTTCCACAAACAGAATCTTAGGGAAAAAGTGCTTTTCAAAACAATTAGACTGATTGCTTTGGCTTGACTTGCTCAGAGTTCAGTGTTGTTCATAGTAATAATGCTGGTTTTTGATAAGCAGTTTAAACATGAATCAGGAAGACTGTCAATGGCTCAAAGAGCATCAGGCCTGTTTTTAACTACAAGTGAGATGTCCAGAAAAGGCCTGTTGAGGCACTGAGGCTGTCAAGTATGGTGACTGGTTGATGAGATCACTGCTGGAAGCACTGTATCTGAGAAATGGCTTTGAAGAATCCTAAAGAGAACAGCACTGAGGAAAATTTGAGAATAGTTTTCATGAGATGGGAAGGAATTTTGTTTTGATATTTAAAGGGTATAAACTTGAAAAGACGGTGGCTCTATAGAAGTGTATTTTGCATAAGTTTCATTATTTTCAAACTGATTTTCTTATTTGATGCTAATTAAGAATGAGTTAAATGATAAAAAGCCATACATAATATAGTTTAATTTGAAGTTAAGTAAAAATGCTGAATGCCTTTTTGAATTTAGCTCTACCGTTGAAGCTCAGGCTTTACCATATATTCATTTTGTAAACTTGATGACTTACTTTCCCCTTGTTTCTGAGATTTGTTTAGGTATGTATTTTCATAAAAATTAAGACATAGGGATATAAGATCTGAAGTTGTAGAAAAAAAACATTGTCATGTTCTACTAAAAGGGCTCCTTAAAAATCCATTGTTCCCTTACATCCAGTTCTAGGATCTTGGAATTTTGAGGTTTTTATTCTACTAACATAAGAAAACAGCAAATATTAGAATATACTCTGGACCTTAAACTTTGGGTTGTCCTGTTCTTTAGAGTAACCAAACAAGAGATCCAGCTGAAGTAATGTCAGTCTTTTTCTTCAGAGATAAAATTAGCTGAAGAAGAATGAATCATAAATGAATTCTTGTCGGTCATTATTAGTCGAGTAAAAATAACTCCATGTGGGTGATCCTTGAAACCTTGTGATGTTCGAGATCACTAACATGATGAGGTTGATGTGTTAGAGGATAATTATCATTGCCTCCCAGAATACACTCTTGTAATCATTAGAAATAATGAACTAAGTAAACACAATTGGTCTGCTGAGGCATTAAAAGCAAAATGTAAAATTTTTAAATGTATCATACTCCAAAATTGTACAACAAACCATTTAAAACATTTTAATCTCATGACAACTCTCTCTCTCTCTCTCTCTCTCTCTCTCTTCCTCTTTCCTCATCTCTCTATATATTTATAATTGTTACTTTTTTTTTAAATATAGAATTAGAGCCATAGTCTTTGCAAACTATCATATTTATGTGCAGAATGCTAGTACTTGAGAATAGCTTCACCTTACCAACTGTGTGACCTTGGCAAGTTTTTTAATTTTAAATTTGAGAAAATACCAACACCTCCTTAATAATATGATTGCAATAATTGAAAGAGTTAATGTGTGCGAGATGTGTAAATAGATCCTAGCACAATTTTTATGCTTAATAATCAACAATGATGAGAAAAATGTTGATTATGATAATGACTCATGTTCCTCTTTTGGAAATAAATTAGATGCCTTATATTTACATAGTATTTTTCAGTATTAAGTTTTTTGTTATAGCTTTTTTAATGACTGTTGCAGAAAAAGAGAATAATTTCTGTACAAAGTCATAAATATGTCCTCTATAAAGAAGAGCAACAAAAACAGAACATGTTTCTCTTGATCAGCAACATATCATTTTTAATTCAATATTAAACAGTTGGTGCAAAGGTAGAATCATCTTTTACCTTTGTAATAAATTAGTAATATGAGCTGTTGTATTTGAAATTATTGCTTCGGTTTCCAAAATTATTTTTAGAAAACTTAAGGAAATTTTCTAAAGCTGTAGAATATCACAAAACTCTGCCCAGTTACTCAATTCAAAGGAAATACTAACAGAAATTTCCAGCTTAACAACTAATCATGCAAAAGTTAAAAATCTTTAAATAATATTTATTAAGGGTAAATATTATAAGGATTTTAATGGAAAGAAAGTCGACGTGCTTTCAAAAGCAATGGTCAGTAGTTCCACTTAGACATTTATAAAAGACAGTTTGCAATCATTACACATCTAATTAGGTCATGCCTAAATTTGAGTTCCCCAAAAACAAGTTCTAAAATGAGGATTTGGGTGTAAGTGATTTATTAGGAAGGTAAACTGGTGGTCAAGCAGCAAAGTCAGATAAGACAGGGTGCTGTGTCAAGCGCAGCTCCACAGAGGGTAACTTGGGTAACTCCTCAGGGCATTCTAAAAATGGGTTAGGTGACATCACTGAGTTATTCCAGTTAAAGATGATTACTTCAGTTTTATACTCCTGGACCCACTGGTGACAGTTTAACATTTATACAAGGAGGAAAATAAATTCCCATCTTTTTCCTGCACTGGAAAAGAGGATTCTGGCCAATAAAGGCAGACAGACACAAGTGCTGCTGTTGTATAGGAGATCACACTACACACCAGAGTGTAGGAAAATGGTAAAGAGATCCTAGAGGAAATTATAGGAGCACCGAGAACATTTTCCTCTATGTCATGTGGACAAAGCCAAAAATTCATGAGCCCAAATTTTTCTTAAAAGAGAAAGTATGTTAATGGTAGACATTTATCATTTTATTCTGTTAAGTGATATTCTACTTGAGTGTCAGAATGGAGAAATACAAAAAATATTTATATGAGCAATATCACTACTTAAATGAAATATTACAAACCATGTTTAAATTAACATTTGACTGTGTTACAGTATATAGGTATTCACGGAGCCTATTTAAATATGTACATTTAAGTAATTATGTGAAATTTTTAATAATCATGCCTCATCAGTTTTCCTCAAGGATCATTTAAAGTTTTTCTGACAAAGGTGCCCAAAAGGTGATGGATAAATAAAGTACACAGATTCTACGTAAAAAGCCATTTTGAGGTTGGCTTTTATCCTGGATTCTAGCGCTGACTAAAAACATTTTTCTCTGACCTACACACAAAATAGAATTTAAACGCAGATTGTTCTGTTGACAACATAACTGTCTAATTTAATGTGACACTGATACAGGTAAGAAGAGCCAAAATGACACTTAAGATGTTTTAAAATATCTCCCTTAAAGCTCAATTCTTACTGCAAAATATTCCTTGTGCATCATACAATTATGGATCATCTTGGAATTGATCCAGTTTGATTATACTTAGAGAGCAACTATTATATAGATTTTAAAAACTTGGCTTTGTTTTAACCAAATTACATTTTATTTTTCTTTGGTTCTTGAAATACACCTTTGAGATAAAGTCATTGTTTTTATCACCATTTATGAGAGTAACTTTAACTAACCCTTCAAATTTGATATTATAATTTCTAAATATGAATCATACTGCAATAAATGGAAGTTCAGGGCTTACAGTTTTGAAAATCAATTCCGTATAATGTGTTTTAAGAGAACAAGCTTATCAATTAAAATTATTTTAAAAATATAAAGAAAATGTGTGGTCCCACAAGTTGACAATTATGAGATAGTCATTTATTATTATAACAGATATAAAGTTTATAAGACAGATATCTTCTTCCTCAATTTATAATGTGTGTGCATTTGTATGTACGTGTGTCCATATGTGTGAGCATGTGCATGTGCTTGCCTCACATGCATGAAAAAATTATGAATTTTGGGGAATCAGGTATTTTATTAATTTTTATAGTATATTTAAACACTGAATTAATTCATTGCTTTCACCACTTTTAAACTCAATATATATATAAATATTTTTTTGTATAAATGATAAATAGTGGTGCTATTTTTGACAATGAAAGTTCTAAGAAATATTTTATTGGCTAAATCCTTACTAATTTTTGTAATCTAACAGATTTTAAAGTAAAATATTTATGTATATATCTATATGTGTATGTCTCTCTCTCTATATATATTTATATATATATATTACATATATATATATATAATATATATATATATATTTGACTGACTTCTGAAATCAGATTCTGAACAATAAATAAGTAAAATATATTCAAATTAATTTTGAATTTGAGTTAAATATGTACACATTAGTAAGACATTTTTAGTGTTATAGATATAAAAAACTAATGTAATTAATATAATCAATATGGTTTCTTGAGCAATAGATAAGTTAATATACATAAAAGACTTAGAACAACATCATTGTAATCATAATATTTTTTTATAAAAACATGCAATTTCATGATAATTCAATTTTATAAAATAAACTCAATCTTTTCCATTCCTTTGGGCCTCACAGAAATGTAACTTTGACTAATGTGATAAAATAGCTGTGTGGCTTTGTGTAGCTTGACCATCTAGAGAGCAGAATATTGATTCTATAATTAACTGTGACCTGCAAAGTGCAGCTACCAAAATTACTTTTAAAAAAAATAAATTTCCCCTTATGAGAGTTTACATGGAAAGTGAGTTGTAAAAAGGAGAATTTTAATGGGTAATAGTTATTAAAATTTAAATGATCATCATGATTTTACCTTTCCATAACTCATTTTAATTGTTAATATATTTATATAAGATAGACTCATACAAAATAAATTGGACAAAGGAATCCTAGTCAAATATTTGTGACCTGAGTTTCCACGGGATGTAAAGTCTCTAGCTTTCACATTTTCCAGTTTATAAGGGGCCACTAATACATTAAAAACTTATAGTCTTAATTAAATTAAAAAAATGAACTGAAATGACAATTTTCAATTACGAAATACAATTTAGAAAATTTCAAGTGATAAAATGGGCTGGTTTTGTTATCATTGTTAATTAAGGAAATGCATTTTAGTTGAAGTCTGTCTTCAGGCTGATAACATAGGGACTTCCGGAGTATGAGTAATACCACAGAGTTGTCTCATCTTGAAGCAAGGAGTAAGTAATTGGTAAAAAGTAGCCTTGTAACTCCCAGATGGAAATATAATCTCTCAAGTGAGGTGATTACAGCTACAGAAGCTATTTCTCTGAAAACATTGTAAGCTTTTGTAAATTGTAGATTGTTGGCAGCCCAAATTCACAAAACCTAGAGGATGAGATTTTCTGGTTGTCGAAAGGGATTTGGGACAGAAGAGCACGCTATTGGTGGCATGCTACCGCATCTCAAGATATGGAATTATGCCTTAACTATTTTTTCTTGAGAGATATTTGTACATTTTCCTCTTCGGCAAGTGTAATATTGTTATTGATTATTTTGTAACAATGATTTCTTACGTGTTATAATGTCTATCTTTAACAGATATTCCTAGAAGTTTAAACACTATGTCACAAATTATAAGCATTTTAAAGTTTGAGAGATATTGTCAAGTTACCCTCCAAAGAAGTTCACATTCCACATCTTCACTAACAATGTGAATTAAAGTTTTGGTCGTAGGTTATCTTGATATGAAAAAATGGTGTCTCAATTTGATTTCATTTTGCATTTTGTTGATTATATAGAATGTTAAGCTTTCATACATAAAAAGTTGGTATTTTGTTTTATAGAGAAATTATTCTTTTCTTTTTTTATACTTTTATTAGGTAGCCAATTTTTTCTTATAGTTTTTAAGAACTATAATAAGAAAATTAATAAATTGTAAAACATTTATTTACATATCATTTCAATTTTTTCCATTTGATGAACACATGTAATGTGTACATGCCTTATGATATGTAAATAAAGATACATTTTAGTACATTGATGAATTTATCTTGGTGGATTATAAATGAAAATTAGTGTTAAGAATAAAAAATATTAAAAATACAGTATTATAAAGAAAAAGTTTTATTTGAAACAAATTGTTTTAAAAAGTAAATGTTGATTTTTCTGTTTTGAATTCAAAAGGTGAAATACTTTTAATGATAGAATTATTTCACATAAAAGTTATATTTAAAAATAAGAATAATTTTTAACTTATGAACTGTTATCAAACCTAATGAAAGGTTTATGGCATGTCAAAACTATTTTAAACTATTCAATTTGCTTCATTGTTCATAATTTGTTTACTTTTGTCTGCAGGGCAATTTCTAAATCTGTTAAGAGGTAATAATATAATCAGGATAATTCATTTACTTACAATGCTATCGACTGGGTCAATATCAATATTTTTTTTGTTTGTACATATAGCCATTTGATTCAGTAACTATTTAGACCTAGAAAATTTTGTTATGCAACAAAACAAAAAGGGAAGGCACATGATAGAAGTAGAAGACAGTTTTTTTGCAAATTTGAAACATTTTGAAATCAATTTAAAAACTTATAGTGGCCTATAACTATATATTCAAGGAAATAGAAATCACCGTAGTAGTAATGCAATGTCAGTGTTTTGAAAATAGAGAAGATAATTCTCAAAATGGTTATCTGGTTTAATGTCTTAATGTCTATAAATCACTGAAACTAATTCATAACTAATTTTAAAATATAAATATCACAAAAAAGTTTTAACCATCATTATGGAAGCCTGTGATATTTGGGTAACATAATTGGTATTTTTTATTCCATTACTTCCAAATTTTTCCTATTAGTATAACAGAGCCTTTAAAATTTTTGTTTTTAAAAAGTGTTCTAATGGTTTAGATTTGCAAAGAGCTTTAAATTTTGCTGTTTTTTCTTTTCTTTTAGATATAAGAAGAACACAGGCTATTTTGAAAACGAGTCATTAGTTTTCAGGATCTGGTCAAAGGCATAATTCCTTCCTAAGCTGTTCCTCCTTGGCAAAGGTAAGCATCTCTGTTTATAAGCCGTTTATTTCTCAGTAAATTATCTATGTGGACACAACTCCCAGGAGAGTTTATGGTCAGAACCGGACAATGCTAATGTTCCCTTTGGCCAGCGCTGTGGAAGTGGCCGTCATGTGTGTAAGAGTAGACAAACATTGAATCAGGTCAACTCAAGATATCTCAAAGAATGGATACAGTGATGTCAGAGCCCAGTAGATGTCTCAGTATTTACATCAACATATATGTTGAGGAATCAGAGACAGTGTTGTATTTGGAATGACTTAGAGATGGTTTCATAAACAAACATAGGATAGGCTGTATGGCACCAGTTAGAAAGAAGAAAATTATGATATGCTGTGGGAAATGAATCAGTAGGACTTCGGTAATGTACATTAAGGAATGGGGCTTAGGTAGGAAGATAAAATAAGAGTCTGCATCATTTGGGTATTTCATCTTTTTGAAAGAATCTGGGCGACTGGTATTTACAACAAATAGTAAGAAAATATCATAAACAGAATCAAGCTTTTATTTATGCTATGTGTTTCTCATGCCTCTTGTGAAGAGAGAAGTCATTATCCATACTCAACTTGTGTAAGTATTGCAGATAGAAAAAAATGGAAACGTCTAGGTAGAGAAAGGTTATCAACAGTCTAAAAATTTGTCTGCATCTACAGATTTTAATTAACTATAGTTGCTAAATTTAGCTTATAACATGTGTATGAAAACTGTGATATACATTATCATCTTTCCATTACTGAAGTCTATACAAAATCAATGCTACTTGCTCTGGTAAATAAAACTGGTACACTGTTTTAAAGTGTTAATCTTTTATAGCATTTTCTGAAGTGAAAGTCATGGTTATTTCTTCTTAAAAATGGCCATTAAAGTGCTTTTTCCATATATTGTCTCATTAGCTAAAGAAAAAAAAAGATAAGAATGGATGTCTCTCGATTTCTCTTTATACAGTTTGATACTATAAAGTGAAGAAATTTAATAGCAATTTTATTTGTACCCTCATTATTGGTGTGCTGTAGTCATTTTCTACTTTTCAATGACTTTGAAAATGATCTTGTGCAGTAGCAGCTTCTTATTATACAGAAAGGTACTAGGAATCGGTGTAATCTCATTATACCCACAACCACTCAGTAGAAAAATATGTAATATTCATGTGAATATCTGTGAGGTAGTAGGGTATAGTTGAATAGTTTCATTTTCTCTGCTATACGATGGTACAATTACATTTATTTTTTAAATGACAAACTCATAAAATTATGCAGTGACAATCAGCACAAATGCAGAGTTGCCATTTGTGTAGGAGAAATGGGTTATAGGATAAACCTCTAATTTAGCTAATGGAATTTTGAAATAGAGTTTATAACCAAAGCGAAAGCAAACACAATGTTCTTAGTCGACTCTTTTCTATAATCACTACATTTTTATCGTTAATTCACCTAATTGAAGTCAGGAGTAAATACACCATTAGCTCCTGATAACTTAGGTTAGTGTTGAATTTCACTGTAACAAAGGATATATAAACGTCCAAATGAATGATACACAAATATACTGAATATTGTTAGTAATGCAGGAAAAATAATTTAAACTATAAGTTCTGTTCCTAGGTCTGACTATATGCTAGGTCTGACTATATAGCGTCTTTTAAGATCATTGGTGACCTTTTTAAATCTATGTTTTAAATAATTTATTTTCTATGAAAGTAAATCTGTTTATATAAGAAAATAAAAATAGCAATTAATAATACTTTTCTCTAATATTTCTTAAACCAAGCAAATGTATGGATATTGTTCTATTCTAAGTAAAGATTGTGATTTAAATTAGTAAAATAAATGTTTTAGTAGAAAAAGAAGCAACAACATGAAATAATTCTTTGGGGGCAAAAATAATATTAATTTTAAACATTTATTAAAATAACAGAAATTTTAATTATATTAAACATCAATTAAAATAATGAAATTTGCCCATTACCAGATCTTGTGATCTCTCTCTATCTCCTGCTTACAAAATACATATTAAAAGTATTAATAACACCACAGCAACAACATACTAAGAACCTATAAATACCTTTACACACCTTATTCAAAGAGCACATATTCTTCAATCAAATTGTCAGAAAATTTCAAATAATTTTATTTATTAATAGTAGCTAATGTTTACTGAAGTTACTATTCCAGGAAGTATCTGAAGCTCATTTTATATGTATTCTCATTTCTTACAAACTTTATGATGGAGAAATTACTATGATCTGCATTATGCAAAGGAGAAAACTGATACCTACAGAGGTTGAATAGCCTGACAATATTAAAGAAATTATAAAGAGTGGCAGTGGCATTTAAAGCTATAGTATGGTTCTCTAGCCCTCCTTCTTAACCACTTTCTTCCCATATATTAAAATGTTCATGAGATTAGGTAAACCAGTTAATCTTAAGTGAGAGAAAAATACATTAAGATCAGAACTTAAATAATTAAATACCTAATTTCTTCTTATGCTATTTTTAGGTAGAGCTACAAGTTACAATGTAAACAGACTTTTTTTTGTATATTCTTTAAAAATTTGGAGGGAATTAATATTGTCTTCAAACAAAAATTAATGATTATCTCTGTTATCACTAGTATTTCAGACTTAATAATGAATTACTGCATTTATATAATTTTCCCCTTATGACTGGACTAATTTTGTTACTTATCATATGTAATGATTGCTAGAAAAAATATGACTAATTATAATAAAAATTTCCTTTAACTGCAATATCATTCATTTCCATCACATTTTTATTAGGCCAGGTTTCTATTGTTTAAGTTTAATATCTAATTCTATACACACAAACCCACATATATTTGATTATATAATCATATTAATTCCTATTACATAAAAAGATTGTTATAGAAGAGGAGGTGAAATAATATACTGAACTAATTAATTTAACATTTACTTTACATCTGCCAAGGGAAATTTTTAAATCTATGTTTAAAAGAGGAAAACAAGCATCATTTGGAGGGTCTATGGTAAAAGAGAACAGAAAATAATTTCATGTTTTCATGAAATAAATATTTTGATCATTTATTCACTAGACTATTATAACCCAAACTGCATCACCAATAACTGGAAAAGTCTCTGGAAGGTAACTAGCATCTTTATCTTAACTCAGAAACCAAAGAACTTGAATCTGCTTCTTAAACAATGTTTTCGTGATGAAACACTGCTTCTGGGTGAATTAGTTTTTCTTTCCATCATAAAACGGTATCACATTTTCCATTTGATTACATTGGAAACAATCATGCAGGGGGCTGAAATTATTGTATCAAATCTGCCTCGATGAAGGCGTGACCTTCATGGCAAATGACTATAATAAATTTTCTGGCTTATGATATACTCATAGAATGAGATATTTTGATTGATATACATCCATGGATAAATGTTGACAAAATTAATATGAAGGTGTAAACACCATCTCAGTTTTATATATCTTTCTTTAAAGTTTTTCACCTCTGATTTTCAAGGATGGAAAAACAATGTTTTGTAAAAGGACAAGCAAATGTTTTAGAACTTCAGAATTTCTGTATCTATGAGAAAATCAATGTTGTTGTCTTATTTTAGTATTACCAGAAACTATCATTTTCATACATTCTAACACCCAATTTTGCTGTTTTTAGAGTTTAAAGCAAATAAATGGATAACATACTTCTTTTGGCAACAAGAAATAGGATAATTAATTTATATAAATAATTTAGTACTGAATATAAGAAAATATTGTTGTTATTGTTTTATTTTGCAAATGCAGGTTAAAGATTAAAACCATTAACAAGTAGGCAGTGTATCAATCTCTTTTATTATCTCGTTAATTTAAGGACTTTATGCATTTTTGTGTATTTCTTCTCTAATTATAGGTATTTTTTATCAACTTCGTTATTCTCTTATTAAGCAGTCATCAATCAAAACTGGAGTTACTTCTCTTTATTCCTTGAAAACTAGTTTTCCAACACTGTTCCTTTAACTTAGTCTCTTGAATATTTCTTATTTAATAATCTTATTCTCTACCATAGAGCATCTAGCTATTGTTATATTTGACAATGTTGAATTTACCTGAACCTCTTGCTCCCAAAAAACAATGAAGGTTAAAGGAACCCAATCTCTCCTGCTCCCTTTGTGTTCTGGAAAAGGGCTTCTTCAAACAACCACCCTTCCCATAAAACTTATGTAGGACTCACAGATACTCCCTTTATTTGCAGTATGAGGAGGCCAGACATAACCCTCCAAATTCCTATTATGTGCTTAATAAACAATTAGTGGAAACACCTTATCCTCACTAATCAATAGAAACAAAACACTTAGCCAAACTTTGGTTAAGATTCTCTCCTTTTCAGAGGCCTCTGAACTTTCCAGTTACCCTCAACCAGAGCCAGCAAGCAGATCTTCATATTGCTCCCCCTACTCCCGCCCCCAGAAATAGGCTAGCCTCATGGTAAAACTCTCTGATCTGTTGTCCTATCATGACTTTCTTTCATCTCACTTCCTCATGAATTCTTTCTAGCCTCGTTCACTATATATAAAAGAAAATCTCTTTTTGCCTAACCCTTAAATGCCTGCAAATCTTTCCCACAGCTCCTGTTGTAGAAGTACTCTTTCCTGCCTCAAGTTTCTCTCCACTCTTTTGCAATCATTTTTTCAAAAAATGTCTCTCCTTACTAGGTGTGGATTTGTTTTTTATTTGACAAACCCTACATTTTTATTAATATCAATCTTCCACAGCGTGTTCCAAGGATCCTATTCGGATACTGCCATCTCCTTTCTTTTCAGTCCTCTCCTGATGCTCCAGCTACAAGTCCTTGAGCTTCACTTTTATAACCAGTAGTCTTACCTTTTGCCCTGAACTTTTCTCAGAGGTCCTTGTTTCTCCTTAAAGTCCATGATAGATCGTTTGGCTAAACATTTTCAACCAGCCTGCTGCTCTTTGGTTTATTCATACTGATTTTGTAATAGTTTAAGTCTGTCTCTACTTCGCAATGACTGGATTCATGCCCAATCATCCTGTCTTTGTTTTTATTTCATGATCATTAATTTCAAGTAAGCTCCCAGCGTTGCCGAACAATCATACTATATTTTTGTCAATACATTTTTTCACTCTCCAGCACTTTGAAATGATTACTTAAAAGTGCTTTTCTTCAAATGAAGAGTACCACCTCCTTAGCTATGCACTCCGATAATAACCTTGCTTCTCATTCCATAAAGAAAATTATCATAAGAGAACTTCCAGGGAAGCTTGAAACACATATTCCCTTACTAGCATCTAACCCAGCCTATTGTTCCTTTCCTGCTAACATAAGAAATTCATTGCTTGCATCCTAAGACCAACTCCTCCACTTGTGTAACACATCCTATCCTATTTTGCTTTCTCAAGGACGTTATTAGAGCAATTTATTCTTTTCTTTCTTGCAGCATCAATATCTCCTTCTTCAATACAATATTCCTACCAGTGTACAAGCATGATGTTATTTCTAACATGTTAATTTAAAAACATAAAATAAAAATAAATCCTCTCTTTAACACCTTGGGTTATGTGTTCATTCTCTGTTCTTCTTTACAACATACAACATGTTGTAAACATGTTATAAATCCCATGGCTTTAAGTACACATTTTTATTCTAATAAATTCCAAGTTTGTGTCTGTATGCTAGCCTTTTCCCTAAACTCCAGACATTTTATCTGACTGCGTAGTCAGCATATTCACTTAGATATTTTTTAGATAACTGAGAGTTAATATTTTCATAATTCTTAAGTTTATCCCCCAAATCCTCTCAACCTTAGGTGTATTCTCCATTTCTGTTCCCAGTAATAACATCTTTTCATTGGTTCAAGCCAAAGCCTTGGAAAAGACATTGTATTTACTCTTTCTCTCACACTTAACATTTTAAACACTAAAAATTATGCTGGTTCTAACTTTAAATTGCAAATGAATTTGTCAAAGTTTGAATTTCAGAAGTCTACAAGGATAGATGATCAAATAAAATAATAGATGTTTTATGTTAAAATTTCAGAGATAATACAAAACTAGAAATATACTTGCTCTCCCTTAATCAGATTTAAGTTGATTGGTTGGGCCAGGAAACATCAAATCCTGAAATTTTAATAATGAGAAACAAGAATGAGAGTGTCCCTGGTCTCTGGCAGAAACAAATAAAAAAAATGCTCATAAAGAAAATAGAGTGAGTTTTTCAAATATTCAGAACCCAACTTAAGATAAGTAAGCACATGAGGCGTTCCAATATATGCATACACACACACCCAGACAAACACATGGATAAAACTAGCAATAATACTCGTATTAGTGATATACATATCAGGTGCTTCAGACTTAGACTTATGATGATCAAGAAGATAAATGCAAACAGAGGATTCAGCATTGCAGTAGAAAATATACATGTGACATGGATTTTTAAAATAAATAAAAATTCTAGAGTGAAAATTAAAAGCTACTGATTATGAAAAACCTTTTAGAATGCAGCACAGGTAACAAAAGGATTAAAAAATTGAGAAAAGATGTTAAGAGACTTAGAAAATACATTGTGAAGTTTTAATGTTTGATTCTTTGGAAAAAATAAAATCAGAAAAAGAAATAACTAAAGAAATAATGTCTGCCAATCAAATAAATAATAAGACATCACTCCACAATTGTAAGAACTCCAGTAAATCTCAAACAAAATAGATAAAAAGAAAACTCACAAACAAATGTAACAGAGGAAATTGCAGAAAAATAAAGAGAAAAGTAAACTGTTTACTTTGAAAATACTAAATTTCTTTCAATTAACTACTAGATTGCCTTCTTGTCAACAATGAAAACCAGAAGATAATAAAGTACTTTCCATATACTTTAAAAATGAATATCCAACTATGAATTCCAATTATATATTTTTTAAAGAGTCCTCTAGTATTGAAGGTAAAATAAAGATATTTTCAGTCAAAAAAATGTTTGGAAATTTTCATAACCAGCACTTTACAAAAGGAGTAGCAAAGGACTTCCTTGTGTCAGAATAAATATCCCAAATGCAAGGTTAGAATGGCAAGAAGAAATAAAAGGTACCGGTAAATACATTGCTAAATCCAGATGTTATATTCATTTTTTTAAAATTTGAATGACATGTATTGTTAAAGATACGCAAACACACACACACAATACAAATACAGCACAATGTCACATAAGCAACACATAATTTGGAAGGTGAATAATCAAGTTAAAATGCTCTGTGATTCTCTTATTGTGTGTAGTGTGAAAGTACTAATTAACTGTATCTTTACTAAATCAAGAGTATTAAATGTTAGAAAATATAGAAAACCACCAAAATAAAAAGTGAGATTGAATTCCAAACTTACATTGGAAGAAAGGGAATCATTACACTTCACATTTCAAAGAACGTAGGAAAATAGATGAAAGTCGAAAGAGAAGCCAAGATTCGGTTGCAATGAAAATCAGAACAGGGCTTAGGTTTGGGGAGGACAGAGAGGATCTGAGTGAAAAGGGCTCTTGAAGTTCTCTGAGGCCTGGCAAAGTTCTATTCCTGACCCAGGTGGTGTTACATAGATATTTAGTTCATAATTTTAAAGAGATATATACTGTATACACACACATAGACACATATGATACATTCTTTCGAGTAAATTATATTTTATGGGTAAAGGTTTTAAGAGTTTTTTCATACTTTATGATAACAATATTTCTATATATTTTATATTTGTATTTCTACTGTAAATGATTCTTTTCAATTTTGTTTCTTATTTGATATCATTGACATATTGGGCAGCTTTTTAACACATTATCTGTTGAATTTCTCAACTTATTTTATTTTCTCAGATGATGCCATGGCTCTTTGGCATGCTTGAAATATTAACAACGTTGAGTAAGTTATTCTCTTCAAATTGACTTTCTAGGTACAAATATGTTTGCAAGTAAATACAGGCAATTCTCTTTATTCACATTAATTGTGTTCTATAAAACCACTACAAACAAAAAACTGATGAATAATAAACCATTTCTCCTAAGGGAAATACAGAGTTAAGTTTCTGCAAGACTCTGCTCACTTTTGTATGAACTGATCAATGCATAGCCTTGTTTTTTGCATATTTCTGTTCACCTAATTTAAAATATACTGTTGATTCATTTAACATTGCACTGATGGCCAACAGCACCATAATTCATGCCAGAATGAAATTTATCTAGCACACATATTTTCTCTGTCAGACACAGTATTCTAGTGCTTAGGACAGAATACTTTAGTACTATGCTTGGGTATCATCATTTAAAACAACGAAATCAATAAAAAAGAACAAAATTGCAAAAAGAGTGCACTAACAGACCACACACACACACACACACACACACACACACCTCGTTTACAGTATGAGGGAGGAAATAGGATGGCAAAACATCACTTTGTTTAACCTCATATGGGAAGGTGTGCATTGTGTGATTCAAATTTTTTCAATCTATTTTTATATGCATACAAAAAAAATGAAATTATCTTAAAATTTCAGAATATGTCTCTTCTATTCAAATAATTAGAATCGCCTTCCTTTTTTTTTTTTTTTTGGATGTTATGACATGAATCCATAATACTTATAATTAGCTTTCTAATTAGGACATCATAATAGTACTAAAACAAAAGATTATAGTACTAAATATTTTTCTAAGATATAAATAAAATAAATTACTAGGGAAACATTTAGTGACTATTGACATTTTGTTATTTGATTTCAATACCAGCATCACTGAAGGTTAAAGGAACACAATTTAAAATGAATAGGCTAATTAGAAAGCATTTAAATTTTAGTTGCTCTGAAATATGCAATTGATATTGTTCATTGCCTCTTCCTGTTTCATAACACAATGTGACACTCAATTCATCATTTCAACATAAATTTTGACAAATTGGAGTTGTAACATTAATCTACAAGTTAAATAGTAACAGTGTATATATTTTTTCTGTATTGCATTATTTGAAATAAGTCACTAGGAAATTAGGATCATTAGACAGGTGTAGAATTGTGCAATCAGGTATGGTTATATAAATAGGTAGAATGAATTGTCACTTAGAACATATGATATGAGGGGTAATTGAGGTGCCTGAAAATAACTCCTGCAAGAGCCTTTCTCTGTGTCTCTTTAATAGAGTCATTCCTTTGATTTATCATAGTATCACTTAAAAATACCCTCTAACGAAATGACTAACTGGGGAGGTTAATAGTTCAGCCTTCCCTAGTTACTTTTAAATATTTTCCAATATTAGTTTACCATATCAGTTAGTAGATACTTGTCCAAATGCTGAATAAATGTAATATGACAAAGGCTTATAGAAAACTCTTGTTGAGCTTTTGAAGGAGCAAAGGTGTTGAAGTCAGAGGCATCTTTATTTAGGTAAAACTCATTTTATAAAGAGACTGTTAAATTAATAAGTTAATTTTTAAAAACAACTAGCTATAATTTAAATACAAAAATTTATATGCTAAAATAATTAAAAGTTAAAATTTAAAAATGTATTGTTTTAAAGTATAAAAGCTTTGAATACCTAGGAAAAAAACTTAGAAGAAATGTAGAAGACGATTATACAGAAAACTACAAAATATTAATGAGAAAATAATAAAATATAAATAAATGAATGAAAGAATATCCTATAGTTTTAAATTGGAAGAAACAATATTAAAATGTTTTAAATTCTCCCCAAATTTATCTCTCTCTTATCAATTTAATGCACCCTAATATTAATTCCTGCAAGGGAGTGTGTGTATGTGGTTACTTGCGTGTGTGTGTGTTTGAGTGCATCTTTAATCATATGTGTAAGTTTACAAGATGATTCTAAAACTGATATAGAAATATATATGAAGAACAAAGTTGGAGAAATCACATTATATATTAAGACTTAACAAAAATACAGTAATAAAGACTTAGTTGTCTCTGTAAAAAAGGATGAAACATTGGAACATAATAAGAAGTCCAGAGATAAACTCATGTATAATCATCTGATTCAGATGGGTACTACACTTATCTAGGTGAACACTTCATAAGGTACATAAATTTCTAATCACTATGCTGTACACCTGAAACTAATATCATATGGTATGTCAACTGTCATTGAAAAATAAATTTTAAAAAAGAAAAGGATACCTTGAAGTTTGAGAGAAAAAAGGAACATATGGTCTTTTTTTAGTGTTCCTCATCTATTAGATAAATATATAGAACATTACTGACACTTCATCTCTGCTTTCTGAAATATGCATTATATATTCAACTCTGAAAAGTAAAACAAGAATGTTGCTGGAAAATTACATAGAGGAATATCACTAATTATCTTGGGAGGATATTTTTTTTCTTTTTCTTTTTTTTTTTTTTTATGGCAACACTGGTTAACAAAATCCAGTAAGTTTCAGGTGTACAATTCAACAGTAAGGCATATATATATATATATATATATATATATATATATATATATATACACACATTGCATTACATGTTCACCGCCCATAGTTTGATTTCTTTCTGTCACCATGTATTTGATCCTTTTTACCCCATCCACCTCTCTACTCTCCCTTTCTATCTTAAAGAAGATATAAAAGCACTAACCTAAAAGAAAGAGACATAAATCAAACTCAATTAGAATTAAAAACTTCAATTCATCAAAAGAGAGCTCTTAAGATAACAAAATGGCAAATCATAGAGTGGTAGGAAAAATAACTGTCAAACACACATTTAATATTGCCGGAGCCAGCCGGGCAGAGTCGAACAGTCCTGAGTGGGGGAGCGAGGGTTAGGAAAAAAAGAGAGAGAAGAGAGAAAGATCTCGGGAGGGCATACAGTCAAAGCTGCAGCCTCGAGTTTATTTAGCACCGTATACTTATACAGCTTGAGTACGTGACAAACTGCTCGACAAACTGCTCGTAACAAAGTAACAAACTGCTCAAAACAAAACCACAAGTATCCAGAAACAATAGCTGCGATTAACATGGATTAACATAAGGCCAAGAGAAAAACTCCTCCCTTGGAATTTCAGGAACTGATGCTTATCCTCCCTTCAGGGTTCCAGGAACTGATATTTTCTTACAAAGGGCTCCCAATATCTCCGGCTCCCAACATAATATAACATCATTTACAGAATATATAGTAGTTTTACACTGCAATAAAGAAAAGATGAACAAACCAATTTTTAGAAATCAAATTCTTTCAATAGATACTTTTAAAAAGAGGACGTACTAATGCCAAATAAGCAGACAAAAACGTGTTCAACATCACTTGTCACCAGATAATGCAAATTAAAAATAAAATGAAATCAGTTTACATACTCAGCAGAATGGCTAAATTTTTTTAAATATTCATGCTGCTAGATTTTGCCAAGAATGTAGCATACCTGGAAATTTCACAGGCTGCTGGTAGAAAATATGAAATTGGCCCATTCTGGAAACTTTTCATAGTGCCCATTGAAATTGAAAATATGTATACTAAAGCTACTCAGTTATTATACACAACTGAAATTTAGGTATATGTGCATCAAGAAACATCATAAGGATGTTTATAACTACGCTTGTCATAATAGCTAAAAAAATGGAAACACTCCAGGCGTCCTTCAGGATTAGAACTGATTATTAATTGTAGTATAGCAGTGTAATATGTTGCTCGGCAATGAAAAATAACTACTGCTACTCTCTAAATTACAGATGAATATCATGAACATAATATTGATCAAAAGAAGCCAGATAAAAAGAGTATATATTATATGATTTGATTTATATAAAGTTCAAAAACAAATGTACTATTGCGTGATGATTGGAAGCAGATTAGTGTTTTTCCCATAAGTAATGACTAGAAAGATCCAAGGGACAAGTTTCTCAGGCACTTGCTTGGTTTATAATTTTCTTTGGGTTGTGGTTATATGGGTTTGTTCACTTAAAAAATCATCAAAATGTACATGTGAGTTGTTTACTCTTAAAAAATGCCTACTTAAAAATAATGTTAATTTTATTTTGTTAGGTCTAGGAAGTGGAATTTTGTTTCTTTATGGCAGAATGGTTTAAATTAGAGTAATGTTAAAAAGGAGAGAGTAACCCAACTCTTGACATTCACATAACATCCCAAATTATATCTCCAGTGCAAAAGCTTTGACCTTGGTTTCTGTTAAATATTATTGCTTTATAAATGAAAGGTGACAGGACCATCATCAGACAATTCCTTGAAAGACAGTACCCTGCATTATAGCATTTTTTTTTATAATGTTTGTTTGAGTGTTTATTTTAGAAAATCTACCAGCTATTCGATACACTATGCTGCTAAAATTACAGTGGTTATAGATGACTGCATGGGCTGTGGCCTGACTGAGGACTCTCAGTTTTGACCCTGATGAATGCCTCAGAAAGCAGGTTATTGAGGTACATCACTTTTTAAAATTATTTACAAGTTTACAAGTCTGACTTGGACTCTTGTTTTTCTGCGCCAAACCCAGGGTTTGTTCTAAAACTGTTCTTGTTATCCTACTATAGGTATTAAATACAGTTATGATTTTAAAAATTCTTAATGATGCTCATTAGAAAAAAAATCAAAACAAAATAATGATTAATCCCGATAAAAAAAGATTATCATCCAAATGCATGTATGCATGTACAAATATGCAGATATGTATGTGTATGACAAAACCTTATTGACTTTAGTTTAGGTAGGCAGCCTATTATTTCACATGCTACTTCAGTTTCACATAATAATGTTTTAGTTACTCTGCATGGTTTGGGCTCGACTAATTACAATATGCAACATAAATCTATTTTATTTTATTTTTTTCTAAAACATATAATTTCTAACTGGCAATATAGATTCTAGATTTTATGGATATATTGTTTCATCTATTTGTAACATCTATTTGTTACATTTATCTGTTTTAGAGAACGTAAAAAAAGAGAAAGAAAGGGAGAGATATTTATGAAAATACTGGCCTTCATGGCTTCGTTTCTTAATGCCGCCTTCAAAATATCATAACACACTTTTAGAGGTAGTCATATATCACAGTGTTTAGCTATATAAACAGAAAAAAAGTCTTTCTTGAATGTGGCTAATAGTGTGGCCCAAGTTAACATTCTAATAGAATAATATAATGCATAATGTTGCCTAATTTTAGTGCTTTAGAGTATAGTCCCTTATTTGGTATGAAATCATAAATATCCGATGCCCATTATTTTAAACTATCTTTTTCTCCCCTGAATCACAGGATATAAAGAAGCACTATACACATTCTTTTACTTCCCTGTTGTTAGATTATTACTTTATCACAAACATCTCTTGCCCTAAGCTTATGTTGTATGACTTCAGCATCTTGTGCTACTTCTTTGGGAAGCATGGCCCTAGAATATATAGGATTTATCAAAGAGTGGTAAAAAAAAATAAATCATAAGAAAAATAAACTATAAAATTTTTACCTGATCATTCACACAGTGTGGTAAATGTTACGAGAAGGCTATATTCTCATAGTGTTAAGTACTTGACAGTTCCTAATGTCCAGGTAACACATTAAAACAATATTACTTCATAGTCATGAAAATCAAGCATATCTTAATATAAGGGTATAATATACATAAGAAGGAATGAAAATTCTTTCCATCCATACATTTATTTATTTATTTATTTATTTATTTATGATTTATTTATTTTTTAAAGTGACATTGATTAACAAAATTCAATAAGCTTCATCTGTACACTTTAACAGTATATATATACATATATATACACATACACACACACACACACATATATATACACACACATATATATAATTATACTATGTGTTCACCTTCCATAGTTAGATTTCTTTTTGTCACCATATATTTGACCCCCTTTACCCCATCTACCTCACCCTCCCCCACTCCCTACCTTCCGGTAACCACTAGTCTATAGTCCATGTCCATGAGTTTCTGTTTGTTTGTCCTGTTCATTTGTTGCTTTTAGGTTTATATCCAACATATAAGTAATATCACGTGATTTTCAACTTTTTCTGTCTGGCTTATTTCTCTTAGCATGATTATCTCAAGTTCCATACATTCTTAAAGTCATTTTTTTAAAGACAGTGGGGAATTTCCCTTCCAAGGATAGGAAAGAATTGTCATTTATATATGAGAAGATAGACTGATACTCTCTCTCTCTCTCTCTCTCTCTCTCTCTGGGAATTACAGAGTGCTACATAGAAACAAAACACTACTGAGGGACTGAGGAGAAAAACATGACTTTTACCTTAATTTTTCAAAAAGCAAACAGACCACTTAAGATCTAAAATTGTTGGAGTACTGGTGAACATCAGCTTCTGAAAGACTTCACTGTTTCACCTGGCTTATAAAGCTTCTTTTGGCATTCTAATTTGATTCAGGCTTATGCCCAAATTTGATTTATGTTTTAAGATCTTCAAGGAAAAGCATCTTTATTGGTATTTCATCACAATGACTATAAAATTCTCTTACATTTACTAGATATGCAATTATTGTATACTGAAATAAATGAAAATGTGTCCAAGGATAAAAGGCTTTCAAAAGTTTTGAAGTATCAATAAGATAAACACACTTGATCTTTGTGTATAAGAATTTTCTTGTAGAGATGATTGTCAGATCTTTTGTAGTTATTTAGTTCATACTAGAAGTGTTTGCAGGTTAACTTGAATAACCTGTACAATAATTATCCACTGGAGAATGAGCTGTAACATGAACTGACAATTAAAAAATGGTAGGGATGAACACTATAGATTAGAGTGAAAATATATAAACATTTTACAGGAAAAAAAATCAACAGCTAGAGTTTTGTTAATAAGACTGAGTCTAGGAAAAGAGACACTAATTATTGCCTTCCCCAAATTTAAAATTATTATATGTATAGCTACTGTGTACGATTGGAGTATCTTCCCCTAGTAGAGGGATACTAAATTTTAGAGACCTAAGAGTCATATTTTTAAAATTGGCTAATAAGATAACAAACTTGCAGTAAAAAAAACAAGAAATACCAGATGAATAAGACCTCTGGTCCAAAAGTGTGTACTGAAGCACCTTGTGGGTCTTCAGCAAACTCCAGGAACACAGCATAGTATTTTAAATATTCAAGGGAAACGTGGTAACACTCAACACCTGTGGAGAAGTACATAAAATATTTGTTCAGTGTGGTTTATAGTTTCCATGTTAAATAATGCTGCGTTTGTTTTACTGACATCATATCTTTGCCAAGCTGAATTTTCAGCAACTGTTGAGATAAAAAATGAGTAAGTACCATGTGAAAATTAATATGGAATGAGAAATGAGAGTCGAATGTCCAATCTGATTCTTAACAGTGTCATCCCCCAAAACACACCCCATTAGTAATTGTAGTTTTTAAGAATATTTTTATTTAAATTTAAGCATATTCTTTCAAACTACTTAGTCATTAAAACACAGCTATACCTAAGTAGATTGAATATAATTTCTTAATTAAACAAGACCATTAGGTATTTCTATTGGACTAAGGAGAAAGCGAAAAAAAAAATACTGAAAAACTAAAGTTGTAAACTGAAACAGTTTGGAAATCTCTACAATTAAGGAAAGTATTACCATTAATATTAATGGTTAATATGCTATCTGTAATACTCGTTAGTCTAGAATCTAAATCTAATTAGTTACCAGCATGTGGAATTAAGGCCTTTGGTGAAATATTTTTTCATACTGAAACTGCTGGGTAACTTGATCTCTGCTCTTAAGTTACCAAATAATAGGACACTTGTATATCAGCATAGTTCACATTTACTCAACAAAGAGATAAAATGTGACCTCCAGAAGAAATTTTTACCTCAGCTGAAATGAAGTTAAAAATCACACTTTCTATACTACCTTTATTTGATAAGCTACTTTTTTGGTCAGGAAGTGTTTGTACTCTTAACTTTTCCTGAAGTTTTAGCCACTAGATTGTAAATGGGGTGACTTTCAGTTTAATTTTGGTCATTATGTTGAACTCCATGACTTTGTCTGTCTAGACATTAATAGAGATATCTGTATAATGGGGTACCCATATTTGTGGAACACTATTGCTCTGTCTTTCAATCTATAGTTTATAACCTTTAGATAAGCCTCTGAGAATTAGATCGTTCTAGTTATGTAGTGCTGATGTCTATAACTGATTAAAATCCAAAGTTCAGTGGTCTTTGCCAGGGCAGGCAGACCTGTGCAACTGGAGTTCACCTGTGCCAGCAAAATGGAACAGCAGTCATATTTGTGCCCCGCCTATAGGTATGGGTTCTTCCACTGGCATGAGCATCCCTTGGTGGATGTGTGACCCAATAAGCAAAGAGTCCTTAGTCATCTGTCATACCAAGGCCCAGATAAGAGATTACAAATCTTCCTCCCCTCACCTCAGTTGCAAAGTTGCAAAGATGATGTGGTAATTAGATCACTAATTCACATATGGTGAACCTTAATACACTAAAAGTACGGCCATCTTTTGTTGTGTCAATTTGGCTCTGATGTGATGCTCAGATACTCAATCAAACATTAATCTAGCTGTGAAGATTTGTGTGTGTGTGTGTGTGTGTGTGTGTGTGTGTGTGTGTGTGTGATTAAAATCCATAATCAATTTCAAATAAGAGAGATTGCTGGCAGCATGTCTTCTATTAACCATGGGGCATCCTGATGAAACCGTTTTCTACCTGCATTGCCCATAGCATCCAACATTGTATTCTATCTATCCTGTCATCAAGAGCTACAATGTAAACATCTTTGTTTATCCATATTCTAGTTCATCCAGGAAGGATAGCAGATATAAAGTTTGTATGTTAGACTCAAGAGGCAAAGAGGCCAAATAAAGAAGAAACTGAAGTTGCTCAACATTATCATAAACATGACCTATATATGTGGTCGAAATCAATATAATGAGAAAAGTTGTTTTAAGCAAAGTTAAGAGGATATTATGATGTTGAAAAAAGGACAAGGAACTGAGATGGCACTCTTTTTTTTCTTATATTAAGACATATTTTTCTGATGAAAAAGGGCACTTGACTTAACCATTTTGAATGGGACAACTCAGTCCAAGTCAAACATCTCCTTTAGGCAACACTACTGAACTATAGTGTAACCAGGGATGTCAGGTGAGCAACAGGGCCCCTTAAAAAGTGAGTGAGTGCTTATACTCTGTTTTTTATAAGCCTTTTCTGTTTATATTGAATTAAATCACATATACTCTATGCTGGCACAGAAACAATTTTTCTTCTGTTTTTTTATTTGTTTCTTTTTTGTTTTTATAGTTCCTAGAGACATGAAAGTAGGGTTTTCCATTAAATTTTAAACACATCTCAGATAAATTAAATAGATCAATAAAATATCTTCATTCGGTTATGCTTGACAGAAATTCATTAACTCCTTTCATGAAGCATAAATTAGATGAGAACATAATCTTCCTTTTATTTAACAATATTATAATTATTTTGTTTAATATTGTGGAGTCAGAATATTTCCAGAGTTAAATTGGAACAAGACTACATATTTTCAGAATTTTAGAGGTTGAATTCACTTCATATTTTACTGCAAAGTGTTCTCTTTCCAGAAATTTTATGGAAAGATATAGTATTAGTCTGCTCAGGGTGCCATACTGGAATAGTATAGATTAAGTGGCTCAAACAAGAGAAATTGATTTTCCCACAGTTCTAGAGGCTAGATTTTCAAGATCACAGTGTCAATAAAGCTGGTCTCTAGTGAGGATTCTCTTCTTGGCTTGCAGAAGGCTGCCTTCTTACTTTGTACTCACGTTACCTTCTGTCTGTGCACATCCACTTGTGTTATCTCTCTTTTTTATAATTTTATTAATTTTAATTTTGACCCTTCACATTATTGATATTCACATGTAATATTTTTATTGCTGTTATTTTATGATTCAATCTACTTAAATCTGGTATCTTTTCTTTTTATTATGAGGACATCAATCTTATTTGAAAAAATCCTACCATATGATATCATTTAACCTTCATAACCTCCCTAAAGGCCCCATCTCCCCAAAAATTCACATTAGGGTTAGGGCTTCAGCATATGGATTTTGGAAAATTCTGCCCATAACAGATGTACTTTATTGATTTTTAAAGTTTTCTCATTATTCTGCAAAAAGTCATTAAGATAATAGAAATAAATATTCTAAGGGCAAAGGAAGACTATTAATAACATACCAAGAATAAAAATGTTATCTTCAACACAGTTTCACATTTGAGATTCACATAGTCATTCTGACATGAAGTATGCAATAGAATAGGAAAACAAAGTCTAACCAGATTTCATCTAAAGCAACCAATAATTTTTTCATTTATTTTTTGAAAAAAAAAAACATTTTATTTTTATTCAAATTACCATTTTGTTTTTTAGTGATCTTAAAGCTATTAATATAGTTAGAATTTAAAACATAAAAATAAATGTTTTCTATTCAGAATTCAGGATTAAACACACACAGACATACACTCCCCTCCCCCTAATAATTCTTAACAATGTATGAGTAACCTACACAGCTGGAAGTTTGCACATATAATTGCACTAACCAGAAATAGAATGTGCTTCTTCAAAGTCAAATAATTATGAAAGAGTGCAATATTGGAGTAGAATAGTATATGAGTTATAGCGATATAGCTGAATATTTAATCTATAGGCAGATGAAGATACTGAACTGAAAATTTCAGATAAAGCAAATACATATTTTTTTAACTATTGAGACTTAACAGATTCTATGTAGCAATCCACAGTATAATATCTTATATTCATTCAAGCAGAGGCAAGTATAAATTTATTTACCCAGCTGAAAATACTTAATTTTTAAGCCCTAAATAAAAACCTCAAAATGTTCTTTTGCTCTAATGCTTTTAGAATTTTGAGGTGCAGATCAAGAAAACATGGAAAGTCATGGAATATCAATAGAAACAATTTATAGAGCAGTGGATGCCTGAGAGAAAGCCCTGTATCTCTTCACTTCCAGTGTCCCCAAATTTAGCTGGTTGTGTGTGTGTGCACATGCATGTGTGTTGAGGATCAATGTGTATATTAAAGAATCTCCAGATAAATTTAGAAATCCCTGAGCAAAAGGGTTGCTATTTGGTTATCAAGGATGAGGGAAAATAGTAGCAGATTACATCGCTTCATACTTTTTCTCAGAAAGGAAAACAAACATAAAAATGCTGATATAGTTGATGAAGAGCAAAGTAGCAGAAGGGTTAGGGCCAGAAAGATGAATAGCACATCACTGCTGTGATCAGAGATTGTAGTTGGACCAGCAACCTCAACTTTGGTTGCTGACAAATAACAAATGCCCAAAATGAGCTAAGTACTGCTACATGTGGTTAGTGTAGCCTATCCACATTATGGGATAGCATAGAATCCCCTCTCCCTATCAAAAAAACTTAAGTTATCCAAAGAGAGAAAGGAGAAGAAAATGAAAAAGGAAGAATGATCTTGAATTTATTGAGTTGAAAACTCAAATTGACTAGAAGTGACAACTTAAAATGATTAATCTAAAACTAGAAAATTACTACAGATAAAAAGAGTATATATTATTTTCTATGATGTAATAGGATGGGAGTAAGTTACTTGTACCACTTGAAGGAGAAAATATACTCTATTACCTAATAGTACTATGTAAAGTCATCCAAGAGTAAGGATACAGGAAATAAATGAGATAGCAGGCATGGGGTAAGAGTTAAAGGTTTGAAAAGAGGAGAGAGGATAGTTTAAAATAAATTTTTGTAAAGTGTAGTTTAATGGCTGGAAAAACTATAGACTACTTTTCGTTTTTTTTCTTTTGTTTTTTTTTAGTTTGGAGCTCTAGTTATTTTGAGTTTATATGAAACTGATATATTCTATTAGATGACTTTCTCCCAGAATAGGTAACAGCTGGATATACTGGGTCAGCCTGGGATTGGGTTTACACCATACTGGTATAATAAATGGTAGAAAAACAAATAGAATCTATAGTTTGTTGAAAATTCTAACTGTGAAAATTGGTATGCGTGAGACATGAAGAAAAGAGAGAGCTCACTAATGATGCTAATTAGTCCTGCCAATGACAGAAAGTCAAAAAAGATTTAATTGTGGCCATAATGGAAGTAGTTGAATAAGTAATCTAAAGGAATGAAAGTCATCAAGGAATGAAATAAATTAATTATTGGATTTGCAGTGAAGCAGTGATAAATACTGTTGATGATACATTCCACGGTTAGTCCAGAAAGGAGAGGGGTAGAGGCTCAATGAAAGGGAAAATAATCAGAAATGAGTTGGTTAAGCAATTGAGTCCATGATGTAGAAACTATTCTTTTTTCTTTTTTTTAATGCAATAGTTGGCCTTTTAACTATTCCTTTTGATAACAACAATGGATGAAGAAGAAAACTAAATCAAGTACTAATTTTTTTAATATTTTTGAGAGATCAGCAGATAACAAATATTGACATCTGGAAAAAAAAAAAAGTTTACATTAATGGCATGGATCCCATTCCAAAACAGAGCTGTTGGTATTTTTACTTGATTTTTTTATGTGACAATAAATGGGTAACTTTTCAAAAGAAACAGGGGACAACAGGGACAGTGATCCAAAAATCTTCAATTAAGTTGTGAGAAAAGAACCACAACTCAAGAGGATAGCAGGAAAAGTAGTGCTTTCTGAACAGGATTGTAAGTTCAGTAAGTAAAAGCATGCAGAAATGTCATTTGCTAAATTTACAGTAATACTTGCAAAAGTCACATTATAAGAATTTGGGAGATAAAGAAATTTTATTATTTTATATACCTATTCCTTATCAAGTCCCTATTACTTATTTCCCACCAAGGAACTATACTGGAATTTGATTCAGAGTTTGCTTTACTCACAAATGTGGAAAGCAATGGTGTTTCCTTTGGAACATGTATTCTGTATCAAAAAGTCAGAGAACAAGAAATATTCTTTCTCACCAGTTGAGCTCCATTACAGTACACATTTTGTTATCCAATACAATGGAATGAATAATGAAAAGTTTTAATCACATGTTTTAATTCTCAAAGAAATACAAATTCAGACCTAATGAACTATCAAAGTTCAAGGAATTTGAGCAAGATATTAGTGTACTGCATAAAATTCAAACTGGACAAACTTTTATCTTTTGATTGGAAAAAATCTGTGAAACCTCTAAAGGTCAAAATCTTTAACATTTCTCATCACTAAATTGATGAAGCACACAAGTCCCATCTGTTGGTATTCATCATCAATATTTTGCTGAATATTCAGTATATTAAGAAAATTCTAATTGATACCACAACTCTGAGTTAAGAAACATTCCCTAACACAACATAGATGGTTAGAAATACTGCCTGGAGAGAAGAATCTGTATTAATTTTAAAAATAATTTATGAAAACATAACAGGGTAATCATCCTAACACAGATTCATAGTCTCATGGATGATGATTTGGGTCTCTTTTAAATAAAAAGTAAGAAACATCACTGAATATTTAATTTAGTAAAATGGAATCATAATGTTTTGCCAGAAATTATCTTCTAATTTTATTTAAATTTTTTGGATATGGAAACACTGGTGGTTCTTTAGTTGATGAGGCCTTATTTGTTTAGAAGTGAGCAATGGCACCCCCACAGGGTCACAGAGAAGCTTTTATCAGTAACAGCCTTTAGGCCACAGTTTGCAATCAGTGAATATTTATATTAGCAGCAATTGCACCAGACAGTAATTATCTTATCACAGAGGAAAAGGTTAAAAAGAAGCTTCTCCATTGGACACCCACTGTGTGGATAATTAAGTATCTCCATGGCTTCTTTCATTACTGCATTCAATAATAGTTAAATACTAGGGAATCTAGCTATAATCAGACATGATTTGATGAGACATAGAGAAAGATAGGAACAAACAATTTTTGTCTCTAGTTTTACTTGCTAAATTCCTTAATTTGATAGACAATGATAAACATTTTTATAATATCCTCCAGTTACCCACTGTTGTTCAATGAACAAAGTTATTAAGTAGAATCACTTAATTGCATCTTGTGACATTCTAGAAAATATATTAGAATACCTAAAGCAATATTTTTCCTTAAAAGTATGTTGAAAATTTACTGTGAAGATAATTCTTAAAGGCAATTTATTTCTGACACATTTAGGTGATATTTAGAATATTATTTTGTCAGATCGGGGTAATAGACTTCTGTATTGATTTATCCCTTTAAGCCAATGAAGGTCATTCAAATAAGGTTACTTACATACATTCTCTCTTTCAGGTTATTAAAATAAAATTTCTTTCACATAACAATTTAGGCTATTAAATGTCACCTGAGAAGCATTGAAAACTAACTTTTAATTCCACTATATTAATTCAGTAAAATTAAAAGAAATTCAATAGTATATTTATATTACATGGACAAACAATGGGCTTAATGCTTCAGTTTCTTACAAAAGGTAATGCCTTCATGGGGAGATCATATCAGTTTCTCCCTTCTCTCTTCCTAAACTCTCACTTCAGAGCTCAGGTTTCTGTAATCTGAGAACACAAAGGAAGAAAACAACGTGCCTGCTTAAGCATTTATTTATTAATTCAACAATACATTGAGCAGCTGCTATACCCAAGACACTCTTTTAGGCCCAAGATTTGTATTGGACATAAAAATGGGATAAAATTTTTCTCTAAGAGAAATTAGGGCACCATGATTGGTAAAGACTTATTCATTCCTCTAGATATTTTGGCACACTCAATTCCAGTAGCCTAAAATATATAATTTCTCAAGTCACTGCATTGCATTTTAGAAAACAATACTTTCACGGATTAGGCTTCTATTCATATTCATAAAATATCATTTTATATAATAAATATTTTTTGGTCTCCAGAATTTTGCTACTCACTGTTACTCATTTTAAGTGAACAATACAAATACAAATTTCTGCTTACATTTTAGTGATTCTTGGTAGTATATAAGGAGAGGCCAAAAACAAAAAACAACTGAAAATTAGTCAGAGAATTTGAGAAGAGCATCCAGTGGGATAATAGTAGAGCTCAGAGTATGAATATCAGGGAAGCCTTAACAAGAAAATGATACAAAGTCAGAATGGGAAACTAGGTAAAGTGCTACTGATAATTTGAATACAATAAAAGGACAAAGAAATGGCAAGTGAGTTTGGCAGATCAAGTTTGTTGCTAACCTTGACAAGAACAATTTCAGAAAAAAGTAAAAATTTGAATTTCTTATTGTAGTTGAAAAATAGACCCAGAGTAAATTTTTCTTTTAAATAGTTTTGTGGGGATCACTTTGTAAATTATACAAATTATAAATATTTTAATTTGGGAATAATTTTATATTTATGAAAAGTTTCAAAGTTTTTATATATGTGTGTGTGTACACACACATACAGATAGAAAAATACTGAAATAATCACAATTGTATGTACATACATGGGTTAGTATACCTATGTTTATTTCCTGGCTCTGTCCACCAAGACAGTCTAGAAGTAGTGACACCCTAATAGCAATGAGCACACCCAAAACCCAGATCTTGGTTTCTAAGTATCATTCTTTAACAAAAGAAATCAGGCTTTTTGGAGAAATAGCTAATATTAGGTTGCAGCAGGAAAAATTGAAGATGAATGAGAAGGATAGTGCAATGACAGAATAACATTTGACAGATACAATTGAGAAACTTTATAGAAAATATCTGATTGGTATTTTCCGAACCATCAAAGTCATGAAAAACTATGAAAGACTTAGAAACTATCATAGACCAGAGGAAGCTAATGAGATACGCTGACTAATGTGGTCTTTGGCTTGGATCATGGAACAAAAAAGGAGCATCAATATCAAAATAGTGAATATGATTTAAATAAATTAATTTTAACATGCAGAAAAGATGCAATACACAAATCAACACAATATTTAATTTAAGAGGAATTAACTAAATATGTAAAATATTATAAATGTATATATATACATTCTAACATTGTCATTTCTTCAGAAAACTAAAATGCTACAATAAATATTTGTTGTTAAATATATTACATTTTATTTGATTATTTGTTAAAAAGTTAGCTTTGTATGTTATTGTGACATGTAATTTATCCTGAAGGTTTTTTTTTTGGTTTTATATATATATATTGAAGCAGCATTTTAATACAGATAATTTAAATCAATATAGATTAATGAAAAATTTTGTTAATGTATAAAAATATTATTTCATATTTTTAAGTAGAGTTTTAATTAAGATAATTTAAGTGAACCCTGGTATATCAATAATTATTCTTCAGAGAAACATAACCAATAAGATATTTGGGGTATGGGTATGTATGAGTGTGAGTGTATTCATGCATGTGTATAAAGAGATTTATTTTAAGGAATTGGCTCAGATGATTTTGGGAGTGTGGGGGCTGGGAAACTCAAAGTTTATAGGATTGAAAACTCAGGTAGGATTTCTATGTTAGAGTTGGAGCAGAATTTCCATAAACCATGTGGCTTGTAAACAACAGAAATGTATTTCTCACACTCCTGGAGGATGAGAACTCCAAGATCAAGGTGCTGTAGGATTAAGTGTCTGAGGAAAGCCTGCTTCTTAATTGACAGAGGGCTGTCTTTTTACCGTATCCTCACATAGTAGGAGGGAGGGGTGAGGGATCTCTGTCAGACTCTTTTATAAAGATGCTAATCCTATTCATGAGGGCTCTACCAAATCACCTTCTAAAGGCCCTACCTCAAAGAATCTCACATTTGGCAGTAAGTTTGAACATAAGACTTTGGTTGGTGAGAGTAGGTAGACATTCAGGCTCTGGTCATAGCTTATCCAAATTGACACATAAAATTTAACCATAACTGGAGTTAGTGAATTTCTTTAAAATTGGTTTTTAATGGTTTTTAGCCATTCCAAAATGCTTTATTTTATATGACTTGCGTAATACTTGGAAGTTCTGTAATTCATTTATTTCATTGTACCCAGGTACTACAAAAGCTATCTTGACTAAAACCATTTATGTCTTAAAGAGCTTGCCAACATTTCTGGGCAATGGACTTACTAAATGATCTAATTCACACACTGTAAAGAAAGATCAAAATATCCTCACTTAGTAAGATACTTATAATCTTCATCAGCATCATATCAGTTCCTCTGTTTGCTTCCTAAAAGAGGACACAACTACATAAGTGAAGTACACAAACTTTTTGTGATCGATGTAAGACGTTCATCACAAGATGTCCAAATATATTGTCTTAAAATATACTTTTTTATTCTGGTTTCATGTTCTTAATAACTTGAACACTTAAATCACTGACTACAGAATAATATCCAAACTCTGTTTGACATTTAACACATATCACACTCTTGCACATTACACATTCAAAATCATTTCTTCATTTCACAATACAAATGTCCACTAAAGTTAATCTCATGTGCACAGTATTTCACCTATAAACCATTTTAAATTTCAAATCCAAGCACTTTCCCATGTCGTATCCACTTTTTGAAATATATTTAATTCTTCTTCTTTGAATATTTAAATTGTACCCATGCTTCAACACGGTTTAAGATGCCCACCCTGTGAAAAAAAGGAAGGGATTAAGATGTGCAAATCATCAGTTATAAAAACAGTCACAGGGACATAAAGTACAGCATAGGGAATATAGACAATAATATTGTAATAACTATGGATGATGCCGGGTAGGTACTACACTTATCAGGGTAATCACTTTGTAAGTTATACAAATGTCAAATCACTATGTTGTATACCTGAAATTAATAAAATACTGTAAGTCAATTATAATTTAAAAATAAAAATATATATATTAAAATAAAATGAAATGCCCACTCTGTCTACAGTTTATCACATTGGTACAGAAACCTTCAATAATGTCTTTTATGAGGTTTCATTACTACCATGATAAGCATACCATTTATTTCTAAATATGAGTACATTAAACATGAGAGTAGATGCATGAAAACTGATGTGAAATAAAATTTTTTAAATGACAAATGATGTTAATTTTAGACAATAAGACTGTTAAGAAAAAAAAAACAGCAAAAATAGATAGATAGATAGATAGATAGATAGATAGATAGATAGATAGAACCAGGTGGCTGAAATTGTGGAGGGGAATAAGGAAATAAATCATAATGAGACACAATTTTTTAAAATTATTTTTAAAAGATATGTCCACAATGTTTCAAGAAGTGTCCTGAATCAGTGAATAGAAAGTGTTTTCTTATGATATTTTTCAATGTTATGCATTCTTTATATTATATTTCTAGAACTTAAAATAAACACATAAAATTGTATTATACAGTTCTATTACTGAAAAAAAAAATCTTTTGAATAAAACTCTAATAAGTAGGAGAAGGAAACAGGAAGGAGGTAATATGACTATTAAGTTTTATTCACTTACCTGACCGCATTAAATCTAAACTTATAATAGAGTTAGTGAAAGGTTTCACTATTTATGAGCTTCAGCCATTCAATAGTAATTAGCACGTAGGTGTTATTCACTCATCCTCATACAGAGTTCTTTTTAACCTTTCCAAGAGGTCCTACTATTTTTTGCTTCATTGCTTTGCTTTATTGAACATTAGACGACACGGCAAAAAATTAAATGTGATTGTGTAGGAAATTAAATCAGTTAAAGTGCATTAATGGTCAGATTTAAATACATAAAAGCAACAAAATTTAAGTAAAGATTGCAGTTCTATATGTAACTTATCTTACTGTGTCCATATACTATAGAATATAAAATGTGTTACATCGTTTGCTTCACAGTGGATTTAGTTGATGATAGGATTCGAAGTCGTGTAGTGAAAGGATCATAATTATCCCCATTTAATAACATAGCCAAGGATAGTTTTAATTTGTTTTCTTATTCTTGGCAGAATGGGGCTAATTTCTAAATAGGCAAAGTGCCTGAATGTATACATAATGTTCACTAGATTATCTATTTTCAAAATATAAAATAAGCATTTTTGAATATCAGTGTTTAATTTATTTTATTTTTTAGCTTTATTTCATAGAAAGACAGTTTGGATTAGTGAAAATAACACGAAAGAATGAGTCAGTACTAAAGATACAAGTTTTTAGGATTTATTTTTAACTGAAAGATAAATTATGTCCTATGATAAAAATGAATAATTTTTCAAAATATAAGTTATAAATATTTATTCATGAAGGAAAAAACCTTCAAGACTATAAAATTTTTTTAAATGATAAAATATTATCTCCATAAATGTCCCTGTCCAAATGGTTTCTTCAATATTTTCTTGCAAACTTTTTAATAAGACAACATTATCATGCCTTAAAAAATGAATTCAGAACATATATCAAATGGAAAACTAATGAATTAATTTTTTGATGCTGGCATATATGAATCTAATATCATAACTGGGCCAAATAAACAAACCAACACAAGAAAACTATAGACCAATTACAAGAGATTTGTGGCATTTGTACCTGGTAGATAAAGCTTTGGGCAGAGATCGACAAAGTATAAAAATAAACCATTTTATTTTTGGCCTATAGACATTAGTTCAGTCTGCTACCCACTCTCTTAAATAATAATTGCACATTTTCTCTTCTTAAACTCCCAACATGTCTTCACACTTTCACTTATAGCTGATGACAATTATACCTAATTTAGTGAGGAAGTGGAAACAATTGGAAGTGAATTTCCACAAACTATCATTACTTCTTTACCATCTCAATCGATTTCTATAACCTCTGTATTTCTGATATCATGGATGAAATGTCATTGCTCCTTGCTAGCATAAGTTCTCTCCTTTTGCACAGATACCATTAAAGGATATTGCTTCTGCAATTTTCCTTCTTTTTTATCATTATTTTGTTTTACTTCTTTCTAATTAAAGCCAGTCTCTGGCATCTTATTTCACCAGAAAATAAAGTCCTTTCTGCATGATGCGGTCCCTCACCCCTGTTATACTTTTGATTATTTGAACTGGATTTTTTAAATGGAAAATATCGTTGCAGTTGAGTTTCTCTTTGAAGAAACAGGCAATAATGAGATGGGGGATGAAATAAGAGAAATTCTAGGTCTAGGCATACAGACAAGTTCAATGATTAAGAATAACAATTTCCTGAGTTATTTCACAGAGTTAGTACCACAAGGACCACATGTACAAAAATCAGTCCTTGCAATGAAAGCCACTTATCAATGAATTTACATGGACTAGTAGCCAAGAAGCCCTATTCTATTGTGTGTTGTACATGGCAAACAGCTTAAAAGAGTAGCAATGGCTCCAACAATTAAGTAGACACACAGCTAAAAATCACAGCACTTTTCCAAATAAAAGTTTTGATTGCTTTATATAATTATTAGACTCTCAAAAAGTAACAAAAAAAGCTTTTGTTTAAAAAAGTGACATTTCGTGAAAAGGCTCAAAAAGCAAATCATTCTGGTACAAAATTTACAAAAATGTCTAGTGAGAACCTCATAATTCTAGCATGTAAAATGATAGCAAATAAATGCTGATGTAAGATGCAAAATGAAAAATTAAAGATTCCTCTCACAAACAGTTGTATACATCAGTGTATTGATGATATGTCACCTTAGATAGAAGGTTTCATGTAATAAACTGAAAACAGCATCTTCTCAGTCCTGGTTGATAAATCAATAGATTTCACCAATAAATGCTATGCCATAGTATTTGTCAGATTTTTAAATGGTGGTGAAATTCAATGCAACATTGTCTGCCACAAATAAGCGCCCCAAAGAAGCAAATACCAAGATATACTTAACACTTTGTCTTCCTATCTGGAAACAAAATGTCCATCTTGGAATTATCGTCTTTGCACTGTTGGGGAGGGGAATAGTTCACTTCTTTTCTATCATCGTTCTTCTGGCTGGTCTAATAATCAAATTGACATGGGACGAATTTGTAGAAGAAAATAGCCAAATTTGTTACATATGTACATAACAGAGTTTCCATAAGGATGAAAAGGGCTCAAGGACAAGTGGAGCAGCTGAAGCTTATGTGCCATCTTGAGCTAAGAAGAAAGAGGTATAGTGGTTTGGACTTTGAAAAGAAGGTAGGAAATTCACAATAGATGAAAAAGAGCAAATCCTTGGAAACAAATTCTTTCAGAGCACCAGAACCCAGAAACAATGTGACTTCGCTGGTTTCCTTCCTATCTGCCACATTTAGTTCCTATTATGTTAGGGCGATCTCTCTTTCTGAAGCAAATTTTTCTATCTGAATTCCTTTATGCAGGTAAGGGTGAGGTAAAAGGCTTTTCTGGAGTCTTTTGTTTCTTAAAAACAACTGGCATAAAATATCCCAATAAAGCATATTTTGGGGTAGCAAACTCTGTTCCCCCTCAGTATCTACAAGGATGTTTGGTTTCTGGAGAGATTTTGCCTCACTTACAAAAAAAGAAACTCCTGACTTTATTATAATACATCCTTTCCCACCAAGATGCAGTATCTAAACTTTTTGTAGTTGAAAGGAAATAGTTCTAGATAATGCCAATAAAAGGTTAACTTTATTTTTAAAATATTTTACTCAAGAATGTTTAAAAAACTGTATGAAAACCCGAAGAGAACCTAAGTTGTCTGCTACATATAGACAGCAGTGGCTCTTCAGAGAAAGAGACCTCAAGTTCTTAAGGTGTTTAAGTTGAAAGATGAATTTTAGTATCAATTTCACAAAAAAAGATAGGCCATATTTCCCAAAGTGCTTTGAAAATGAAGAGTAGCTGGAGAAACTAGCCCAATTAACGGATATTTATATCACTTGAACTGTTCGAATAGGTCTCTGTGACACCCCAGAGAAATGTTTTTATTTCAAGTGATGATTCTTGAGTTTAAAAAGGGAAGAATATTTGAAAAAATTATCTTGGAGACTTAAATCTTTGTATGTTTCCACTGATGTTCAAATCATACTGAGAACTGTCAGCAAGAAGTGAAAACAAGATGTAACAGTTATTTTCTCCCTCTTTTAACACAAGTGAATGACTAGAAGAAAAAAAACTCTTTCTATGAATCTCCTGCTTGTTTTGAGAATTTTCCTTTCCAAGAAGAGGGATAAGTATGTGAGATACAGACTAATTATATGCTAAAGATTATACACTGTTTTGTCCCTAGTAAGCTAGGGGTTTCTGTAAAAGAAGACAATCTTGCCATTTATTGAACTCCCTCCCCCCCAAAAAAATAAAATCGCTGTAGTTTCCACCTGCAAACATTTGTGGAAACCATTTATCTTCTATATCAAGTTCTAAGAGCAAGAATAGAAATCAACTTCTTTAAGTGGAAAATGAATCTGTGTTCAAGTTAAGACTCACAATCAAATGTTATACTTCAAAAATAAGCAGATGTTTCTCATTAAAGAAATAAATATCACTCTTAATTTTTGGTAAAAAAAAATCACACATTTTAAATATATATTGGTTCCTGAAAATGTCAAGAAATGAATACATTGTTTTCAACTTTAAGTTGTACTGATTTGTAGTTTTACTACGAAGAAAACAATATGCATAAGAATGAGAGCTGAGGTAAAACTTAAGATTTGGGCAGATAGTTGATCTGTATAGTAATAATGTCAGGAATGTTTATTAATAAATATCTGAGTACAATTTCTTAAAGCTAATTACTGATTAGAAGATCCTTGAACAGTATTCATTTCAGTAGCATTAATGGCAGATATTCAGATTATTTGAATGTTTTCAGGAGTTGGAATGTGCTGACAATACCCCATAATTTTTTAAATTTGCTGCATTAACTATAACTTGGTGAAGATAAATTGTAGATTTGTAGTAGTGGAAGTTCCTAGTAAAGCACAGACCTAAGGACATTACTATTATCAGTAAGGGAGATAAAAAAGGTAATGTCAAAAGTATAAATTATAAACCAGAAAGCTAAAAAATAAGACAAAAAATGAAATACTCAACTGAAAATGTGACAGGATTTTTAGGCATCTAGGAGAATTTTGCTGCTTTTCTAATCTTAGGTCAGCAGATGATGTCTGAGGATTGTTTACTCATGAAGATGTTTCTAAAGAACTTTAGTTTAATATCTTTTTAGAGGTATAATTATGTAATTCTTGTCATTTGAAAATGGGTGATATTTTTGTTGGAGAAGATTTATCTAAAGATCAATTCCTTTTCAGTTTACTTTTGTACAGGAACATCAAGAGTACCTGATAAATTCTCTTCAGGTGATAGTAAGAGGTTCAGACTTTTACAGGTATGTTTTCTAGAGCACAAAATTGTCCAATTTTAGTTCTATAGGAATGAATTAGTTGGTTGATGAGGATAGGCAGTCTGTAGTTGATGGTACAATGGAAAGTTCTGAGTGTTTTTAGTTTTCAAGTAACTAACCATGTACAAGTTATATGGGTGGAAATATTCCTGTGACCTGTTGTCAATCACTCCCCGAGACCAGAATCTATAGCTTCCTAAGAGGAGAAAGTGCAGGTCCATTAGAGATAAAGAGAGACATGTCAGCCATGAGAGTGACAGAAAGCCCGTTAGTTTAATATTTAATGTTTAGTGTTGTTTTTATTTGTTTGACTTCCAAAAAAAGATTGTAGGTGATAGGCTAGTCTTTTACTGATTTATTATGTGCGATTATGGATTTATAAACTCTACTTGTAAAATCTCTTTTTTTCTGCCATTTATTCCTTTCCTATTTGGCAGGTTCTTGTGAAGTTAAAAATACTCTCACCATACAGCCCAGCAATTGGTCCCCAGGTCAGTGATATGAGTAACTGAGAAAAGATTTTGGAGTGATGGTCTCTATATCTTGATTGTGTGGTGATGAATACATTAATAAGATATACAAGAATGTAAAAACTTGTCAAAACCCATAGAATTTACACTTAAAATAAGTAGATTTTTATTGTATGTAAATTATATATCAATAAAGTTTATTTTATAAAATGAGGTTTTGAAGTCAACTAAAAATTTTTCCACTTTTTCTAATGATCAATAAAATATTGACATTGTGGGCCCAGAAGCAGGCATATTCTGGTTTCAGCTACCTTTTTCCCTAGATAATTCTCTTGATCTTTAGATTTTTTCTTCTTGGAACCTAATTAAACATTAGGAAGAAGAAAAATTGATGCCATTTTTGCAAAGCTAACTTTTCATTATTTTACAGCGATTTGCATTATAGAGTGGTAAGTGTGAAAACATACTGGGAGAGGGAGAATTTTAATATGCCATCTATAAGTTGTTAGCTCCAAAGGAATGTGAAACATTTTGAAGAGGGCTCTTTTAATGTTTAGAAACCTTTTGGTTACATCAGAATTAAAACACCTCTGTTAATTACTTCATTTATATATCCACCAAATACTTTTTAAGTCCTTAGGCATCCATGGGACCTGTATTTTATGAAGCAGGCACTCTAATGGAAGAAAGATACCAAGTTAATGATACTATAATTAAAAGTTGTGATGAATGTTGATTTAAAAAGTGTTAAGAGAACTTATTTCAGGAAACATTAATACAGGTTGAGAAACTCTGCTGAAAAGTGACTTTTAAGCTAAGCCGCAAATGATATGAATGGATGCATACACTGTATTTTAGCACACGACATGAACTAAAAAATATGTTCATTTTGCCAAAAGATGACTTCTTTTCAGACTGGTGCATGCTGAATGTTTAAATAATTTGTATCTATTCTTATTTGAATAGGAATTTGTTTACATTGACTGAATTTTAAGATGGCTTTAAATGGCTTTTTTGGCTGAATTATACTTCCGTGCACTGATACCGTAGCTAGTGATATTTTATAGAAGCAATGACACTAGAATTCTATTTTGAAACCTAATTCTATAAAACATACAATAATGGCATTTTGGAAATTTATTATTTTATATTAATGGTAATACTTTAAGCATAACCGTATCAGTTTCCTATATAAAAATAAAAATATTTTTTTCATTAAAGCTTTTAGTAATTAATGCAAAACTCTTCATCTCAGTGTGACAGGTGTCCAGCTTGTTTCAGTGTTGTTATATTTGGAGAAATCTTCAGAGAGAGAAAGAAACAGCTGATTTAGTATCAATTACTTTGTGATATCACAAGCATATGGCAATTTCATTATAAAATTATCCTCATGACCCACATTATATGTGGACGGCGAAGTATGGGCCAACAATCTTTTCAGCAGAGATTGAGGTAATAATGAGAATATGATTAAGATGAGGAATTTTTTTATAATGCTTTCTTTTTGATATCAAAAAAATACAAACATTATTAAGTAAATTATAAGCAAGTAAATTCTAAACCAAAGTGCTTATATTTCTTTAAGATGTAAAGAGTTAACTCTTACCCTCTGACAAATTAAATTAAAATAATAAAGTCTAAACTTATGTTTTATTATAATTAGGGTTTGTGTGGAGTGTGGAATGTTTCAAAATTATAATAATTATATTGATTACTTTATAAAGAAATATCACATAATAATATTAATCATAGTGTACAGTAGTTGTTAATTTTCTAATCTTCTAGAATGTGTGTTCCTTAAATTCAGGGCCTTCTTATCTACCATAGTGTTGACCACAGAGTAAATGATAGGTAAATGTTTCTTCAATATTTTTCTTGCAAATTTTTTGAAGGATCGGCATACATGCTTCTGAGGAGTACATCTAAATTTTCATAAATAAACAATGTGACTAGTATTTTAGTTGTTAGGCATCAGAATAAGTTCTTCTCTAACCTACACCTTGGAAAGAGAGTAAAAGATAAGGGAACTGGATAGCAAGAGAGATAGAAATAAAAATGTTTTAATATATTAGTGTTTAACATCCACATCATATGTCTCACCATTATCCAAGTGGTATCAAAAGTAACACATTGCAATCCTTCCACATTTTATGCTATCTCCCATTGGTTTTTAAACTAATATAGATATTATTTTAAATGAATTTCATTGGAATGAAAATATGGAAAAGCTAAAGGGAGGAACTTTGTGGTAGTTTCAAGTCTTTGACCACTACTTCGGAGAGGGGGAGAAGATGGGAGAACTCATATTTAAAGAAAATGTATTATAAATTGTCAAAAATCATTGTTTCTTAATTTCCTCCTTTATAAATTTTTTAAAATTATATCGTATCCAAAAATTCAAATTCTTGTAAGACAGATCTATATCTATAGCATCCTTCAAAAAGATAATGCATATTTTCAGATCTCTCTTATAAAATTGCCATAACATTATATACTTTAGCTTAAGTCCTATTACTTTTGTGCCTCTAGTGGATATGAAAATGGAAAAGGGTCAATCAGAGGCTTCCTTGGAACACACATTCTGCAGGGATGGATCCCTTGCCTAAGAGAAAGTGCATATTACCTTGGATCCTCTGAATGTAAAATAATGAAAGCCTCACAGTATCTTCTGCCATAGGTTTTCTCATAGGGGCTTTTCTCACCTTCTATAATCTTAACACCTCCACAGTTTCCTCTTCTGTCCTAATTTTGATTCATGTATAGAGACATTTTGAAATTTCTTGGTACTTTTTTCTCTTGGTAAATACAGGGTGTTATATCCAGAAAATTTAGCAAACAAGTAGAAATATAAGAAACTATATATTTTAATCATACTTTAGACACAAACTAATTAGTATATAATTGGAACACAAGTTAAATTTCATGCTATATCTATTAGCTCTTAGGATCAATCAATTATACCCGTTATACACACTTATCTTAAATATACCCTACCCAAAACTCATGCATCCATGTTATTCCCAGTGAGAACTTCAGGGAACATCAAATAATTAATGTTTGTATGAACATTCCAGATGGCCATTATTTTCATGACATCTTTTTTTTTTTTTTTTTTTTTGGCACTTACGGAAGCCATACTGCTATGTATGTTAACAGTAGAAAGAAAAATACAATTGGTCTACATAAGACACTTTGTTTTGCTAAGGTGGACAATTACTAATTCCAGTGTTTCCTTATTCTCTAGCTGTTTGATTTTTATTTACTCCAAAGAACATAACTTAACCTTTATATTCTTACCTTTTTTCTCTAATAATATGGGAAAAATTAGACATTAATAAAGAAATGTCATAATTTTACCTACAAAATAAATAATTTTGACCTATATAAAGTTCTTAGAATATAATAAGAAATTACTAAATGTGTGCAAGAATTTTTGCTATATATCAGTTGCTCTGGTTATGTTATTTGTTCAGTAGAAAATGAGCACCTAGGGACAAGAATTAGACTCCATTGTCCTACTTTTTAAGTATATAAATAATGAATCAAGGTGACAGGCATCTCATGGGGGAGTCTGTCTGCAGCACTCACTAATTATTCTTACATAAAACCTTGCTGCTTAATTTACTCAATTCAATGTCAAGAGAAGGGTGAAGAGGGTCTTAATCTCTTTTTAACTGTCATGTAACACATTAGAATACTTGTATTGTCCATTTTATGAGAATCTAAAATAATACATACTGCACAGAGGTATATTCTTCTTTGCCTTCAGGGTAAATGCTCTTAAATCGCGCGCGCGCGCGCACACACACACACACACACACACACACACACACACACATATGGACTAGCCTGCCCTCTGAAATATATTTATCAAAAATGTCAACTGTTGTCTTCATAATTTGGAAGACTGTGAATAGTGTCAGTTAAATAAAGATTCACAACTCCACTAAATCTTATCCATTACATTTGGAAGGGAACCAGCTGCCATATATGGTTGATACAGCATAATTTTTAAAACTTTTAACTTCAAGAGTGTAGTGACTGATTTATAGAGGTCTTCTCTTTTGTCAACAAAGTTATAAGAAGTTTAACAGCTTTGAGTCTGTCAGAAGCATAACATTTCTTCCATAAAAATCTTGTCTTTATCTGTCTCAATTAGTCAATGCTCTCCTGAATAAAATGGTAGGTGGTAAGACCTAGTGTTTATACACATTGGAATTTGGAGGCAGATGGCACATGTTAAATGTTAATTTACCACATAACAGTGATGTAAGATAGTGAAAGTTACTTATCCCAAATCTGACTTAGTTACTATATCCATAAAAAGAAATTTTCAAAAAGAGCTGTTTTGACTGCACCAGTGGAATTAGCTTTATTAAGAATCACTCACCCAACACCATCAACAGAAAATACCTGAGCCAATGTAGGAAATTTAACTATTTAAAAGATAGTGATATTTTTTCCCCTTTAATTTGATATATATAGTCATATAGCTATTATGAAAATTTCTTTGCTGACATATTATTGTTTTTGTAAAATTCCTCTTTTTCCTTTTTCATAATCATTATTTTCAAAGTTGGCATACATTGATAAAATACTTTCAGGTTAAAATTACTTTTGAATATAAGATTTATTAATACAGTGCATATTTAATATGCACATTTTATATAACAGTTTTCTTATTAGATTCTTTGCATATAGTGATAATAAGGTAGGTGAGGTTTTTACTTTGACAATAATTCTACATAGTGAATAAAAAATTTTAAGCATAAGCTAAAGGTTATGTATGGAAAATAACTTACTATCCACTATTAGAATGGATTATAGTCTAAATTGCATAATAAAATACAAATAACCCAAAAAAGTTTAATTTTTATGAATTAACTACAGCTTTGTTTTTTTTATTTATTTTTCATCACCTCACTAAGTCTGTAAATAAAGTAAGAAGAAAAATATGGTGCAGAAAAATAAGAAACACCTTTTGTCTTCCATATGCCAAGTAACCATGCTAACTAATAATGTTTTTAATGTTTTCTAGGGTTTTAAATCTTTTTGGTTGATATCATTCAATTCACACTGTAAGCATATTTCAAGAGTTACGTATTGCTATGTTACAGTGTATCTGAAATGTACTTCAATACAATCTAAAATTTCAAAAACAAAAGTAGGTTACCAGTTATTGTTCTTTAGCCTTAAGAAATAATATAGGTGGGCTTGGTTTTCTACTTTCATTATTTTCTATTTATAGTGAAAAACAATTACAATGGATGCATTAATATATATTTTATATTTTTCTCTCATAAGAACAAAGGAGCTATTTTAACAGTTCTGTCTCAATTTGACTTACTTTTATACTGTTCACTATGATAAATTAAGCACTTAAAAAAGAACTAATAGATTATTATTTATATATCAAGAATTATGGATGGAATCTCTAAAATTCTGGAATTATTCTAGAACTGGTTAAAGTTTTCAAAAATATAGAATAGAATCATTAAATGTGATTAAAAAGATAACATAGCCAGTGGCCAGGGGTTAGTCTTGAATTTTCTTGCCACGTTATGACATGCGATGCTACTAGAATTCTCAATTTTCTACTTTGGAAAATAGGTCACAATCACAAATAAACCTAATTTGCTTGGGTTGTAAAAAGAAATGTAAACAGTGTGTAATTAACTCTACATCTGGCACATAGTAGTCACTTGATAAATAAGGATTACTACCAAACTATAATGCTCAAGTGGCAATAATTATATGTTCAAAATGTTGCCTATTCCAAATAATTCAAATTCATTGGAATAAAGTTGATAAAAAGTTGATAAGAACTTTGATTTGTATATTCTTAACATAATCTATAGCACATGACGTATTTACCCAAATATAGTATTTCCTGTGAGAGAATACGTACTCATGATAAATTTGACCTGTCCTTATTTTACATATAATGAAATGACTTGTTTTTGCTGATCTAGGGTTTCATTAAATGTAGCATGAAATACTAAATACTAAAATCAGAATATACATTGGAAAATCAGAATATCACATAACATGTTTTTAAAATTTTTTAAATTGTTTTCCTGATGTCTTTCATTCCATTTATTTATTTATAAATAAATAAATATACTTAAAACTGCTCATATAATTAGGAAAATAACTCAGTTATGTTTTCCAAGTATTGGTATTGTTAACAATTTCCATCATGGTAAGTCAGATCTAAATTCTAAGATTTTGCTTAATTATACAAATTAAAATAAAAATAATAAATTGTTGGATCTATGTATTATTTTTTTGATATATTTCTTCTACCGAAAATATGTATTTGTGGTAGATAGAATTTACCAACAGAAAAAATGTTTGAAGTATATTGCTTCACTGAAGAATAGTTAGCACATTTGAAATCAAGCTTAAGAATAAAACAGTGAATGGGGAGGTTTAGAAACAGAGATAGAGGTTTTGGTTCTTTTTTAATAAAAGCATCTAAAATGTTCTTTTTATAGCTGAACACTAATGATATGGAAGGATATGGACACAAGCACTGGACAGAGAAGAAAGAGCACAAAGAGAGACAGCAAGAATGAGAAACAGAAAAAAAAAATTCTGCTAGTCGAGTTGAGACAACTAAAATTCCAAGAGAATGAACAAATCTAATTCTAAAAACACACCAGAAAAAAGAAAAACTAAATATACAACTATAAATTAAGGTCTAGTGAAATGAATGGTATCACAAGTTTTACAAAACTTTATGTGTTTTTACAAACTAAACATGTTTAGGAAGTTGAATGCAATTAGGAATGAAAGGTTAGTTCCCATCTTCCCTCTCTATTCCTATCTCCGCTGAAGACAGGAAAAAACAGCAACAACAACAAAAAAAATCTGATGATATTTCAATAAGCAAAGAGCAAGATTTTACTAAATATTTTTAGCAGGACACACTTGTTCTCTCTAGGCTGTTTATAGTCTATGAATCTAGAATTTATGGCTTAATGAAGCAGCTTAAAACATCAGTACCACCTATGTAATTATCAGAATATAAATTGGAGATATTCATAACTGAAATATCTCTCTGTGTGATAGATGTACCACATGCATCATAAATCTTGACCAGATGCATTTTAATGTAACAGGAAGGACCTGAGGGATTGTCTCTAATTACCTGTATCCTTTAAATTATTAATAAAGTTGGGTACTATTTAAGATTTCTCTGATTCTTGTTCATGTGATTTGATAATCAAACACTTATCACAGTAATTAATTAAAGAATATCTTCCTTTATCATTTACAAGATACTATAAATCAAAGGTAAGTAGATTAAAAAAAAGAAGAAATAGATATTTCAAACAAAAAATTAGCAAGCTTTGAATGAAAAATAGAGCCCTGGAACTAAAAACCCCATGATGAGATAATCTTGTCTCTCCCTACAGTTGAAAAGAGAATTGAGAGTTTTAAGATGATACTCAGACATTCAGAAAGACCACAAGACAAAGAGAAAAATAATTTATAATAAATAGATTAATTTTGTATGAGGCATGTAGGGTAAATTTTGAAGCTGCAATAAAAGAAAGTGTAGAAAGAAGTAACTGAGAAAATAGAGTAGGTTCAATTTACAATTTACTGTACCAAAAAAAGATTAAGGTAGTGCCAGTCATCATTTATAATACATGCAGAAGACAAAGGTTTAATATCTGCACCATACTGAAGAAAAGTAAGTGCCCAGAATTTTATTTCCAATTGATAAATACTTTTCGTAAAAATTGAGGTAAGAGAAACATAGTCTAATGTCCTAATGGCAATATTAAGAGTTTTTATTTCTAAGAAATCTTGGGAAGATATTTTAATCAAGTTTCAAATAGGAATCCTTTTGTGTTCATGAAAATTCTTAGGAGAAATTAGTTTATCTTTCATTTTACTCAAGGTAAGTTACTAAATAGCTAGATATATAATAATAATGATAACAATGATAATGATAATCAAATAATAAATATATAATTTCTACTACATAGATCACATACTTGAAATATGTTAATTGCTCTAAATTTAATTCCATCAGTATACACACATTCATAGACAGACATGATACAAAAGGATTTATTGTTTCTTCATTAATTTTAAGGGATAAAATATATTTTGATATAAATTATAAAAAAAATAGTTCATTTATCACATATTGTCTGGCATATGCCTTAAATACAAAATTGTATTAGTATATCTAAAAATTGATGCTCTAAGAGAAAAAAACAGCAATGAAAAAATACCACAGTACCAAATAAATTAAGAATGTGGTTGTTTGTTTAAGAGTACTATTACAGTATATCACAGAGGAGTCTGAAAGATTAGGAAAGATTTCACAGGTGGTATTTTCTGATTGGATCTGGATATTAAATTTGGACTTTGAAAGAGGAAAAATTCAAGGCTGCTGTCATCAACACGTTCTTGGCATAATAATTTATATGCAAAAACAGGTAGATGAGTGTGAAAGAATAGGACATAGTTATGTATGGCCAGATTAATATAATTTCATTAATGATAGTTCAAATCTCCTATTTAAAATTACTGACTACAATTTTAGAGACATTGACATCTTAGTTCTTTTACTTCCTGCTCCCGCCCCCCACCCCCCCAGCACACACACACTTCCACCCCAGACATATGGATGTCTTCCCCTTAAGAACTGAATCTCTGAAGGCAGGGCATCTCCTCCCGCAGGCTTGGAGGCCTGGCCGGAACCCCTCCACCCACGCCCCCTGCCCCACCCCTCCCTGTACTGGGGGGGACTTGCGCCCCCCCAGGTACTTCGGGAAGCCTGGCACACTGGGGGGAAGGCAGGGGGGCAGGGGGGGCCAGGGGTGTGTGGCCCTGACCCGTGGCTCCACCTGGTGTGCGAACCCAGGACTTTCTGCATGTAAAGCAGATGTGCTAACCACTAGGGGCCATCCGACATCTTACTTCTTAAACTAAGTGATCAAATAAAATGCATTTGGCAAAACAAAGCGATGATTTTATCAATTGTAGATGCCCTATAAATTGTCTGTACTTATTACTTCTTCTAATTCTGTGATAGTTATATAAAAATTTATTTCTATAAAAATAAGTGTAGCATATAATTATTTAGTCATTAAAAATAAATACATACACACATAAATACATATATAAGTTGTCTATGTGGCAAAGATTTTCAAATTTTAGGAAAAAAATAAAGGGATATCTCTAGCCAAAATGAGATCACATTATTTTTTTTAAAAAACTATAATACTATAACAGGAACTATTAGATCAATTTTGAAACTCTCACAGCTGCAAACTTTTGCAAGTTTCATCATCATATAGGACAGCCTGAAATTATATAAATCCTCAGATTAACCTACCTTGAGCTGTAAAAGACTCTCAGGGAGCCAAGTTTTCAAAGTATTTTTTAGTCAGTTAATACCAAAAAGACAGATTAGATAGCATTTACTTACTTCTCTATGCTTAGAATCACACTGACACAGATGTAAATAATAATTCTGAGCCTAAATCTGTGTGTTGAATACAATTCACTCTTAAATGTTAGTCTCCATGATATAAATACCACCATAATGTACAAAAGAGCAGTGAATTTAATTCAAAATCATATTCAACCCTTAAACCGTCAGAGAATCCTCTGTGCATCCATTGGAGTAGCATATGGGGATATCAGTGGTGAATCATCACAGAGTGGATGTTACTATTACAGGGAAAATGTTCAGGACTTTGCTTTATAAAACAGTTGAGCGCACAGGAATTTACACTACAAGAGATTCAGTAAGAAGAAAATGATTTTGAACTTTACATGTAAATGGCAGACTAACACCAATAAAATTTTAAATACTTTGAACTGTAAAAGCTGTAACATTCCAAGATTAAAATTTAAGTTATAAACGCTGTATCTGTAACATATTGTTTCTCTTCATTGAAAACTAGAATAATCAAAGTCCTCTCAGTTATGTGAGGGGAAAACAACACAAAACAAAAAAACAAATTTTTTCTTTCCAGTTGATTTAGTATTTTTTCCTACAGTTCCTATTATTGCTAGATATTAATGGTAAATGTATAGGTAGATATAAACTCCATGAATCAAATCTCATCAGAAAAAGTTGAATTTATTCTTGAATATATATATGTATAATGTAAGTATATATTATACATAATGTAAATATATATTTATGTGTGTGTTAAAATTATTTTAAATTTGAATGGAAAAGTTCTAAATAGCAGGAGATTAGGAAAGCCTTTTAAGATGTTTAATAATCACAGTAAGTGCTCTGGAAGAAAGTAACACAATTCAGTATTGGAGAATTATGACAGGGCTCCTTATTAACTAAAATGCTTAGGAAAAATGTCTTTGTGGGAATAAAATTCAAGCTGAGTCCTGAAATGTGAGAAACAATCAGCCATGCAGGAACAGCAGGAAGAGAAATTTAGACATAAAGAACAAAAGTAGTGACCCTCAGACATAAAATAACCCCTACAGAGAAATGTACTAAGGGCAGATAAGCTACCAGAGGGTGATAAATGACACAGAGTGACATGAGGACAGTTTAGAAAGGTAGCCCTAGAGTCAAAATCAAATGAAAGATGTGCCTTGTTTGGTGTGTTCACTGTTTCCAAAAATTTTACTTTGAAGATCTTTAGCAAAATTGTTTTTTTTTTCCTCCAGTTTTTTGCTATTCCACCACAGATAAACTATTAGAACATTGCTGATTTTCTCTATTTACATTATAAGCCTTGTCCCTGTGATCATAAAGATCTGGGTAGATTGTGGTAAGAATAGAAAAATGAAGAGAGAGAGAGACAGGGAGAGAGGGAGGGAGAAAGGAAAGGAAAGAGAGAGAGAGTGAGAGAAAGAGAGAGAGAGAGAGAGAGAGAGAGAGAGAGAGAGAGAGAAATAGAGAAAGAAGAAAGGAAAGAAAGAAAGAAAGAAAGAAAGAAAGAAAGAAAGAAAGAAAGAAAGAAAGAAAGAAAGAAAGAAAGAGAAAGAAAGAAAAAGAAAGAAAGGGAAAGAGAGAGGGAGGGAGAGAGGCAGGGAAAAAAGAAAGAACTTTTATTCATGGGCAACAGAAAACCATTGAAAGAACTTGACTTAGGTAGATAAAAGACAACATATAATATATATTAAACAGATTACTATGGCTCCTATAAAGAAAAAGACTTTAGGGAAGCTGAAGTGGAAGCAAGGATAATTAGGATGGAGATTCCTAGTGCTCATCAATGCCCTCATTTTTTTTTTTCCGTTCCTTGAATATTTTTTAACAACTTCAAGCATAAAACATGTCACAGACAGGAGAACAATAGGCAAAGTAGTTCCCTATCTCTAGAGAGCAAAATTTAAGTGTCTAAATGAGCTTTTTTCATTACCACAAAGCAGAGTGATTCCCAGTGTCCATTCAGAGGGATTTAATTATTGCCCCAAACCAGGAACTGCTGTGAGTCACTCAATATTTCATTTCTCAACAATGGTTATTGTCATTATCATTTTCTTCTTTCATCGCTATATATAGACTATAATAAGCATTAGAAAGGGGACATAATGTGTCCTTGTAGTTTTTAGGTCAGTGTACCACCAGGAAGAGGAGTCCAAGGAGTCCCACTGTCAATGCCAACTGAGAAGAGACCACTCATTGTGTGTTAGTGCTGGCCAGGCTAGACTACACTGAACCCAAAATCACAAAAGCAGAAGTGAAAGATCAGTGACTACAGTGGATGAACTTTAGCCAAAGAGATAGGAAGTGGAGAAAAGCCAACAAACAAATCGACTGATCTCTCTCCTTCATCCACTATGCTCTGGTTGAGATTAATTGATTTCAGAAGTCTTCTCTGGTGACATTTTTGCATGACTAAGAAGAAATCGTCTGTGTTGTTGCAATGCTGTGACTTGTGCTTCTTCTTTGCTATCTTTCTTCTCGCTTCCTCTAATTTCTGTTTTCCTGAGATGCCCTCCCCCAAACACGCAGGTACGCCCTGAGTTTTAGCATGAGTTTGCTCAGTATGTCTTTTTCGTGAAAGGTGACCCAAAGCAATCCAGGATAACATAGGATTTAGCATCAAACATTTCCCTCAATAAAACTCAACTCTTATTTTTGAATACTTAAAATATCAGTCCCCTAAATTGTTTTAAAAAATTATTTTTATTTTATGGAAATATATAACCATACCTTTTGAATCAATCTTATAGGTATATGGTGACAAAAAAATAGCCTAGATATACATGCTTCTACAAATTATAATCTCTTTAACATAAGTCAACTTTATTTAAAATTGTCTTTGATTTATGAAAGTCGAAAAAGTGATAATAAAGAGATCTCAAAGGCATAGGCTATCATTTTTTAGTTATAATTTATAATTTAGCTTAACCAGTGAAATTTTAAATTGCCCTTTGAGTTCTGCGAAATTGCCTAATATAGATTAGTAACCCTGTTTGTTTATTGCCCAAATAACTGGATAATATATTTTGTGCCCAGAAATCCCCAGTCAAAATTCAATGCAATATATAGTTTGAGGTTTGATGATTGTATATTTAAATATGTGTTATAAACTCCCAATTCCTATATTAGAATTTATATATTTATATCATTAGTTGACTCTAGAGTAACAATTTTTCTTCCCATATCCTATTTCAGTAAGAAGTTAAGAATTAAAATTTTGAATATGAAGCCAAAATTCTGGAAATAGAAATACCAAAATTAGTCTGGGGTAGTAATTACTTTCCTATTTTTAAAGGTTAAATGTCAAAGGACAGAACTTACTTTTAAGACTTTATTTATATGAATATTATATTTTATCTATTAGATCCTCCAAATAGGCTTGTCCCATCAATACCTATGTTCTGTTTAAGACTGTATAAATATGTACTTAAAATTGCGATATTTGAAATTTGTTCTAACAATCTTCCAGTTCCTGCCTTTTTTCCCTGTTCCCGTTTTACATTCATATATTCGGTATTTACCATTTTAATTCTTGATTATTAACCTACCAAAGAATTACTTTTCTGCTTAACATCTAGTACTAAGATGATCTTAATGTTTCCTCAATCTGAGTAAATGACACACAAGCTTTTCCCTGACCTTTGGCCTCTGATCTCTCTTTCCTTAGGAGCATCTACTTTAGAAAACTTGAAGTGCACATTCTTTTTCTATCTCTTTGAGATGTAAATCCTCTCCCAGCCTTTTGCCAGTTTTACAAAGGATTGTTTTCCTAGGACCTGGGAGATACTCCTTTGAAATATAATCATTGATATAGAGCCACTATCTTTTCAGTCACTATGGGACAAGAGGAGGCTAACTTCAACAAGTGACAATTTGCAAACACAGATGACTTCATCTAATACCTCTCCATTAGTTCACCCCAGCTTTTAAAAACCCACCTATACAATGGGATACTATTCAGCCATAAAAAGGAAATCCTCTTATTTGTGAAAATATAGAGAAACTTGAAGAACATTATGCTAAGTGAAATAAGCTAAACACAAAAAGACTAGTACTGCATGATCTTACTTATATATGGAATCAAAGTCGAATTTGTAGAAGCAGAGAGTAGAGTAGAATTGTGGTTGTCAGATGCTGATGGATGGGTGGGGAATTGCTAGTCAAAGGGCACACACTTTCAGATATAGGATTAACAGATTCTGGAAATTTCATATACAGCCTAGTGACTATAGTTGATAACACTGTATTATATATTTGCTAAGAGAGTAGATTTTAATTGTCTTTACACACACACACACA
>CM053508.1:9888001-9907455 GCA_028627145.1 Eidolon dupreanum
TCTGCATTAATTTCTTTTTTTCTGTATTATTTTTGCTAATTTTTAAAATTTTTATTTTATTAGTTTCAAGTATACAGTACATTGGTTAGATATTTCTATAGTTTTTAAAATGATACCCCTAATTGCTCTCTCTCTCTTTTCTGGCTCTCCACCTAGCCATTACATTAATGCTAACTGCATTCCCTATGCCATCCTCCCATCCCTGTGACCATCTATCAACTAATAATTTGTACTTCTTTAACCCTTCACTTCATTCTACCATTATTTATACTTTCTTAAGATTTAGAGCACATATTTTTATAAATTCTTGATTTCTTCCTTATTTTTCCATTGTATATAAGACCATAAAATTCCCTTTAATTCTGTCTTAGTTGTATTCTATAAATTTTGACTTTTACTATTTTTGCTGACAGTTCTAATTATTTCTTTGTTCCCATTTTCATTTCTTATTTGACCTATCACTTACTTTGAAGTATTTCTTTTATTTTACAAAATGTGAAGTTCTCATTGTTTCTGTTTTATAAATTAATTGTGCTATTTAATTGAGAGAATATTATCTCTGTGATGTCAAATATCATTTTGTATTTGTACTTTGGCATCCTTTGCAGTCTTCAATTGTCTGTGATTAAAAATGTATTTGGATTTGTTTCTATAATTTTAATTTGTGCTATATTTTACCTCTCCTTTCTGAGTGTGTGTGTGTGCATTTCTATGACTTTTTCTTGCACTTTAAAAAAATTATAAGGGCTTGTATTCTTTTCTTTGGTTATTTGTTTCATTAAATTTATTCTTTCTCTCTGCCATGTTGGAAGTTTTATATTTTATCATTGCTTTAATACTGTCTTAAAATGTTTCTTTACTGTGTTTTGTAAAAATGCTAATAGTCAAGCTTATCTTAAGAAAAAGTTTATCTATATTTAGCTTATTTCTGAATAGTACAGGACTTTAGAATGTATTAACTCTGACTCTCTTCACCCACATGTATGCTAATCTCATCTTCTATTTTAGCTCTAAATCCACAAATTAAAGAATCTATTGAATGAATGAGTGAATATATACTTTATTATCAATCGTCCCTCAATATTGTGATTCCTTAGGTGAATGTATTTTGTTTCATTTATCTCTGTATTCTAGCAAACTCAGTGCTTGTAATTATAATAAATGACTGATAGTTTTGAAGAAAAGAATAACATATATGGCTGATAATATGATTATTTTTCATTTCTCTCTCATTCATAATACATTAGGAAATAAACAGAGTTGACCTAGAATTATTTCTTAAGCATATAAGTATATAATATTTATAAACATAATGTTTCAAACCATTAAAATAGAGATGTTCCAGTTAAATTTTTAATATCCTAGAACCTTAGGCTAAAAAGGTGTCATGGTCAGAATTATTTTAGCCAATATAAGCTTCATAAGCAAATATCTTCTCTTTCTTCATTTCTCACATATGACCAGGTCAAACATCTCATAACAGCTTTTTGTAATGCATTTGCCTCTTAACTTTAATGAAATTGCCTCTAATAAATGTTTAATTTGTATTTACAGTTCCTTTTCCAACTTGGGCATAGTCTCTAGGCAGCCATTGGAATTGGTGATGGAACAAAATATTTATTTTTACATCACAACTGTAGTGTATACTTTATATAATTATTTACAGCTTTATAAGTTCTATCACTATAAACCATCATAGCAGATATAAAATATTGTAGGAAATAGTGGTTTACAATGAGAAAAGTTTGGAAATTGTCATAATCAAGAAATAATTAAAATATAGCTGAATCTGTAATAATAAGTAGAAACTAGTAGTCAAGAAAAATGAATTAAAGCAGATAGAATAGTAAGAAAATATGTCAGGTTAAAGAATACCCATTAATTTTTAGAGTTGATGGAAACAGAAATGGAAAAAATGAAGGTGAAACCTGACTTTAAAAAGATACCTAATTAAATTAAGAAGAAAATGAACACAATAAAATATTAATTTTATAAATTTACTTGCAATCTGAATTTTTTTAGACATTGTTATGAAATGAAAGATGTATCTGCTCACTGAAAAAAATCAGTAAATATATAAAGCTATTGTTTAAAACAGTAACATTCAAGCAAAGAGTGTAGGCATATACATTTTTCATAGGTATATTATCCTCCCATACTAGACAAATCTACCTTCTCTCTCTCTCTCTCTCTCTCTCTCTCTCTCTCTCTCTCTCTCTCTCTCTCTCTCTCTCACACACACACACACACACACACACACACACACACTTGCACAGACTCTTATTTTTTTCTTAGTCTCTAATCAGAAATTATCTGTATGTTAAAAGGAGAAAATCAAGGATTGGCAATTAGAAATTATCAATTTAAGGTTATTAATCCCAATTTAGATTTTAACTGTTAACCATCTTTTCTCTGTTTCTCCTTGATTTAGCAATATCTTTCAATGTTCAGTGGTCTTTATTGAGAAGGGTCTGATACAGCACGAAGATTGTTCTCAGATAATGGAATAATTTTCTCATCAAGCCATGTTTCTTGGTTCAGTGCTAATTTGTCCCAAAGGAAAGAACTCCCTTTTATCCAATTTGCACAAAGGTGCCTATATATGCTAGCAGCAGTCTTGTTTGCTAATGAATCAATTTTACATAAAGTGGATTTTATTTATGGAATAAAAATGTCAATGTGAATTTAGAACTCTGTTTTACAGTCTTTATATATTTTTTTCTTTTAGTGATTAATTTCACCTGTGACATTCAAATGCAACTAAGAGCTAAACAATGTTCTAGGCGCAATAGATACAGTAATGAATAAATAGGTTAAACTCTCCAGCCTCTTTGGTGTTTACATTACCCTTTTTAGGGGAAAAACACATTTTTATAGTGTGTACCATTGCTGAACACTCCTTTAAGTACTTCCTGTGTATTAAATATTTAATATTACTCTAATCTCGTGAGGCTGGCACTCTATTGTCTCCATTTTGCAGACAAGAAGCTGAAGAAGCACAGAGAGATAAAGTTAACTTGGCAAAAGTCCTGCAGATAGCAAATATCAATGCCAGGACTTGAGTCAAACATTCTGATTTCAAAGTCCACATTCTAAATTTGTATTCCATGCTGCCTCTACAGTGTTATGTTATCTCAATGATGCTCATTATTTCTAAACATGATAGATCTTAAAAATGAAAAACTCAAAATCACATGATCATATAAATAGTTACAGAAAAAGAATTTGACAAAATCCAACATCCATTTATGATAATATTTTCAGTAAACCAGGAATTAAGAGGAAATTCTTCAACCTGATAAAGAATATCTATAAAATATCTACAGGTAACATCATACTTAATAATGAGAAGCTGAAAGCTTTTCCACTAAGATCAGGAAAAAGAAAAGTGTTCCGCATCTCACCACTGCTTTCTAACATCCTACTGAAAGTTCTAATTAATGCCAAAAGACAATTGTGAAAAGAAAAATTATACAAGTCACAGATCAGGAGAAAATTTTTGCAAAAGATTATCTGATAAAAGACTCATCCTCAGTATTTTTTTTCTTAAGTCTTAAAACTTAACAATAAGGAAACAAATAACCTTATTAAAAAATGGATGTAACACCTTAACAGACACCTCATCAAAGAAGATATACAGGTGACATATCCACATATAAAAAAGATTCTCCACATCATTTCTCATCAGAAAAATGCAAATTAAAACAACAATGAGTTACCTTCACACACTCGTTAGCATAGCCAAAATCCAGAACACTGGCAACATTCAATACTGCAAAGGATGTGGAGCAACAGGAACTCTCATTTATTGTTGATGGAAATACAAAATCTTTCAGCCACTTTGAAACAAGTGTGGAACTTTCACAACTTACTTTGTGTAAGAGCCAGTAATTGTGCTTGCTGGTAATTACCCAAAAGAGTTGAAATCTTATGTCCATACACAGACCAGCATGTGGATGTTTATATTAGCTTTATTCATAATTGTCAAAATGTGGAAGCAATCAAGATGGCCCTCATTAGGTGAATGGAAAAACTGTGGTACATCAGAAAATGGAATATTACGCAGTGTTAAAAATAAAGCAGCCAACAAGTCAGAAGGAGACATAAAAGAAGCTTAAATGCATATTACTATGTGAAAGAAGCCAATCTGAAAAGACTACATACCATATCATGCCAACTATATGACCTTCTGGAAAAGACAAAAGTATGAAGACAAAAAGATTGTTTCACTGGTTGCATGGAGTTAGGAAGAGATAAATAGATAAGAGATCATTATATATTTGCCAAAACCCATAGCAGGTACAGCATCAGGGGTGAACTATAATGTAAATTATGGAATTTGTATTAATATAGGTTCATCAGTGTAACAGGTGGGATCTTCAATGGGGGAGGCTATGAATACATCCGGGAGGAGGTGGGTGGGAATCTCTGATCAATTTTGCTGTGAACTTAAAACTGCTGTAAAAGTAAAGTCCGCTAACAAAATTTTCAAGAGGGAAGCATTCGTATTTGTTTTATCATGAGGAAAAACAATTGAAGACTTTTTTGTTATTTTGTTGCTGCTATTCCTGTTGCTTTGTTATTGTTTGCATTTTTAAAATTCCTTTTTTATGTTGTATCTGAAAAGAAAGAAAAAGAAGCCAGAAGCAGAGATATTTCATTGAATAGCCACATCAATATTTTACAATTTTAATGTTTAAAGAAGGTTTATATTTTTAAGAATTTGGAATACAATGATAATCAGAGACTGTTACCAATTACAGGGGAAAATAATTGCAATGAGGTAATTAGTGGGGAATAAAAATATGACTTTTTTATTCAGAACACAAGATGATTCTACAGATGTAAAATTTCTCTCCATGTGATGCTAAAAGTGTCAACCTTTTGAAAGACCTAATTTTATTAAAATGTTTTATGTTAACTTGTCTTATGAAGAGAATTTTATAGATCAATTTATTCTAGTAAAAAATGGAAACTGAAAAATGAACACTACACTAATTACTGTCCATTGTGAATTCCGTTGCTCAATTTCACTATATACAGAATTTTTTTTCAGGCCAGTTTTTATTTTGCTTATATCCATTGCAATTTACAGCCACCTTTAAAAATAGTTATCTTCAGGAAATGTTATTGAGCATATGCAGAGTTTATGTTGCTTGTCTACTGCTTTAAGGGTTGAAACTACAGTTTCTACTTCAGGGACATTGATTCTGCATGAGTTGTGTATGGTTAAATCACTAGAAAATTGTTTCTTTCCTCTTTGTTTTTAATTGTTTATGAAAAAAATACTGATAATTTTAAAAAGAGCATTTAGCATTCTGTGATAAATTATGTGTTAGGAAGGACTGTGGGCACTATTAATTCTTGGGGCAAGAAGCTGGGAGAACTTACTAAAGGAGGTGGGAATTGAAAATAGACTGAAGGGTGGGAGAAGAGAAATAGTCTAACATTTATTGTCCACTGATTATGTTCTAGACACTTGATTCCCTAATCATACTGGATATTCATAACAATACTAATAAGTTAATTGCTATTATTTTTCATTTGAGAGGTGTTTAAACTGAGGCTCAGTAAAATAAATTGACTTGCCCATGGGACTCAGTTCATAAAGAAGAGAGCCAGAGTTCAAATATAGGCTGATTATAAACAACATTCGTTTGTTTCTTTCTCCTTCCCATAGATATTATAGCTCATAGTTACTTGGGAAATGAGGGAGATGAAAAATTTTCAAGCAGCAATGAAATAATTAGAAAACTAATCTACTCATTAATGTCTCTGGAAGCCACTGAAAGGAGACACTTAGGAATTGCTTGCCTCTTGGGTACCACCTCCCCTCCTCTCACTGTCACCTCTTAAGTGAGCCACTGAAGCAAAGAGGAATTCAGAAAGGCACTGGCCATTTCAATGACCTGAGAGCTTGGAATCCTATCCGATATTCAGAAATCGAGGCGGGAGTAGCCCGGGATCTGAGGGAATCATAGGCAGGAACATAGGCAATTGCCTAGAAACCCATGCCCTTAAGGGCAACATTTGATCAGGGCAGATTGGGACTAGTGGATAAATTCTGTATCCTTTCTTTACTCAGGCACACATTCCTAGAAGGTTTGGGGGATGGAGGAGATAATAGCTCAAATAGATGGCTAACTCCATATTCTACCTGATCCTTATTCCCATATCCTGGGATCACAATTTCAAATAAACTGCTCAGGCATAAACTTTTTTTTCTCAGTCTCTCCTTTCAAGGAGAACAAAATAGAATAGAATAAAAAATTAGCCTAGCTTCTAGACAGCTGTTCTAGCTAGCTATCAATATTTATATCTCATCTATACCATACTCTGTAACAGTCTGGAGAATGTTTCAGAATTCACAGTGAATTAATTTTATTACACAATGCTTTTAACTCCATCATTAATATATTAAATTGACATCTGCCTCCCTTTAGATTCCATCAACTAGTTCCACTTACCTTTGTGGGCATGAAGTATAATTCTAATATTTCTATTATGTGATAGAGATATCTTCAGACTCTTGCTCTATTATATTTAATTATCTATCATTTCAACAAGAACATTATATTTGGTAAATAAAAGATTCTAATGTTACCCAATATGACAGATACAGAATTTTTCTGCAGGGAACTAACAATATGAGAGATGGATAAAATAAGCTGAAACACACAATATCAAAGAGTAATTATAATAGAACACACTGAAAGTCCTGTGAGAATTTTTGGAAAGATGTGAACAACTTCATAAAGTCATGAAAAGCAAGTCAAAGACAATGGAAGGAAGGAAGGAAGGAAGGAAGGAAGGAAGGAAGGAAGGAAGGAAGGAAGGAAGGACGGAAGGAAGGAAGGAAGGAAGGAATAAGGGAAAGAGGGAGGGAGGAAGGAAGGTAGAGAGTGGCAAGGAGGAAGGAAGGAAGAAGGGAGAAAATGGAAAAGAAAGAAGAATTGGAAGATAAAATAAAGTGTGGAAAGAAAAGATCAAGAACATCAGAAGAAAAACCAAGTAGAAGAGAATGGAGAAAAGTAAAAAGATAATAAGGAATGAAAAAAATGTGCAGATCATGGAATATCGTTAATTATTTTGGATGCTATTTATGTCTTGAATATGATCGTTTCATTAATGAGAGCTGCAGTTAAAATGATACTAGTTTTGGAGAAGAGGGAAGATACTATAATGCAAATCTTGAGGGATGGACTCCTCAAAAGCTTTCTACTTTCAAAAACACAAGGTCAAATGCATGGTAGACATAAAGTACAAATAATGACTTGTTTTGGTTATTCTTGATGGTTTTTGCTAAAGTGTTTTAATTTATTATTATTATTATTATTAATAGCCTATACATGCCTAAGCAGAGAATATCTCAGAAGTAAAAATAAGAAAGAGAATGTACAAGAAATGGTTGCCTCTGTAGAGGGCAAATAGCAGACTAGGGACAAGAACAGGAGGAAAAGAAATTTTCACAAAATAATTTTTTAAACTTTTTGATATTTACTCATGAAAATGACAAATAGATGAGTTTGTTAACTAGTGCTTTTTTTAGTGTTTTGAATAGAGATAGATAATGAGTACAGTTTGTTTTTAGACACTTGTTTTTTGAATGAGCTTGTTTACTTTTTTAGCTGCTGGGTCTTCGAAACCGTTTTCCTGTTGCTGTGTCAAGTGACTTGATATGTCAGTGACAACAAATAACTTTATCTACTCCCACGTCAGAACAGCAAGAAACATTTTAACATTTAAAGTTAAATTAAAGCAGAATGTGTGTTTGAATGCCATTGTTATCTTTCTCATGCCCTTTCTGCAAGTAGTTCTTTAGATCATTAAGAAGAATACAAAATTCTATAAACAGCCATCTGGATTTCACAGTCTTGATTGGAATTACTCCTGGTTATTGCTAATATACATACATTTATATATTCTAAAACTCTTGGATACTATTTTGCCTCTTCTCCATAGAAGCTAATTAATCTTCTTGCTACAAAACTAATCCATCAAATTGGGGTATTATTGTTTTAATCTCTTCAGTTTTGTCAAGATCCCTGGAAAATTACTCTGCCTAATAACGTTTCACTCACTCAATTAAAATCTGAGGCTGACTGTCCTGTATCCCACACTTCACATTTTGCATAAGCTTTTGATGTACAGAGAAGCAGAGAACACAGAGCCCTACATAAGTCCCTTCGCCTCAGCAGGGAGTGTTTCCTATGTCAAGGCACCTTTCCAATAGATTGGACTATTGTTTTAGTCTCAGAATAAACATCTCTTTTGCAATCACCAATACCTCAGTCACTCTCTTAAAAAATGAGATTGATAAAATATATCTATTCCATACGGGGATCTACAAAGCTGCTGTTCAGCTAACAGTTCTTAAAATAAATATGAATAGCAATCTACATTCGATAGTGCTAAAACAGTACAGACTATAAAGCTTAAAGTTTATCATTTTCTAATTTGTTTTTATTTTTTTTTATTATTGTTAAGATATGCATTTTGAAGACAGAGCCCACATTTCTTATCTTTACCTTCTCAAAATTTCATGAAAAACAGTAAACTCTTTAGGATGCATTACGTCTTAGCATTTGTCTAGAGTCTACAGTTGTATTGACAGTCTTAATTCTTGTAAATAAGACTTAGAGTCAGGTTTGTTCATGCACAGAGGGCACATTCAGTCAAGCAATTTAAGTTTTCAGTGATCTTTGATTAAAAAATAATGTAAAAATCCTAACTATCATAAAATTACATTCTGACAAGAAGCTAATTAACAAGTAACATTTTATACATGACTGTAGACAGAATGCATTAGAAGCCTAACTAGTGATCATCCAATTGTCCTCTCTTTCTTTTGGAACAAATTATTATATGATTATCAAATGTGATTGCATTTAACATGAATCTTTTGTGTAGTAGAAATAGCACACTTTATTATATATAATAAAGTTTACTCTAAAACATTTAATATTATAGTCTTTCTGTAACATGTTGACTGGTCTTTTTAGCTAGTGCATTTCTGTGCACTTGATATTTAGGTAACAATTTAAAGCAACTTACACATTCAAAAATAAAACTTCAAGATATATACATTGATGCTAAGCAAAATAAATAATCCTGACCATTTTTCTTAGTTCTGTCAATTCTTATTCTGAATAAAATACTGCTGGTATTTATGTAGCTTAGGTAAATTTAAATTCAGCAAATGTATATAAGTCAAATACATTTTTAAAAATCACAAAAAAATTGAAGAAGTAGAGATCAAGGGTGATAGGTATAAATGGCTATAAATAGTCTGGTATATTATATTTCTGTTAGGAATATGATACTGTAGATATTTCAATCTCTGCTAAAATATATAAATAGCTTATATTTTTCATTAATATTTTTCATTTATTTTTCATAGTTATTCAAATTTCATTAAGAAAAACAAGTTTACTTTTGTGTTTGTGTGTACACTCACACACACACTTCTTTTAATCCTTTATTTCAATAATAAAAAGAATTAGAAATGTTAACCAAAAATTTGTTTTACTACTTTGAATTAGTAATCTTTAATAAAATTACAGAGAGTGTTAGAAATGTACTCACCTATACATTTTCAAATTTTGGCATAGTAAACACTCTACAATACAAAAGATGTTATGTTGACTTTTTCAGTGTAACAAAATGTTTGTAAATGTCTAATTTCTAATATATGATTTGCAATTATCATTTAATGTCTAGACTAAATTTGTAAAGATCTAGAAAAAATTTTTTATAGACTCCTTTGTAAAACTTGGTGTTTGATGTTTTGTAGATGTATACAAGCATTTGGACTACAAATGTCAATATTAAATTTTATTGCTGTCAATAAAGAAAGCAGACAAAAAAGAAAGCACATATTATGCCCATGAATGATTTTAGCATTTATGTATATGTATGACTAGTAATTTCTATGTAAGAATTAGAATTTGATGGACCAAACACATGAAAGAGCAGAAGAGATTATTAAAATATTACTAAATTATAATTTATTATTTATATTCGATATCATTAAATAAAATTAATTAAGTATACTACATTAATTTTTGAAGTAAAGTATTAGAATTTTATAGGGTAAACTATAAGGTACATTAAGGTAATATGGAAATTTAATCATTATTGTTTTGCAATGGTAAACTGTATTTCTAATTGGAATTGCTCCACTGTAGTGAGACTGGCTAGATTCAATGTTCCTTTCTTCTCTGTGCATTCCATAACAGATTGGCCTAATCAATAAGGCGGTTGTGCATCCCAATGAGAGACTGATTAGAATGACTCTGTTCATTTGTAATTACTAGAACTAGCTGCTATTCATAGAGGAAATAAATAGAAATCACAGAGAACTCAACAACTTTCTATTGTTTGTACATACCAGAATCAAATAAATAATATAATCGCTTATTCTATGTATCTACTGGGGCTTGATCATATGTTATGATCTTTGTAAAGATTCTGATTTATTAGAAATATAAACAACTGATCTCTATGCTTCTGCCAAAAGCCATGGCTCAGCATCTGCTGCAGAAATTTCCAAAGTTGGAGCAGGTAGTCTTTTGATTCAGCCACTTTCCTTTTGGATAGTTTATTAGGAACTTTGAGACTGGAAAAAAATATACCACCATCACCATCATTTAATGCATCATTGTGTATTGTAGAAAATTGGGACTTCATTGATAAAAATTACTCTCTATATCCTGTCTTGTATACAATTTATAAAGCCCAATCCTAATCTTAAGCTTATATTTAAGTTAATAATAGGATAAGCCTCTGTAATATATAAATAGTCACTTTAGTGGAAGACAATATTTACATAAATGTTCTTTTTAATTATTTTGCATATGCAGTTATAATAATATTATAAATGCAAATAATTGATTATACCCTTTATTTATGATATACATATAAGTTACTTATTTATATAAATACTGAGTCTGTAATATTTTGGTTTAGTACTCTATGTTTCTAAAATTGGATTTTTAATAGTAAACTACAGGTCCATAATGCTACAAGATGAAGGATGGTGGGGTGTCACAGTAACTACTTCTATGTAACAAGTGCTATAATACTAAGGAGTTTAAAATAACCATTTTATCTTGTTCACAATGCTCCAGATCAGGAATTTGGAGAAAGCTCATCTGTTTGTTCTTGCTTAGGTCTTCTGTGAAGGTGTAATCAAGTCTTAGTGGAGGCCACATTCATGTGAAGGCTCAACTGGACTAAATCTCCAAGATGGCTCATTCACATGGCCAGCATTTCATGCTGGTTCTTGGCCATGAGCAAATCTGGGGCCCTTCATAGGAGTGTCTACCATGTGTCCTGGGTTTCTTTGCAACATGGTAGCTTTTCAATAGTCAAACTTTCTATAGGGCAGCTTTGAGCTCCAGCAAGTTTTCCAGTGAACAAAGTGAGAACCCATTGCATTTTCTAACCAAGTCTTTAAAGTTATCTAGTGCAAATTCCACAGCACTCTAATAGTTAAGAAGTCATGAGTTCACTCAGACTCAAGAAGAGTAGGTATTGACCTTACCTCTCAATGAGAAGAGTCAAAGACAAAGGCTTTTGTGCCTATTTGTTTTTTAACTGTCATATGGAAGAAAGAATATTTAAGAACATAATAATTTTGCAGAATTTACATTTAGAGTAGAGCTTATGTATTCACTTTTAAATATAGAGTGAAGTTTAAACATCAATATTTAGAAAGAAATAGCATTTAGCAACAGTAATGATCTTGCAATGACTTTGTCAAACATACCTCAAAAATAGATGAAGAAGTTAAAAAAAAATCAGTGGAAATTGGAATTTATGTGATATTTGGAAACCACCATATCTGGGCATGAAATGATCTAACTTATCAACTAATTATTAAAACAGCCAAATATAGTACAGTGATTAAGCATGATCACCAAAATCAGAATATGACTTTTTTCCCTTGAAACTTCAAACTTCAAAAAAAAAAAAAAAGAAATGTGAAAGATATCTGCAAGATAAAAAAGGTGAATTGACATTGATATTGGATAAAACAGCTGGGTAAGAATAAGGAAAAAGAAAATCTCAAATTTAGTCAGCCCAGTTCTCCTTTAGGAGGAAAAAAAAGAGAAATATCATTGTTACCTTTTGGGTAATTTTAAAAAAATCTGTAGGAAGGTATAAATAATTCTTTATGGTCTCACTCTGAGGAAAGGTTATAAAATTTAAATATTTGTTTAATGTTTTTATTGATTTCTCTCAAAGATCCAATTCTTATTTTGGGGATATAGGGAGCTATAAGATTTATAGAAATTAAAAAGCCCTTATATATGAAACAAATCCTTTCTAATGGTTTATGATCACAACTATATGCTATCAATCTTAGTGTTTTAGGACTGTGAATATTATAGTCAATATTCAAAACTCTATATCAATAAATTTGAAAAATATTTTATTCATAGAATTGCTAAATATGCCTATATATAATGATATTCCTTGAATTATATTATAATAGGCAAATGCAGTTATTTCTTTCTGAAGATCAATCTCATCATTTATTTTCTACCACTTAAAATTCTTCCTCTTTGACAAAATGTTCATGTTCTTAAAAAAAAAAAACAACTCATAAAAACCTCTCTGATTTTACCCCACCCAGCCTTACATCACAGTTTATAGGAAATTTTGTGGTTTTGCATGTTTTTGGCTTTTGAACAGTTCCATCTGGTGTTTTCCTAGTGTTTCTTCTCTGAATAATCCCTATTTGTTGCTGAGGTCATAAATATCCCTTTGTATCATCCTTAAAATTTTTTTTTTACCCTTTAAGGTATAGGGAAGTGTCACTTCAGGTTGTTCCCATGACAACTTGTACGAGTGCCCATGGTAACACCATGCTTTTCTAAACCATACTAGCTTGGTTAAAATAGGAAAACATTTATCAGAGCTCTGACACATGCAGCTAGTACAAAATAGCTAGTCATTTCTAGTGTTTGATTTTTACTATCTTTGGAATGCCATGTTTTAGAAAAACTCTTCTGGAAATGTCATGGTCAATATTCTAAGTCCTTGCTTGTGCTCATCTGGGTAAACAATACACTTATGAATCCTTTCATTTTATGTTGTGTGTACATTGCATGCTTACTTACATATTTTCAAAACTGTTTGTTTTTCTTTTACAACATATATTACATTTCATTTCATCATATACATAAATGCATGTCATGTTCTTACTTATCATTGTACATCTTATGCACCAGAGTACTGCCCAAAGTGACTAGTGGAATACCCTGTACTTGGTACTCAATGAATATTTGTTGAACTGAATCAAATAGAGTTGAATATGGGTCAGTCATCAGGATTTATAATGTCACTCTTTCATCCAGAGCAAGTTAAGTTACGGAGTCAAAGATTCATCCAGCTTGTCCTCGAAGTGGAATGAAGAAGAGAAGATAACGTTTTTTTAAGATAATAATATTTTTATGGAATTGCAGATTTTTGTTTTGTTTTGTTTTGTTTTGCTCTAGTTGTTTTGTAGTCGGGCAATTTTTCACCCAGAAGAATGTTTAGAGCTTTTAATCTCAGTCTATTCTTGATTGTCTTCATCTTCTTCTGCTTGGCAACATGCACATTATGTAGTCCTTTGTCATGGCAATCAAATCTCCAGTTGCCATTAATAGTTATGCAGCTCAGAGCAGCAGAATAATAGACCAAGAAAAAAGTCAACTACATGGAAAGGCTTTAAACAAGAAGCTCTGAAAGAAAGTCCTCAGCCTGGAAGAATAAATTTCAGGAAAGGCAATGGTCTAGAACAGCTTGTAAACAATATTCTATATATAAAATTTATTCTTCAGACTATAAAGATTTAATATAAAGACTCACTAGTGGAAATCTTCATTCTCTGTGATATTTAAATACTATCTTTAAATATGCCAGAGCTATCACAAGTTAATATTCCAGAATAAATTATTATTTTTTCAATTTCAGTAAATGTATAAGGCAGTATAGTAAAATGATTTCGCTTTGTTCACAGCTCCTGATGGCCCACCCACTGGTTACTGTAATATTGTCAGGGTTTTCTTCAGTGTTTTTTGGTAAATGAATTGCACTATTCATTTATTTTTTCATTCTGTATTTATAGACTAAGAAAATAATGGTATAAATTAAATATATATATATATATATATCCTCTTTCACAAACAAGTGTTTCCATATCAAAGTACAGTTTGGTAGTTTAACCAATTACTTATTCTTTGTGATGTCATTACAATATATTAATATTATTTATATATTACGCGATTTAATAGCAAATATGTAAACTGCCGTATGATATGCATATAGTTCACTGAGCGGAGACCATTCATTTAAAAAAACTTAATTTTGACATAAATTCGCTAAAGCTTTTTACATTCCTTTATCAAATATGCTGCAAATTTCCTTTTAAAAAGTTTTTAGCATTATAAATTCTGGTAATTAACAAGTTGTGTAAAGGTTTGCATGCCACTTAGTTATTTTTCTGTGATAGTTGATGTAAAATATAGAAATTTAATGAATGTTAAGCAATATTGGTTAAGGCGGAGGGCTCTCTGGCAGCCGCACCCGCAGTTCGCTGCTCGGTATGAGATGCTCTGCCATCAGCAGTATCCGGCTGAAGTGTGGCGGATGCTGCGCCACCCAGCCCGCCACCCAGCCCGCCACCGCCGAGATCCAGGCCATCACCGACCAGGTGAAGTCCCAGCTAGAGGAGAAGGCAAATAAGAAGTAACACCCTTTTTAAGGCTGTGGAATTCAAGAGCCAGCTGGTCGCGGGGACTAACTACTTCATTAAAGTTCAAATTGATGATGATGATGACTTCAGACACATTTGAGTGCTTGAGAGTCTTCCGCATGCAAACACGCCCTTGGCCTTGCATGACTACCAGATGGACAAGAGCAGGCATGACGAGCTGACGTATTTCTAGTTCCCAATTTTTGAACCGAGCCTGTCGTCCCTGCGGTTCTCTGTCCTCTACAGTCACACGTCCGGGATCATAAATGAACGTCATCTCTACGTTGTGCCGCTGGGGGTGGAGGGATGCCAAGCACCCCTCTGTGTCTCTGTCTGACTTTTCTAGTGTTGGTTTTCCTCTCAATCAATGATCTTAACCAAATCTCTTTCGAAAAGGCTTACGTTATCTCTCAATACATATGTTTTTAAGTCTTTGCAAAAATAAAAATAAATAAAATTAACCTTAGACATCTATTTTGACATTTTGTTATTCTGTTTTTTTTAATTTATCTTTAAATTTATGAATAATAACTTAAAAATTAGAAATTACATGAAAGTCGAAGCTGGTTATACTGGACTAAAAAACTGTGGAATTGAAGAGAGAGAAAGAACTATAAAATTGCAGCACTGAGGCTCAAATCTGACTCTTAATTAATAAGAGACCAGAAATTAATAATTTGGTGGGAGCTGACTCATGTGATACTGACAGGATAAATAGAATGCCAGATTTTATCCCCTTCTTAAGTAACTACTTCTCAAAGGCAATACTTGCCACTAGGAACTTTGTAGCAATATTTGGACCAACAGAAGAAATAGAACAGATTCAATGTGTGACCTGGAATTAATCTATTTATAGTTGCCAATAGCAAAATAATATCTGGTGTTGTGGAAATTTACTGGAGGTAGAGAGTATACTTTCAGTGTAGGAAAGGTCTACATAGAATTCTGTAGAATTGGCTTCTAAGAGTTAAATGATTAATTTATAATATTTATAGTAGATATTGTATAAAAATTTTTATTTAAATATTTAAATATCCAACTTTGTACAATAGTCTGAAAGTGATGAGAGATAAAAAGTTGTGTTATTTGGAAAGTGATATTGGCCTTCCAAATTAAAGATATGTCCTCCACAATATAGCTCTTTAAGTTTTGCTTACAGAAATAAATCTTAAGTAGGGGAGTAGTAGTGTCCAAATCTACATGAAGCAGGAGAAGGGTAAAATGAGGACATGTTATGTGCACAGAAAAGAGATAAATAAATAAACAATAGAAACAGAAAAAGCATTTGAAAAAATTTATAATAAAAACTCTCAACAAAGTATAAAAGGAATTTACTTCAATATAATAAAGGCCTTATGTGAAAAGTCTATGGAAAACTTTATACATGACGGTAAAAAACTGAAAGCTTTTCCTCCAAGGTCAGGAAGGAAGCAAAAATACCCACTCACACTACTTTTATACAACATATTACTGGAAATTCTAGCCAGACAACTAAGCAAGACAAAGAAATAAAAGACATTCAATTCGGAAAAGAAGTAAAATTATCTCTTGCAGATGACATAATTTTAAATGTAGAAAACCTAAAGACATCACACACACACACACACACACACATACACACACACACACACACACACCTATTAAAACCAATAAATAAATTTAGTAAAGTTCAACGATACAAAATCAGCATACAAAACTCAGTTGTATTTATATACGCTAAAGTGAATATACACTAACAATCTGAAAAGAAAATTAGGAAAACAATTCCATTTATAATAGCACCAAAAAAAGATCCATATCTAGAAATTAACCAAGAAAGTGAATAATGTACACTAAAAACTACAAAACACTGATGACAGAAATTAAAGATAAGAATAAATGGAAAGACATCCTATTTTCATGGATTGAAAGATTTAATATTGTTAAAAATGTCCATAGTACTCAAAGCAATCTACAAATTCAATGCATCTGCTATAAAAATTCCATTGGCACTTTTTACAGAAATAGAAAAAAGCAATTGGAAGACTAATTAGTCATTGTACTTTTCTTACACTGAATGACAGCAGCCAAGAGATTGGCTTCCAGAAAGACAGCTAGACTTACAAAGCAGAGAACTCAACTGTACTTGCTGGTGTTTGGAGGTTCCTTGAGAGAGAAACTCTCACTCTCATCACCTTAACTTGGAAGTACTTGGGGATTTCCTCTGAAAGCAAACTGTTAGACAAAATTTTATTTTTTGACTTTTGAATGTGAAGTAGCTTAAATGACAGCAAATATCACCAGTATTTCAGAAAGTTCTCGAACAAGAAAAAAAAAAAAACAAGAAAATTACCACAACAAAACAAATGTGAAGGGATCAGAGATGCTGCTGGGAGTAAAAAATATAGCATTTTGTACTGTGTGTGTGTATATATATATATATATATATATATATATATATTACACATACATATATATAATATATAAATAATAATGTAAACACATACTAATAATTAATTAAAACTGGAATGTAATTACGGAATCTAGGGACAAGTAAATGATGAGCTGAAACAGTAATGATCTACATTTATCATAACATGATGGCAATAAATAAGGTCTAAAATTTCAAAATAAAAATTTTTTTAAACAGAAGTTTATTGTTTAGAAACTTGGAACCCACAAGAAACCAGTAAAAACTTAAAAAATATTTTTCTGAGAGTAAGACTAAGTGGGAGACATTTTTTAGTATTGTAATGTTCATTAATAACTTTTTAGTATTATTTATTCGTTATGTTAGATTCATTCATCCCATTGATAAAAATATAGACTTATTTTGTCTAATACAATATTTCATGAATCACATTACCTGATGTATAACTAACATTGTAGTTAGAAAATATATGAAATAGAAATTGTTATTGATATTTACCAATAAAATGACATTATCAAAGTCACAAAAGCTGTAACGGTTTTCCTATAATTTTTGATTCTGGCAGATCACACTGATCACATTTCAGACTTGTCTTTCAGTGGTAGGATGGGGTAAGGAGGAGGGGAGAGGAAAAAGTGAAAATTTAATGTATATGTACCCTTTGTCAAAATAGAGTAGCTCATCTTGTTATGGAAAGGATCATTAATATTATTAACATAATTCTAAGGAAACTTTCCAAAAGTTTTCCTTACAATTGATGAGCTGTCATGGTAGTGTAATAAAGATTAAAAAGTCACAAACTGAAGATGAAAACCTTTTTCTGCTTGAATAAAATGTCAAAGATCAGAGAGGTTTTTAACCTCCTTATGTGTCCTTGGTTCAGTTCAGGCTTTATCTTTAATATTTTCTTGGTTATCTCTTACTCAGCATTCTTTGGGGTAGAAAAGTTATGAAGAATAATTTTTTTTAAAGAATAGCTTTTTAAAAATTTGTTCAAAGTATAAGAAATAGGCACACCAGTGAGATTCTGCTGAGCATAAATATAACCTATTCATTTCCTGAAATGTCTGAAACTTACCTGATACCACTCCCTTATTTTTCATTTTGAAATGAGTGTCTGTATAGAATAGGTATATAGGTATAATAAATTTAGGCAAAACAATATTTATCTATAGGAACTAACCCTAAACGAATTAATGGTCTCAGCGATGAAGAGAATCTCAGTTTTCATGAAGATCATTTTAAGAGCAGATCATCTTTTTTCTTTTTTTTGTATAATGTCTTTGTCCTAGAAAATGCATCCAGCCCCTCTGTGGAGTTTCTGAGGATGGAGCTAATGACTTTAGGCAGCCTTGCATTCGTTTGTAATGTAGCTTTAATAGTTAGACATTTTTTTAAAATCTAAGGACATGAGTTGATTATGCCCTCTCTTCTTACTTTCGTCTCTGATGAAATATAGATTAAGTGGATTTCATCATTCAAATGATAGTTCCCAAAAAATTTGAGAAGAGTTATTTGGCCCTTCTTAAATATTCCATGTTAACTCTACCCAATTCTTTCAACCATTTATCTGTGAAATAGTTTTTTAAGATAGCTTAATATACTGCATGTATTCCACAGCAAGAAACCTAGTTTATCAATATTCATTTCAAACATAGTGTCCAAAACTGAATAATCCTGATTTAGCTAGCTTCAGAATCACCACTGAGTGTGCTAGGGATGCTTCAATTTTTAACCTTAGCGATACATTTATATTTCAACTATTAGATGCTATGATTGTGTTGGATATTTATCAAAATTAATCTCTAGAATTTTTAATAAAGAATTTAAATTTAATTTCAAATTTTCAGCTTTTATTTTCTACATTGTAATATTGTGTTAGATGATTTTAGCTTCTGTTTTATGTAATTTTTTAAAAAAATTCTTGAAAGTTTTTGAAAAGGATTAACATTAATATTTACTGGTATTTCCACTCTCTGCCCTGATTTACTGATGGTCCTAACCAAGTTATCAGTTTTAACATATTGTCTGAGTTTTTATATGAGAATATAAATACTTTGGTACTGGTGATGATAATGAACATTGTTTTTTTGATGTTCTCTCTTATTCTAAATGTTGGGCTCTTAGTAAGGTCAAGTTCCACTATGCATTCTCAGATATTTATCCTCTAATTAAAAAAAATTAATTGCTTACCAAATAAATGAAGAGATATATATATGACTGAATGAAATTATCTGGCAAACCATGTACCAAACTGTCTTAATCATTTATAAATAAGATTTTATTTAATTTATTTTC
>CM053508.1:9907955-10070709 GCA_028627145.1 Eidolon dupreanum
TTTGGGAAATTTCTGTTACCAAACAGCATTGCACAAACTGATGAGATTCTTAATAAAGTTTGTGTTGTTTTGTTTTTTAAATTAGCCATTGGAAAATTAAATCAAAAACAAGCTACACATGCACACATAATCAAGTGTGTGCATTTTAAGAACTGTGATCTATTCACGGGTTAGTTGTTCTTCCTATAATACTAAAATATATATTGGTATAATAACTTAAAAGCTATGATGCTTTTAGATGGTATATTGTTAATGTTATTTTTAATATTCTCACATAAGAAACAAGTTGATAAATATATTTAGTCCTCTTCTTTTATTTCTGTCTTCCTTTATTCATTCATTATAACATTTATTCCTTTAGAACCAATCACTGTTCTGTATGCTGTGGATAAAGCAATGAACAGTTTTTATGAAGCTAGCATTCTTCCAGAAAGTCATGGTTTACTTTCCACCCAGCTGTCAGATAGGAAAAAGGAACATGAGGAACACACAACAGCTTCTTCATTTCAGCTGGAAAAGAACGAATCACTTCTGTTCACATCCCATTGGCAAGGACAGGCTCAGGGTACCACCTAGGATGTGGGGAGCAGTAAGGGGAAGTGTGACTCCTAACTTCGCAACTGATTCCAAGAGAAATTAGACCCCGTGGAGAGAGAGCAAGGCACGTACAATCAGCTAACTGTCATTGAAATTGTCCACCAGGGCAATGAGCAAATCTCTCTTCCACTTTCCTTCTCAAATACAGAACATCTTGTCCTTTCCTCAAAGAATACAGCACAATTACCTCTAATAACTGTGTCGAGTTTAAAGCCCAGGCCTAAGGAGTCGTTTCCATAAGATTTGAAGGCAGTTCCTCTTGGGGCAGCAAACTGTGAGCTAAAATAAGTGTCTGTCACCCCAAAATTCCAAATATATAGGAGTGAGGCTGGGACAATGTAAAACCACAATTAAAATAAAAACAAACTGCAATAACACACTTGATAAAAGCAAGGAATTGGGGCTACACAGCATTGAATTACTTCATAGACATAATGAAGTCTGAGTTGCATGTCATTGCGAGGATAACAGTTCTCCTTTTTAGCTTAGGTATGGTTTCTGGCAGAAATTCTTTTATCCATGTTCTCTGTGAGTCCTTGTTTTGCTATGTCAAGGTGAACAGTCCTTCCTTCGATATTTTCCTCCTTGACAACGTCTGAAGGTGAAGAGGGAAAGTGTGCCTTCATGAGATGCTGCAAACCTTTCCAGTCAGCTTCCAGCCCCAGCAAATTGAATGCCTGAGAATCGTTTTACTGCTCAAAAGTCAAAGGTTTATTTTTAACGAGGATAAACAAGAGACATAACTAGCATTCTAGTTTCCAACTTCTTCATCTAGATTTACAGTTTCAATGAGTGCATGTTCAGCCTTGAATCTTATGTTGGAAACTTTGTTTCATTTCATCTTCTGTGCCACTGATTAAGCCCAAGGATATAGCTCATCTTTATTTTAAGAAACACACTTCATTATTATTCATAAGAATTTAAGATAATTCTAGATATGGTAAAATAGACATTCTAAATTCTCAGCACTGTAACATAATCAAACTTATTTTGTTCTTATGTCACAGTCTATAAAGAGTACTCCCAATGAAGTGGTCTTCTGCTTGGCTACTATTGGAAAATAAGTATTTCATATTGTGATTCAGTCTTCTTTTTGGTCCTTAGAGTTAAGTGAAAAGTAGGAAAAGAGCCTCTTGGGAGAACACACGTTTGTTAATTCAGAAGAGACAAAACACTTGTGTTTCAATTTCATTTTCTACAAATAACTATGTGGCTCCATCTAGATACAACAGGGGTTTAGGAATGTTATCACAAGCTGACATTCTCCTTCAAGCAATAATCTTATTTAATGAGAGTGGAATCTGCATCCTGGATCAATCTGATTGCTTTTGATACATGACTAAAGATGATAAAATTAAACAAATAAATAAAGATGACAAAATGTCAAGGCGTGATACGTACTATGAGGCAAAACGAGTTTGGTAAATGAATAGTGATAATGGGGGTGTTATTTTATTTCATAAGGTATGATAACTTGAAGGAAGGGAGAGAAGGAGTGATCCATTTGGGTACTTGAGGAAATGACTTCCAGACAGAGAACATAGCAAAAGTAAAGGCCTTTGGACTAGACATGCCTAGAATTTTGAAAGAAAAACAAGAAGGATATTTTAGTTGAAGCAGTCATCAAAATGAGTATGGAAAAGGATTAATCAGACATAGTTAGGTCTGGATCATGTAGCATCTTGTAGACCACGTAAAGAATTTTGGATTTTGCTCTGAGTGAGAGGGAACGTTATCAGATGTTTAAGCAGAAAAACAACATGATCTTAAAGTTGCAAAAATTATATCCAAGAACCTATACATATCTTTCACTGTTTCCCCAGATGTTTACATTTTAAGTAATCATAGAGCACTTCTCAAATCAAGAAATTAACGTTGACATAATATTATTAACTAATTTATAGAGTTTATTCAAACTTTAACTATTGCCCCAGTACTGTTCTTTTTCTGGTCTAAGATATAATCCAGGATTGCACATTGCTCTTAGTTGTCATTTTTCCTTAGTTTCCTTCAATGTGGGACAGCCCTTCAATTTAACCTGTCTTTCACAGCCTTGATATAAATCTATGTGATGTTTCCTCAGGTTAGATTGAGTTTCGGCAATTTTGGCAGAAATATAAGCTTTGTTCTTTCCGGGGAATTATATTAACAAGTATATAGCATTGAAATGTTCTTATCGGTAATGATAAGAGCATTTTATTGAGGTGTTACGTGCCAGGCTTCTTTACCATAAATTTCCATTTCTTTCATTTGTAATTAACCACTATCTGTAGGGAAATATTTAGAGACTATGAAAATATCTTGGATACCATTATGCTTTTACCTACCCAACTTAACATCTCACAGTTATTCTTGCCTACAATAATTATTACCATAGTATTTGCCAAATAGTGATTTTCTGTGTCCATCATTCTTTCTACATTTATTAATTTGAATTCTACTCTAAGGAAAAACATTCCTTTATTCTCCATTAATTCCCTTTCCTGATCATTTACAACAATATGCAGTTGTGAATATTTTATTTTATGTATTATAATCCAGAATAATGTTTATTTTGTTGTTCAAAGTAACTTTTATTTGGCCATCAAGAACTCATTCCTAGTGACTCCTCTAATCTTTTGATATCCCCTATCATTTTTTTAAAGCATTTCCTTACTTTCTGGCACTACACGAAGTTCCAGGCTCATCTTGTACTTTCCCAGCCACCGCCCTAAAATCAACAATTTATCCAAGAAGCTTCTTTGTTTTATTGAGACGTGGTATTTAGAAAGCAATATCTATGTGCTAAATGTTCTCGTTAATGTCAGAATGTCATTTTTTGTAAGGCCCCTTAATGGACTGAGGTTGAAAATATACACATACACAAACACACAGAGAGATGCACAAAACTCCTTCTATTTTTAAATCTATTGCTAGAAAGAACGCTAGCGTAATGGATGTGTCATCTGTGGACACAGAGTAAAATAAAATGAGGTTAAAAATATCAAGGGGCTAGGTACCCATGGTCTTGTTCATCATGACAAGTCTAGATTTTATTGTAAAAGCAATGAGAAACCATTAAAGCAAGTGTAACACATAATGTGATTCATGATAACAAAAGATGATTCTGCCTCCTGTGAAAAGGATTAGAGCTAGGATCGACTGAAATGTGATATTTAAAATAAATAAAGGGCAAAAAAAAGAAAATAGATGAGAAAAAAATTATAAGGAAATGCATGGGGGGTTGCTGAGGCATAGTTATCTCTGTCTAAAAGTTTACATTAATATTATGGCCAAAATCCATAAGACTTTTTTTTTTTTTTTTTACTATGGCAAGGGAAAAAATAAAATAAAAATGTTCATATAGAGACGAGTTAATCTGCAGAAATAAATGCTTAAAGAGGTTTTTGTCATTTTGAGTAAAATGTTCATGACTGACCTTGTATTGGAAAAGTAGTTCAAATGTCTCCTTGTATAAATTAAAGATGACTACTCTGTGGAGTAAAGCCTAGCTGGGGAATGATAGAGGGCTTTTAATCAAATCACACACACACACACACACAAAACAGCTGAGACAAATCCTATGAATCATGACTTTCCCCGTCCCAGCTGAGCCCTCTGCTTGAACTTCAGGAGATGACAATGATAGAAGACCAGGCCACAATGCACGGACCTCAAAATACTGTTTGAGGATTAATGGATAGTCTCAGATAAATAGATATGGAAAAAATAAAATGTATCCACATTATACCTAAGAAAATGAAATCAGTTTGCTAAATATATATGAGACCACACACACATAGTTATTTTGCAAAAATGTAAAAAAGAAGGTTTCAATAGAAAAGTTCAGATGGAAAAGAAAGAATTTTTTCACACACACACACAAATCTTTCAAGGAATATAATTTTTCACAACAAATACATAGTTTCCTAGATGAAAGGGGAAAATGGTGAGATTGTTAAAGAAAAAAATCAGATGCACAATTATTAATGACATAATGAAACATCATGTGATATTGATAAACTTGATAAATACATGAAAAATATATTTAAAGAAATATAACAACAAAGAAGAAAAATGAACACTTTATACCTAATTTTATATTTGTTATATTATATTTTGTATTTCTAAATCCAATTATGAAAATAAAATCACACAAGTATAGGTAAGATTATGAATTCCTATGCTCTTTCATGTCCTATTTTCCCAAGAAACATCCACAAGAACTTCTCACATAGTCCATGTGTAGATGTGACTCTTTCTACTGAGGATAATAGCAGGAGTTGAGAGACAGACTAGAATCTATCAGTGTAGGTTCCTTGACTATATTGTGGTTGTGTTTGTAAATTGTGGAATAACATGTCACAAAAAAAATCTGTGAAATTGTTCTACCTATAGCAACTTAAATAGGACTTTAAAAATTATGTGATAGAAATTAAATATGTATATATAGCATAAAAGCATTAAAATAATACACATTCATGAAATAATAAGTGTGTAAATCTATTGTTTTAAGAATGCATACTGATCTATGTTCACATTTTAAATATTTCAGGGTGGGAGCTGGATGTGCAGGAGTAGATAATGGGAAGTAGGAAAGAAAGATAAAAATAAAGCAATGTGAAACAAGTAAATTATGCTTCACATGGATCAGTAAAGCAATTGTGTTATGACCTGAGGAGTTGATTAACTTAATATTATGCACCTGCCACTCAAAGGAAAAAGAGAGAAAAAGTAAATATCTATAAGATGGATATTATTTTTTTATATTCAATGAGATAACTTCTGATTGATGTTTAAGTGAATATTTACCGTTTGGATTTTTCTTTTAATTTTTGATTAAATTTATTGGAGTGACATTGATTAATAAAATTATATAGGTTTCAAGTGTACATCATCTGCATATTGCATTGTGTGTTCACTATCCAAAATTGAATCTTTCATCACCATATATTTGACCTCCTTTATCCTTACTACCTCTCTACTCCTCCCTTTCTTTCTTTCTAACCACTAAACTGTTGTGTCTATGAGTTTTTGTCTTCTTCATTTGTTGCTTTCAGTTTTATATCTCACATGTGAGTGAAATCCTATGGTTCTCAACTTTTTCTATCTGACTTATTTCTCTTAGCATGATAATCTCAAGATCCATCCATGTTGTGGCAAATGGCAGTATTTCATCTTTTCTTATGGATGAGTAATATTGCATTATACATATATGTACCACATCTGCCACAATGGAAAAAAATTATAGATGTTTCTCAAAAAAATTAAGAATAGAAATGTCATATGACCCAGCAAGCCCTCTTCTGGGTATCTACTCCCAATTTTGAAAATATGTATCTATAAAGATACATGCACTCCAATGTTCATCACAGCATTATTCATGGTGTCTAAGATGTGGAAACAACCAAAGTGTCCTTTGATAGAAGATTAGATAAATACCCTTTGGATTTTCAACAAACACTGAAGAACCCACCAACTTTGTCCCCCAGTGCACACAAACACACACATATCTGCACACCAACAACTACAAATAAAGTTTTTTTTTAGCATTTTTTTTCAACACACAATATATATCCATAGACAATGATTAGGTTCTGATATAACTTTAAACTTTGTATCTTAATTTAATTTTATTTTTGAAGGTGCTATACCATGTGTGAGATATGTTGAAATATATTCATAGAATACTTTGTTAAATTTATTGTCAATTGATTTTGTGATTTACAGAAGATTATTTTGAAAAAACTTTTAAAGTAAATTTTCTAGAAACTATTTCTCTCCCTTGGCTATTTTTAACTTCAATAACCCCCAGTTATTTTTTCATTCCTTTTGGCAAATATTTCATCATGAAATTAAAAGTGTTTTTATTAAGAGACCAATCATTTAAAAAGCCCCAAGAGATACAAACCAGGCACATTTCCATTTCAGGAACTTCACATTCACTGTTCTGTCAACTTAGTACTATTTTCACAGTTTTCCACTTGGTTCACTCTTAAACTTTTCTTTAATTTTTGCTTCAATGGTGTATTCTCAGCAAGGCCTTCCCTGTTCACCTCATTAAAAATGAACTTGCCTCAGAATTCTGTTCTCCTTACCTACTATTTGTTTGTTTTTGCTTATTTGTATATGTATTTTTCTGCAATTTTACACTGTAAATAAACTCCTAGAAGGTAATTTTTTTCCTCAATGTTCAAAACCTAGAAGTGTACCTATTATAAACAAGGTACATAAAAAGCACTTGCTAAATGAATGAATAAAGGCTGTTTTTTAAGATAAAAAAAGAAATAACATACAACATTTTGTTTAATAATACAGATATATATATGATAATATTTTTGGCTTATTGAGTCCATTGTAAGAATTTTCTTTTATTTTACTGCTCTTAGTGTTTTAGTATTTATAATATAAAACAATAGGAATATAATTTTATAAGCACTTTTGGTGGAATGCATCAATAACAGATGAAATGACTATACAATATGGAATTCTCTTTTGAGAGAAATTGTTTTCTTGAAAGACTTGATAGACTTGACCTTTGACAATCAGCAGCAGACTGCTTCAAATAAATGATTATGTTTGACTTATCAATATGTTTTAGAATCTCTGTTATACTATTTCACTACAAATTTTTTACATTTTTAAGGAAAACAAAGAGGTTAAGCTCCAAAAATCATGATTAACATAATACTCTCCAAATCTTGAGTCACTTATACAGACTTCCTGGAAGTTTGGCTCTATTAATTAACTCCAACTTATTTTACATACCAATCCACAACCCTTTCACATTGAGGAAATAAAAATACGAATCTGTTAAAGGCCAAGAAATGACATTATAGAAATGCTTTGGGAGTAATAAAAATAACTTGCAACATAATTCTGATGTAATTATAGCTTCTGAAAGTATCATCCAAAGTTCTTACTGACTCATATGGTCTGATAAGCTTCAAAAGTTGAGGATTGATATGCAGCCTCTCATCCCTAATGTGCCTAAGGAGTCTCTCAATTACCGAAGTAAATGTGGAGTTTAAGTAGTCTGAGTGACTGTTTAAAATATTTATTACTTACCCTGGGTTCTTACAGCCTAATGTATAGGACATTTTTATAATAATTTGAATAAACTTCAAAATATATGTCACCTGGATTTTTAAAATGTGACTAATTGATGAAATAATTTATTATAATTGCAGAGGCACCAAACATAAAGAATATAAGGCTCATTTACTACCATTATATACTCATAAAGCCATGAAATTGGCATTTTAAATGGGAACAGTGGCATTTTTGCAAATATTCAGTACCCATAACAGTTTTGATATGAAAGGTTAAGAGTAGAGAATGTTTTTCTGTCAATTATATTGAAAAAACTAGTAGTTGCATACTTTTAAATCAATAATAGATTGCAATCCATGATATAGTGTGAAAGTTTTTGTAATTTATATGGCATGTCAACTTTATTTTTTTTAATTTAAAAAAATTATGATTGTATTTTAATGATTGAAAATAAAGTATTGAATCTTTCTCATATATATGCCTGGTCTCTCAAAATATTTGCAATGTAGTAACCTCACACAGTTTAAAAAATAATCACAAATTGCCTGAAGATTTTCTTAACTTTTAAATGAACATTAAGGTAATATTTTTAAAATTGTCTTTTGAAGAGAAACAGGATCTTTCAAAGTGCTTATTTCCTATTTATGATTGAACAGTTTTCACTTAAAAATGTTCCTGATTTTCCAAGTATCTCATTAAAACACTTACTGATATAATTATTTATATTGAAATATATTCGTGTGCAAACCAGACTTATGGAATATCCAGTCTCAAATTGACGCAAACAAATAACAACTAAAGTTGTTAGAAGTCATTCTTCATGTATTTCCTTTCTTCTTAATAACTCTTCTCCAATGTCTTGACCCCAAGGAGAGGCTTTGAGCGCAATGCAATTCAAATTTGTACTTACGATTTTAAACGGCCATTTAGTCTGGTAGTAACTATTAATCAAGGACATGGTTTCTGTATGCCAGTGATGTCAAAGCAGACTCCCTGATGTTATAGAAGTCATGTTCAGACAGCAGCTGGGAGACAAGTAGTCATGGAGCATATTTAAAAATCCACCCCATGTACTGAACAGATTTCAATGTCTGCTGTGTTTAAGGTCCACTGGATTGTGAAATGGCTGCTTCATTCACACAGATGTTAATATCTCCAGGCTCTTCTCTGGCTTTGTAGTTTCTCATTTGCATATCTACAGTAAGTGTGGTGTTCATGAAGTGAGATACAGCTACTTGTCACTACCCTTTGTTATAATAAAGCATGTTTGAGACAAAATACCAGCGACTGTAATTACAGCTCATTAAGGTTTAAGAAGAAAAATAATAAGGAACATAGCAATAGGTGTTCAGTCACCAGTGTTTCATTAGTTTGTCTACTGTTTAAATACCTGAAGTTGATGAATATAAATTACTCATGCAAATGCAGTTAAAAAGTTTTATACTCTATCTCTTTTTTTTTATTTTCATGTATAAGCTGCATCATATAAAGGTACTTTTAGAAAGCGCATGTTTATTTTTTATATGCTTAGCATATTTTTCATATATACGTATGTTGAGGAATTCCTAAGCTATTTAAAAATCATTTGATCAAAGAAAATGTAAAAATACATGGATTCTAGATTAGGAGTTAAAAAGCCATAACTACTCATTTTGTTTCACATTAAGGGACAACGTTGTCTGTTCTGATGAGGTTGAACTTATTAATTTCCAAATGGCGTTACCCACCACACAGCTGGCATCCTTCGATTAAATCTACTCTCTTTATGTACACTCCCAGTTATTTTACTGCAAAGCCTCTGCTCTAGAAAACAAAACACACCTTGACAGTGAGCTGTTCAATCCTGGCATTCATCGAGATACATGATTATTTTCTCATCTCAAATACTAGTAATAGTGCTACTTTTGATTTTGGCTTTGAAGAAATATACTCTTGAAGGATAGTCTATAGTCCGCCTTGCATTCCCATTGGTCTTTAATTTCCTTGAGAGTATTTTGCCAATCTGTTTGTATATTCCCGTTTAAAGAACAATTCTTATACATATGATTTAGATGTTCCTGATTTTGATATGAAGTGTCATTTAAATTATCCTTCCATATTTGTATATAGATTTCAGTGAGAATAGTCTTTTATTAGGTTTTGAAGAGAATATAGAGAAAACACTTCTGACCTTGAGAAGTTCATAGGAAAATAGAAAATTATAACATTATAAAAATTATCTTAAATTGGTCATCTGTGACTCTAACTCTATATGTATATATATTTTGAATATATATAGATATATACACACAATACAATATATATGAGAGAAGAACAATTATATATTATTTTCTTCATAAAATTGCCAACTTAGAAAATACTTCTATGATATTTAATCTTTCTATTATATCAATATTAATAATTTAATTTTTTCAAATGTGGACTCAAATGTATATAATTAAAATATACTCATGTACTTAAAATGCTTATAATACATGTAAATTATTTAATTGTCTATCATTATTACAAATGTGCACAAATGTATAAATTTAAAATATATGCATATACTTTAAAAAATGCATATACATAAGAGGTAGACTTCAAATGCATATACTTAAAAAGATCTGATTTAATACAAAATTTACCATTTGTCATATAGTACCAACTTAATTTATATTTAGTACTGATGAAATATTTGTGATAGTAATTTTCCAGCATTGTCTTATGTAAAAGATAGCATAATAAAAAAATTTTTTTTTCAATTTTCAGTAGACTAATCTATAAGCCAACTTTCTAGTTTTCAATAAAATTAAATTTTCACTGGATTTTCATTCTTTGAAACCCAGTTCTGGTAACTAGGCATCCAATTTCTCTGAGCTTGTCCTTTTTCACCTGATGTCACAGCTCAGGATTGCTCTAGATTATTACAAAGTAGTTTAACCAAACTGCAAAGTCTGAGAGAAAATTCCCAAAAGCTGCTCTCATTTCAGATGCCACCTGCAATTTTGGGGATCCCTAGTCTAATTTCAGATTAGCTAGCTACAAATTTGGGGGTTTAACAACTACTCTCGGGCTCAATAATTCACTAGAGAGACTCACAGAACTCAGGAAAGCACTAAGCCTAAACTACAGTTTTTTATAGCAAAAAGATGCAAACCAGTCAAAGAAGGAGATCTACAAGATGAGGTCTGAGAACTTCATTGTTCTCAGGGATGCTTTATTCTTCTAAATATCGACTTGGGACAATATGCATTGTAACCTAAAAATAAATGACTAAAGTGAAAGACAACAATCATTTACTTGAGAACCAAAAGAACAGCTATTCTGGAAGCACTGATTCAGGCAGAAACCCAAATAGTGTTCCCATGAGGAGGTGAAGGTGAGAAGTATTTATGAGAAAGCAATGGGGAATAATTGCATGAATAATAGGAAGGAATTTCAATGTGTGCAGATAAAAGAACAAAGGTGTTAATTCTAAAAAATGTTTTTAATTTTCTGTCCCATAGTCTTAGAGTCTGCTTTCCTGTTAGCTTTGTCAATAGTTGTTTAGAATACAATGCTGCCTTAGGCCCAGTTCAAAAGTCAGTTTGCCCAGTTGTAACATTTCAAACTTTTGAGGAGTAAGATGTGCAAGGCAATTCCTCTGGGATGGCAAATCCTATTCCAACTTCAAGTGACTCCAGTTATATTATTTTTTACACTATGAATTATTGCCAAGCCAAGAAGCTCAATAAACCTTCAACTTGAGAATTTTTACTGAGGCTTCATAAAGGTGGTATATACGATTTTTGGCCCACATGGTTGAATTCAATATCTATCCTTCTTTCCCCTCCCCAGAGATCTCATGTGGCAGAAGACTCAGTCTTTAAGTCACAAGTTTGGTCTGTCTCGTGTAGTCAGACCTACCTCTTGTCATCTCACTAGCATAACTATTGACATGATGAGTCACCTTATTAGTATGAACTATCAGATGTGGTCATAGGGGCCCATTGTGGATAACAGACAGATACTCTCATCATTCCAGAAATTTAAAGGGTTTAGAGCTTATCTGCCAGGAGCTGGGACAATAGTTAGACCTTTTCTGAGAGGTCCAATTCCTTAGTACAAATGATATACTAGGAACCAAAGTCAGAGCCCAATCTCCACCTTAACTAAACTCCCGCTATCCAGTGTTTCAGCCAACCACAATGCTAGCCCCAGGTTAGTCTGTTTACCCAGATCTCAAACTCTTGCCCATGTTCGTCTTTTGTGAGAGTGTGCTCCATTTACACTCAGCTCTCTGTGGAAAGTCCAGCTCTTTTTCTGATCATTTAAATGGTAAGAATAGATGACAGGTAGATGGTAGATTAGATAGATAGATAATTCCTCCTATATGAGCTAAAACAAAAGGAGCAGACACAAAAACAAAAATCCACTTAGAAGTCCATGTAAATGACATTTCTAATGGTAATTTTTAAATATTTTTATAATTATTTGAAGTGCTGCAGCTTCCATTTTGTTATTACCTCATAGTTGGAATAATCTACAAATAACTTATAATTTTTAAATCTGTTTTTAATTGAATGATCACAATTTGATAAACAAATTTATTACTCTTGGCTGATAGGCCTTCTTTCATAATGTCAAGAATATCATACATCTCTCCCTTTTTCAATAATTGGAGGGCTCACTGCATTCACATCTAAAGTCTTTCTTTATGAATAATGTCTGGATTTACCAATGAATCCAGACATAAAGATTTGTAACCATATGCATTGAGTTTAAAATAAAACAAATGGTTTGAACCTTGTCAAAAACAGAATTCAGGTCTACACCAGGGTAGATAGTTACTCTGAGATTTTCACAGTTAATGGCTAACATTTGCGGTCACTGTGTACATACATTCTAGTTACATGAAGTCTTAGACACAGTAATTATATTCACAGTGATTTCTTGGTTATATTTAAAATAAAAGTTTGAAAAGTCTCTTAGGGGCTGCACCATGGGTATATTTCATTTTGGAAATGCTAATTATATCATTAGCAGAAAATGGATAAAATCTGCCTCTCCTTGAAATATTCTATCTTTAAAGATTATTCAATATAACATGTATGTATTCATGTAAGTATAAAAATATATAAATTAAAGAAGTCTTAAATATGAAAAAAAGTCTTAAGACACATTTTAATTTAAAGATGGGAAATTTGAAATCTGAAGCATCTACTGCCTACCTGGAATATGAATACGACAGACTGAGATGTAGCTTTCTGAACTAAATTGGGTAAGAGGGAAAACAGGGATAGTTTAAATCAAGTTCATCTGCAAACGATAGCATAAGCCTGATGGAGCTCTATGATATATACATACACACACACACACACACACACACACATATACATACATACATATATACAAATATATATGTATGTATGTATATGATCTTTTTTGTTGTGGTTTGTTGAGTAATAGATACTAACTTCTCTATATACCTTATTTAGCATCTGTCTGTCATCTTTATAACTATGCATTCATCTGATATCACTCACTGGCTTCCCATAAGCTCCATGATTAAGCCTAAAGACCTCAACACATGGTAGACTGTATCACTGTTGGCGTATTTCAATTAGCTTTTCTGCAGTGCCTCTCCTTGATAATATTTCCCTGCTCCATTAATGTCAGAGTTGACTTTCTGACCTGCTCAATAAAATATGAGAGGAAGAGGCATATGTCACTTTGGAATAGAAGCTTTAAGGGCCAACATGTCCTCTGCCCATTTCCTTCTGCGAGAACTCCCAGCAGAGGTTTAGATAAAGGCTGCTCCATAAACTGGGACCTAAAGTTAAGATGTAAGGGACAGTGACAGCTGACCTACAATAGACATGTAACATGAATAGCAATTTAACTGCTGTTGTGATGAGCTAAAAAAAATCTGGCATTGTTTGTTCCTGTAGCATAATCTAGCTTATTCTGAGAGTCACATTTTGGTCATGATCTGGTTCTCTGCTTCTCCAACCACACTACCACGTATCATCACTAGTTCTTTCCACATTGTTAATCGATAATATGTTACTCAAACCATCCTGAAAATACTGTAATCAGTGAAATCATTTTGAAAGGCAAGTTTTATCATTCTGTACCTTTAATAAAAATAATTTTTAAACAGCCCATTTTTCTGAAGCTAGAGGATCTCTCATGGTCTATCCCTCACTTTCCTACACCTGCCACTTGATGGTTCACCAGCATCCCCCAGATTCCTCTGCTCCAACAACGGCCCTCTTAATTCCTTGGCTCCCCCCAATGTGCTCCTGTCTGCCACAGAAACATTGTCCAACTTCTGCCTTGCATGAATTTCCCACTTCTGCTTGGCATTCCACTACACTCCTTTCAGATCTCCACCGAGTAATCATTCTCAGGGAAGCGCTCCACATTCCTAAACAGGATAAGAAATCTTAATCACTTCTGAAGTCACAAAACTGGGTAATAGAATTGATAGAATGATATGGCCTGTAGCTAGTTACAAAAATTAGAAATAACAATTATCATTTTTATGTCTGATTAGTCTCACTCTTTGTGTGTGTGTGTGTGTGTGTGTGTGTGTGTGTGTGTGTGTGTGTGTCTGTGTGTCTGTGTGTCTGTTTATCAGGTCACATTTGTATATTGCATGTCGTGCTGAATGATTTGCATACCCTGACTCTGATCCTTAACAAAAAGGTATATAGATATTTTCTTACTATCACAGATGAGGACAATGGGTTTCAGGGATGTTGTCATTGGCCAAGTGTCAATTAGCATTCAGAGCTAGCATTCACATTTGTTTGTTCAAAATTTTTTTCCCAGTATAACATATGTTTGAAGAAAACAAACAGAGCTCATTTAATGGATGAAGAAGTTACTGTTTTATTTTCCTCTATGAAAGCCAGAGGAAATTTGTAAAGTTTATAATTATTCTGTCACTTGCTGAATTAGCTAGATCTTAAATGTTGAATACTGTTTTGTTGTTTGTTTGTTTGTTTGTTTGTTTTTGCTCTGAATCTTTAGTCTCTGGTTTGAGTCTTTGTGATATTTTATGCCAGTTCTGGTGGTGATTCAAATGGGCTGCATGCCTTAGTTTAAAAGATGTCATCAGACTGGCTGGCCTCAGTTTTTTAAGTGAGTTGGTTTCTTACTAGATCCACTATGCTGCCTTGATTTGTGTTCTACTGAGGATTCATCTCATCCCAAAAGTCCATTCTGCAGATGTATCATAATGTTTCAAGTGGTATAGCAGCTCAATTAAAATGAACAATGAACCTAAAAGAGACAGATCTGTGACATCTTTGTTGAGAATTCAATCTTGATATTTTAACACTTATTTTACATTATTTAAATAATATGATCCAGCAATCTCTCTAATGGTTATTTACCCCAAAGACTTGAAAACCCATATCCAAAAAGATATTTGCACACCAATGTTCATAGCAGCATTATTCACAGTGGCCAGGACATGGAAGCAACCGAAATGTCTTACAATAGATGATTTGATAAAGAAGCTGTGGTACATATATACAATGGAATATATGGAATAATGGAATATTACTCAGCCATAAGAAGAGATCAAATGCTGCCATTTGCAACAATGTGGATGGAACTTGAGATAATCATGCTAAACAAAATAAGCCAGACAGAAAAATTTGAAAACCACATGATATCACCTATATGTGAGATATAAACCTAAAAGCAACAAACGAACAGGACAAACAGAGACTCATGGACATGGACAATGAACTAGTGGTTACCTGAGGGTAGGAGGGAGAGGGAGGAGGTAGATGGGGTAAAAAGGGTCAAAAATGTGGTGACAGAAAGAAATTTAGCTCTGGGTAGTGAACACACAATGCAATATATATATATATATATATATATATATATATATATATATGCCTTACTGCTAAATTGTATAACTGAAACTTACTGGATTTCGTTAACCAATGTCACCATAATAAAAAAATAAAAAATAAAATAAAATAAAAATAGTTCATTTATTTAAATAATTCAACTGAAAATTTAGTTATTTTTTAATTACCAGATCAAACAATATAAATCAGTGTCTCACAGTGACTTGGCTAGCTATCTGTCTCTTTATAGATCTTATTGATAATTCAAATGATAACTTTTCTATGTTAATACCGAGAAAACGCTTTTCTTTTAGCAGTTCGACATGAGTATTAGGTTAACCATAGACATGTGGAAAAACATGAACAGGTTCCAATATAATTTGTGAACATTAAAGAAGAAAAGACTGAGAAATTATTTATTCTCTTTTACCCAAGGCTGTAGGCTCCATGAAAGCAGTAATTCTGTCTGTTTTGAAATGTTATTATTAAAAAAATATAAATATGAGGTAAAATATATGTTTATTAGCTAGATTGTGGTAATCATCTTACAATGTATATCAAATCATCACATTATACATCATAAATATAATTTCTATTTTTCAATTGTATCTCAATAAAGCTGGAAAAAAATGTTGCTATTGCATATCCAGAGTTTAGCATCATGCCACGCATATAGTAGTAAATCAATAAATACTTGTTTAATAAATAACAAAAAAATTGTAAAACCTAATATATTGACTTGTCCAAAAAACTAAACTATGACCTAAAGAATCCATTATATTTTATATTATATCATGTCGATATATAGATGAAAATACTATAAATATGAAAATTCAATATATACATGAAACACACTTCAATTATATACAGAAGCCTTTTATAGCTTAAGTGATTTATTTATAAACAATTCTAATTTTCAATAATCAGTATTTAAAAGTTCTGTTTCTTAGAATGATTTGGTCCCACATAAGTTCTTTTTATTACTTAGTAAAATATTTAAATGTGAGTTCTTTGGTTACTATTTTCACTTGTAATCTCAGGCTTCCTTCCAATTCCTGAAACATTGTTACAATAAATTAAGAATCAAAATTAAGACAAAGAAACTACAGAAATATATTTTCATTATGATTTCTAAGGTACAGAACATTTTTTATGCATTTTGAAAAATAAGGACATTTAAAAATTTTCCTAACCTCAAATATGTTAAGTAATTCCTACATATAATTCTTCCTACACAGAAATATCAGGAGCAAAATATCCATGCAGGCTCCATAATTACTATAAACAATTTGTTTATTTCATATATCTACAAGAAATTCATATATGAATGTCATAGCTTTTTCTTCCTCCTTTGTCCCCAAGTTCCTTTTCAATTAAAATATCAAACAATTATCATAGATTTAAAATGATAGAAAGCATGCTAAATATTTCCATTTTAGATAATAAAAACAAATATTAGCTTTGGATTACTTATTAAAAGGAAATGATTATCTTACATTACAGTTTTAAAGCAAAGCAAGAAAATTTACTGCTGACTTAAAATAGGAACACACACACACACACACACGCATGCACACACGCACACACACACTTCCTTCCAGTAACAGTCTTTCATTTTCTCTCTACTTTTACCTGAAATCTTTCTTGCTTGAGTTATTCCAAACTTTTTCTATCAGACAAGTTCTGGTTATAGCCATTATAAAGAGAGGCTTGGATTTCTATCGCGGGGTAAAGATTGATTAAAGGAAGTCAAACATATCTAAAGTATGGTTGCATAGATTTATTATGTGGCAACAATGTACAAATAGTATGTATATAATTAAAACTCATAAATTATAGAGATGTATATTACATGGTATTTCTTAAATTTATTTTCTAAATAAAACATTTTACTTGAAAATGATGGCATGAATATCTTATTACATTTTGAGGCAGTAGTCTAGTCAAACTTATTTTTAAAAAAGCAAAATGGAAAAATCTAGCTATGCTAATATTTAAGTAGTGCCCTACCTGTTTCTGGAAATGAGATATCTATATTTTAACTTATTATTTTATTTATCTTTATTCATTGTAATAACTCTACTTTCTGTTTGTAAATAACTAAGATGTTTCATGTTATTATTTTGGTAATAACATATTGAACCTTTATGAAAAGCTTAATTTGTCAATCATTACTTCTCTTTAATTATTTCATCATGCATGTGCCTATTTCTCTATCTTGGTTTGTAAACAAATGAAAACCACTGTGGGAAACCCATCTTCAGTTTCATACAAAGCAGTTTATTTATATTTAAACTGAAATATAGCTTCCTTGCAATTGGATGTCATAGTATTGTAGACAATTTTTAACACAAGGAAAATATTTCAAAATCATTTTAAACTTTTTTAGTAATGTAGCAAATAAAACATCACAAAATAACCAAAATTCTCTCTGCATTTTCTTGTTTTTCCCTGGCTGGCTATTTAGTTAGACAAATAAAAATCTGGCAAGGTTTTCTGAAGGAAATGTGTCCCTAATTCTTTATGTCTTCATTGTAATACATTTATTCCTTCAATAAGCATGTGTATTTAGCTGTGCACTACAGTCTAGTTTCTGAAAAATTAAGAAAATAGCTATAAAGTAGCATGATTGAGTTTCCTGCAAACAGACCCAGAGAAAGAAAGTGAGTGCACATCGTTTATATTGGAGTTGCATAAAACAGACAGAGAGGTGAGAGAGTGGGAAGTAAAACTGGTGAAGGAAGGAATCAAAAAAAAGAATGATTTGTATTCCATAAGTAAATTCTGAGAAATGCTATAGAACACTGTTGCGATGTGAGGGATTTGAGGGATTCAGATTGAAGCTACTTGTGTAAACTGGGAGGTAAGAGATTGGGAGGGTATGGGGTGAGGGAAGCATTTGAGGAGAGGGGAGAGGGTGGTATTTTACAGGCAAATTTTGCCTTTCTGGCCTCTGAGCAGAGCAGCCATCTACCATTCTAGAAAAAATAGAGAGAGATAAATGCAGAAACTGGTTTCCTAAAGTGAGCTAGAGGGCCATGAGCAGGTCATGGACATCGTCTCCCACAGGCTGACTAGTGTCTTTAATATGTGTATTTTTATTAGAAGTGCTCCTCTGCATAATGAAAAAGAACCTGAAATATGGAAATAGTAATCTGAGAGTTAAGACATCCAAATTCTGGTTCCACACTGATGACTGCAAGGGGCTTTGATATCCTTGTTTGTATGAAATCTATGTTTCGGAGATACTGTTAATATTGATCCACAGACATATTCTTAAATGGAAAACAAACAGGATTTATCTCACGTTGCCTGCATCGTGAGAACTCAAGCTGCCTTCGCACCTAATCCAAATCATTCTTTAATCATCTAGGTGATGTTTCACAACTTGGCATTCTCTAATCTCCTCCTTTATAGCTCCATTTCACAAGGGTAATATCTTGTATTATAATGCTATCTAACACCAAAAGTCACTGAAAAAATGACAATGCTTCTGACAGCTTTGTGCCCATGAATGACCTCTGTAAAGTCAGTCATTGAAGGCCTACACTAAAGTTGCAACCACGTGACTTATGTTGCTGTTGACTTAAATTTAATAATAAGAATCTGTAATTTGAAGTCCCAAAATACACTTTTTAAAACTATTCTTGCAGACCTCTTGCCTTGCTATATAAGTGCTGGGTCAGAGGGTAACCTAGGTAAAATACAATGTTTTATTTAACATCTATTAGCCATTCTTCATTTTCTTGAAAGGTGGATGTGCTTCTCTTAAAATATAAAGGTTAACTTATCGTAGAGTCTCTTATTCAGGTTTCCTGACCTTCCCAAACGGTCGTGTGGTAACATACCAGCATGCTACTATCCCAGGATAAACAAAGATCAACCATCTTTCTTTGATTGCACTGTGAAATTAAAATTCTGTGACTCTCTAAGTGTTTCTGTCTCTGCTTGTACTGTGCCATGAAGTGTATGCTGGCTTGTGAGACTGTGGTCTTATGGTGCCTTAGCTGGGAAGAGTGGAAATATACATATATATCTGTATATATATCTGGCACTGAATATGTCTAAATAGAATATAGTGAATTAAAATTCATTAGTCTCTGATATAATGGTATTATATGTTTTTCAAATGTCAAAACCAAAATGATGTGTGTGTCAGTTTAATGACTATACAGAAAGAACAAAACAGAAAATATTTTTCTGTGAGTTTGCTGCTGACAGTTTATCATGATAGAAATAGAATGTCTTCTGTTCATGAATTTTGAACATGGATAAATAGTGTGTCCTTATGTTCTCCTTCAACTAAGATGGTGTTCCTGACCTCCCACATTTCATATCCATCATACGATGAAACCCCATTAGCAAGGTTCACATCAGAATTTGTCCTCGTCGATGGAAATTTGTCACAAATGATTCCCTATTCTCCCTTGTAAGATCATGAAGGAGTCATTAGAGAGAGATGTGTTGGATATATTTAAAGCAATAGCACAGTATTGTGATAAATGTTAGCATTGCCACTACTTCAGGAATTCTTTTATATCATCTATCATATGGGACATACACATACAACACCTCATTAAAATCTCAACAGTTATCCAATACTCAGCAATTTATTCTCCTTTGTGCACAGGAGGGCATCACACGTGCATTTTGTTTCTGACGAAGAAGATGAATTATTCTGTATATTTATTTTCCCCATACTTTCCCTTATTTCTGGACCATGCTCATCTAAACGGAAGATCCCAGGTTCAGTTGCACTGAAACAGCATGAGGTGCTTCCAAAAGATAAAATGAATACCCTCTTTAGGCACTGAAGGTGTTTATTTTTTTAATACCAGGAAAACAGGCCAAAGCGTAACTGACAGATGGAAGCTAGAGTCTTAGAAGGTAAGGCACTAGCTCCATATAATTTGATACCACACAGAACCAAGCACAATGCCAAGTAGAATGCTTTCTGATGGATTTTAATTAGCTGGGCTTGGCTAGCTCCTCTTTACATTACTTCAGTTCACACTCATTTTAAAGACTAGATGAAATTTCTTCATAACAGTGGCACATCCATTGAGGGCAGGGGACAGTCAAGTCCAGCCACTATTTCTCTTGCTCACTCACATACATAATAAACCTGCTTTCCCCTGCTGCTTCACAAGAATTATTAAAACGTTCTTCCCATTTGCCAGCTTGATCAGTCTCTGTGACTTCCTCACATTTTTATTCTAAATATTATTTCAAAATAAATGCATTATTCCTTAGAACACACAAATAGGACTGGAAGTCACCTTGAGTTTCACTTTGTGTTTCTTTCGTCTTCAGCATTAAGCACGTCTGAGTTCTCTCCAAGAATGAGAATCCTATTCCTAATGACCTCAAGAAAAGAAGATTCCATAACCTTTCAAAATTCTATCTGCTATTTATCAAGCTGCAATATTGACTTTTTAAACCTGTTTCTGAAGATTAAGCTTATCTCATCCTAATTTTTGCCCTCCAGTGAAGATGGGAAAATATGTCAGTGTCTGGGATTTTCTTTATTAAGTTGGTGTATTTTATTAATGTTTAGATGACTTGTAGATAGATGGTATTTAGCATATTTAATTTTTTCCTTTCTCATTAAATTATTGTTCTATTCTTATGGCAACTAAAATAGCCACTTTTGAATAGCAAGAAAATGAAGTCATTACATTTAACCTAATAAAGCTAAGTGAAAATTATATTTCTGAGGTTAAGATCACATAAAAATTTAAACAATCTATGTAATGATTGATGCTTAAAATTTTTCTATATTGATGTGCATATTTTCTCATAATTTCCTTAAAGTAAGAGATATGGGAGAAGTCATTTTTTCTCAGAAAAGTAATTTATTATTATTTAAATACTTAAATCAATTACTTCTTTCTATTTCTAGTCCTTTATATAAAAAGTCCTCAAGTAGAATGGACATTAATATTGATTTGCAAATAGAAGTTTGGAGCTGAAGACGGAGGTCTTATCTAGAAATATATATTTGGTACCTTTCATATAGATGTGAAATAGCAACTTTGCATGTGGATGAGATTGAGAGTCCTCAATGGAGGTCAACGTCTAATGATATGTTGACATCACTTGATGATGAAATATCCCGGTGACTAATTCCTTCTCTCTCTCTCTCTCTCTCTCTCTCTCTCTCTGTCTCTCTCTCTCTCTCATGCACACACACACATGAGCGCATGCGTGCGCGCACGCAGACACACACACACACACACACACACACACACACACACACACACAATTAATTCTCCAGCCATCAAAGACTTTTATGGATGTTGGGCAATCTAGTCCAAGTTTTCCGTCTGGTGATTTAGTCCTCTGTGACTTAAACTGCATGCAGCAGACTATTCTCATGTCGTACATAGTATGACCCTTTGTTCTTTCTTTCTTCTTTGCTTCAGAGCTCTCTGTTGACTAAGATTCAGCCTTCTGAGTTTTATTACTATGAATTATGCAATAAAATGTTTGCTATTTGCTCACTTAAATTCTAGTTTAACATTCTGCTTTTCAAGTTGTTCTTGCCTACAAAGCTAAAATTGCTTATGCTTTTGTTTAGCTTTTATGAGAAAGAGCGTTTGTTTACTAATGTAGTATGTTTGCCTTTACATAACTGTTTTCTCCAGATGGGATCTCAGAATGCAAAATGTCATACGTTTTTCAGGTTGTGAAAATAAAACCAAAACAATTTGATAAAACCATTTTAGAAGGTACATGAAGGACAACCTAGAAGCTTTATAATTTATATTAATTGCACAGGTTTAGGGTTATAATAGTCAGGGTTTAAATACCAACCTAATGCCGTTGCGACTTTATATCCATCTCCTAACCTCTAAACTTCATTTCACTCATCTATTTAATAGATTAAAAATGTCATGCCTCATTGATTAGCAGAGACATTTACAAGAAACATGCAATCCCTGATATCCAGTGTGTGTTCGATAAATGTGCTTTACCTTCTATGTTACTGTTTCGGTATTCAAACTCTAGCCTCAGCCTCATTCATATAACTTTTCTCAATAAAGGAAACTCTCATCACAGATGACAACATAGATATAACTTTCATTTATATATATATGTGTGTGTTTGTGTATTTATTTGGAGAAGTTTTGAAGTTGAATTTCATACACAGAGTTATATCACCTATACATAAAGAGAATTTAATATGCTCAATAAAATATGGAAAGTAATTTGGCCTTATGATATGATATCTTAATATTTTTGTAACTTACCTATAATGGATTTCTTTTTGAATTATTGAATTATGATAATCAGAAATCATTATTAAGGACTAATTTAACCTACTTTTTCTATATAAATATCTTTCAATTACTACATCAAATCTATTTTAAAAAGCCACTTTTTCTAAAATAATGTTCAATGGCTAAATTTAACTATAACAAAATGTAAGTAAACAAACTTCATGGTGGTTTTACCAAAAATTTCTCCTCAAATGATAAAATGCAATAGCACTATGAATCTAATATAACAGTATTATAAGAAAGCTATCAAATATATTTGTCTCCATAACAAATACCATTTTAATTTTGATGAGACAGAGAAAACATAAGGATGATATGATTATAGTATCTGTTAATTTAAATATTTTCCTAGAGTTGTGGACATAGGTGCCCACCAACACGCCAAGAAGCAACACTGCGACTTCGACATTGTCTCTATAGCTATTCTGACAGTGACACACATACATTGCTCTCTTCTTTATTACTCTCTATAAGCAATGATTAAAGTTAGTATTACTATTTTCTTGCAGGAGAAGACCTAACCCTGATATTTGCATTACATAGTCCTTTTTGTTATTACTGCTCTTGTTTCTATACACACTGTATTTTCCAATGTACCTTACTCTCAACTTTTTAAAATCTTGCTTTATTCTTAATCTTTTTGTCTATTTGCTTAACTTTCCAGTATGTGCGTTGCTCCTTTGTTACTATAAAGCATGTGTTATTTTTTCCAATGGGTTTCTTTACCTGGAAAATTAATTAAGAGTATCACTCTCTCACTCCACTGTTCAGCCTGACTAATCTCATTACATACAAGTGAGGTGATGGTATGATTGGCTAAAATGGCAGAATTTGCCTCTTCTTTGTCGGGTAAGATTCTGATCAATCAGAATTATAAGAAGTAATAATGAATATGGGCATCACTGCTTAATGCATACAAGTACCTGAGGTAATGCCACAAGAAATTGGCCTGACTTGAACGTTTGAATTCAGGTATGGTCTTGCCTGCAGTGATAATGGCTTAATGAAAAAGTAGTAACAATTTTGTGCCTGTTTTTAAATAAACTTCTTTAAACATTTTGAAACATCCTTTAAGTAAAATGGTAACATTGTGCTTTATCAAAGTAGTAACAAAAATAAGACTACATTCCATGTTCAAGTGACTTTCCATACACTAAGTAAGATAGGAACCTATGCACATTGTGAAATATGAGGCACTCCAAATCTCCTCCATCTTATCAATATCTCTTTCGAATTTCTATAATATATACTATGTAAATGTAATTTTTAAAATTTTAGCCATTGAAGGTCCTTATGAAATGCAAATTAGTTATCTGAGAGAATATATAACTAACAAACATTAATTTTCTGGACTGAGTATAATAAATAAAATAATGTGTTAGCTCTGTGTCCTGATGTCAAGAAAACTGGATTTGTACAATTTTACATTTTGCGAAGCAGAAAGAGTAGAAGAAAAAAGAAAATGCTGAAATACTGGTATATTTTTGAGAACTATATTACAGACCAAATAGGGAATCAGACTATATAACATGAGATACAAATAATAATAATGGTTTAATCATTAAATATTGTTTCTCACTGGGTGCTTTATGAGTAACAAACCTTAATTCAATTCTCACAACTTCCTTAGGTGGTAAATATATCATTGACACCAATTTTACAAATAAAACTAATAAAACTCAGTCTCAGAAGGATAAAAAAAAAATGTGCTAAAGGAGCTTAACTTTACTCTTTGTAATATGAGAAGCACTGAGCACATCAAAATGAAGGAGTGACATCATCTCATTTGTTTTATGCAAGGTACACTCTGGCAACTAGGTTAAGAATGAAGTAAAAGGACAAGAGAAGAAGCCAGACATCATTAGGAAACTATTATAATTATTAACGTGAGAGATGAGGGTGGCTTAAACTAAGATAATAGCCATCGTGCTGGTGAAAATGGTCTCATTCAGAATGTGCATTGAAGATAAAGCCTGTGAGATATGTTGACAGAATGAATGTGGGCTCTGAGAGAAAGGGATACATCTAGGGTTGTCTGAGGCTTTTATTTAAAGCACCTGGAAGTCTGACCTTGTGAATAACTGAGATAGGGAAGATTATAGAAAGAGCAGCTTTAACAAGGCAAGGAGAATAGGAGTTGAATTCTGGATATGTTATATTTGAGATGTCTGTTAGACAATAAGTGAATATGTTAAATAAACAATTTTATACTTAAGACTGGAGTAGTTAGGGCAGAATTTTGCTGGTGATCTCAAATTGTTATAAGGATATAAATTTCATTTAAAACCATGAAAATAGAAGAAATTATCAAAGAAGAATTTTTAGACAAGGAGCCCTTGAGGGAATAGGAAAATCCAAAAGGAGGACAAAGATAGGTGGACATTGGGAAAGGACTACAAAGAAAGCATATGTCTCCAAAGCTATTCAAAGACATGATTTCAGGGAGAGGGAATTATTGAGTATTCCTGATAAGTCAATAAGGCAAACAGAGAGAATCGACTACTGTATTTGACAACATTATGATCAAGGAACCCCTGACAAGAACATTTTCAGCAAAGTAATGAAGATGAGAGTTTGTTTCAATTTGATTTAATTTGAAAGGGAATAGGGGAAAAATATTTTGAGAGTAAGTATACAAAGCAAAGCAATTTCTAGAAGTTTTTCTGTAATAATAAGAGAAATGGTTTAGTAGCTAAACAGGGAAATAAGGTTGGAGAGACTTTTTAAGAAATAGTAGAGATGTAACAGAATGTTTTTGTGTTTCTGGGAAAGCTATGGAAGCTGCTGAGAATTCCTTGAGTCATGTCTTTCAATTGGCAAGAGCAGATGGAATCTGCTCTTTTGCTAATACTTGGAAAGTTAAGCCTCACTGGTAGAAAACAGAGAGAAATGGATGTGACAATAAAAGGTTATCATCAGATTGTTTTGATTTTTCTCAGTAAAATTGAAATAAAAGTCATTATCTAAGATTGAGAATGGGAGAGGGTTTTGGAGGTTTGAAAATTGAAGAGAAAGTTGTATGTTCTTTTAAGTAGTGATCATGAGTTTAAAATGAGACTAGTCAACATGATTACATGTGTTTTTCTCACACCACATCCAGCGATTATGCAATAAATACAGTGATGTGTTAGGGCTGGAGCAGGCAGAGATTTGTGCTGAACCAGTCGGTCTTAGTGTCTGGCTTAGGAACTGTGATACAAGGAAGAGGGTCAGAAGAGTTGAAAGTGTTTTACTGAAACAGGGATTTAATCTGTTTACAGAGAGAACAAAGGACATGAATAATATGACTGAAGGGAAATATCAAGTTAATACAAACAATAAATTATAACTCCTGGTGTGTTTAAAATATCACTGCAGTAATATCTGTCTCTTCTTTAATTGAAATCAGTTTGAAACAAAGAAACGTGACCTATGTTTGGCAACCAAACTTTTATTAAAAAAAAAATATATATATATGTATATGTATATGTGTATGTATACATATACACATATATAATATAAATAAATGAGTCTATCACATAACTAAATAAGTTATTTTACATTATTTTCTCAATTTACAAATTATTCATCAATTATTTATAGAGGAAAAGACATTTCTCTATTTAATACAAGTTTTCACTTAATTATATGAATAAATGCTTTTATATAAATACAAATATAAAAACATAATAAATAAAAATAAATAAATAATGCCTCTCTCATGCTATAATATATTAGGCCACTAGATTTGGGAATAAAAATGTGATAGAATTTATTGCACCTAGTAGAAACATCTTGCCTAGTTCTGAACTGTGTGGACATTACATATGACAAGTAAGAGACTCTCTCTCAAGTTTGAAGGCCTATTGTCATTTGTAGAGTAACATTGATGCCAATGCCTTACATTTGTTTTAAAAATTATGAAGTACTTCCTTACTTACTTCTTACAAGAATTCCGTATTTTAAGCAGCACAGTCATATAACCCTTTCTTAAAGTCGGTCTTTTAGATTCAAAGACACTGAACTACTGCACAAAATTACATAGAAAAAATTACAAAAAAATTAAATCCAGGGTTCAGAAATGTGTTTTGTTGGAGAAATAATGCCTCTTTAGCAATATTTGAGAGTAGATCCATTAAAGTATACTTTCCACCACAAAATGATCTAAATGTTCCAAATTAGCAATACTGTACACACACATGCACACATACACAGACACACACAACATCTTTGATGAATACTTTTTAGAATAGATCATGAAATTTTAAAACCCTTCTAGAGATTAATTAATATGTTATTAAAACTTTTTCTGAACTAGGAAAAATGTGTTTTGAAATTATAGATTCTTCTCCATCATAAGGACCTAAATAATGATATAGATACAGACTGTAGCAGAAAAAAGAAACTGGCCCTTCCACACATCATTTGCTGATATATAGAAACAGTGCAAATGAATGCAATCAATAAGTGTCATTACATTAGTTACATTATATTGTTTGTAACTAAAAGAGAAAAAAACATTCTAATTCAAAAGTTGCAGATGTATTTAAATAATATGTGTGGTCATAATGAACATAAACTCTTGTAAAGAACAGTAATAGTAATAAAATTTGGCTTGTAAAGACAGTGATATATCTTTGCGAATGGAAATGTTTAATAGCACTTTACATTTTATCATTTCTCTGTCATTAGTAGTCTTCAAATTTCTATCAATGTTGGCATTTCTTTCCCCCTATTCTTCTTTTACTATATCTGCCACTGATACTCTCTTTAGATTCCTGACCTATGGCTTTTGCTTACTCACAACTTAGACCCAATAATTGCCTCTCCTGCTTCATACCTTACATCTATGACCAGTTTAATTGTCTATTCTGACTAGAAATTACTTGATTCTTTAACATATCTAGTTATTATTGCCAAAAGAGAGGATGTCCTGTGTCCAATATTGTCTTTCTTTAAGGACATAATTCTTTCCATGGCAGATCATGTCCTATGTTGTTAACCAGCTTGTGGATTGTGACTTCTGGATCAACTGACCTTCCTTGTTTCACTCAGCTGTGGCCAAAAAATATCTAATGGAATGTGGCCCCCTACAGTGTCTCTCAAGGAAGAAAGTTGGTATGGAGCCCCATCTTTGCTAAGGGAATAGTTGTATAGTAGTTTTCTTGATTGACCTATATATGATATTTAAGATCTGAGAAAGATTTCAGATCTTAAATATCTAAACAGTGATTTCATACATCATAATTAATTCACTGTTGATCACATTTTTACCTAGTCTCTACCATATATGCAGCAGATGGATTTTCAGTTTTAGGTATCATTTGCTTTTGCTGACATATCGATAAAAATCTTTTTTGAATTTCTTTAAAGAACTCAGATAAAATAATAAAAACTAGATGTTAGGAACTAGATTGCAACAATTTGTTTAAATAAGTTTTTCAATTCCATTAGGTTATATTAATTTAAAGAAGTAAGTGATCCAGTTCTTTAAGTCTACATAAAGTATACAAGTAGTTTCTATAAACTACTTGTATCAATGGAAGTGGAGATTTGTGTATAGAAGTTAAAAACTATATGTCACATTTGAGGGGAAAAAAGTGAACAACATAGGAAAGATGAATCATATTACAAATGCTAAATTCTTTGAATCAATAAATCTTTAAATCATTCTTTTCAGGTTTTATCTATATACAATAATGTAGTGCAAATGAGGAGTCACAAGCAGGTTTTTAAAGAAATAGTGGTGATATGAGTTAGAACAATAGATATTGTGATTATGTAGAATATAGTATTTACCTCTTGTAAATATTATATAGCCCCAAACATAATCCTTAAAACAACAAACTTTGGCTATTTCTTAGTCTCTTTTGGTCAGAATTTCAAAAGTAGATCGGATGAGTTGACTCTTTATCTGTCCCCTCTGCTGTTTTGGGAACACTTCAGAGGTGGCAATCAAACCATTAGATGGGGCTGTTGCCATCTATACGCCCATATGTGCTTAAGACTCTCCTTTCAAAAACGCTCGCCACAAGGGTTTTGGCAGGAGGACTGAGTTCCTTGCTACATGGGCCTCTTGCCAAATATGGGTAACCTCACAAGTAGCATCTGGCTTTCTCAGAACATGTGACAAACAGGAAGCCACGATGCCTTTTATGACCTAATCTCCAAAATTGTGCACTGTTACTTCTACTTTATTATTAATTTTTTAATATATATATTTGTTGGAAGTGAGTCACCAAATCCAACTCACACTCAAGGGATTGAAGTTTCTTTCTTCTGAAGGGAATTTTAAAAGCGTGTGGACATGTTTCAAACTACCGTAAGGAATGGAAATAAATTTACTCAGGAAATTTCTACTAAGCAGAATATGAAATCCTTGGTGATTATAAAGTTAATGACCTTTTTCTGAACAAAATGGTTAAGATATTTTTCATGCATCTATTACATTATGTTTTGGCCTATGGCTTTGCCTCCATGGCCACTACTTAATGGAGCAAGAATTAGTGCCTGTGTAAAGGCAGCCAGCTCTAGATCAGATAATGACATATTGTATGGACACTTTGGAGCATTTTACCAGTTAAAGACACTGTATGTAGAGTATATGCAACCACACCAATTCTCTCTCCTCCTTCGGGGAGTATGACAATTAGGCTATATTAGTTTTCTCTTGCTTTTATAAAAAATTGCTACAAATTTATCAGATTACAACAATACAAATTTGTTATGCCATAGTTCTATAGTTCAGAATTCTGGATAAATTCGGCTGGTTTCTTTGCTCAGGGTCTCACAGGTCAAAACTAATGTGTTGGCTGTCCAAAGCTCTTATGTAGAGGCCCTGGGGAAGAACTGCCTCCTATCTTACTCAGATTGTTGGCAGAATCTAATTCTTTGCAATTGCAGAATTGAAGTTCCCATTTCCTTGTTTGGCTGTCACTTGGGATTCACTTTTAACTTCTAGAGGTCTCTCTCTGATTCTTGCACCTGGGTCCCTATATATCAGAGGTAATAGAGAGGCATCAAATTATTCTCATGCTTAAAATCTCTCTAAATTTTCTTTTTGCTACATTTCTCTGACTCTAGATAGAGAAAGATCTTTGCTTTAAATTTATAATTAGATTGGGCCCAACTGGAAAAATCCAGGATAATCTCTCTACTTTAAGGACTATGGTCTTAAGTATATCCACAAAGTCCTTTTTGAGATGTAACATAACATATTCACAAGTTTCAGAGGTCAAGGTTTAGACATCTTTGGGGAGAAAATTCTGCCTACTGTCAAAGGAAAATTACAGTGGACAGATTAAACAGACAAGGAAAACTTTATTCAGGATTATTGCACTGGGAGGAAGAGATTGAACTGAACCTCAATGAAACAAAAAGCAAGAGCATTTTTAAATGCTGGGGTAAGCTAATGGAAAATTACTGGAGGACATTAAGTGCACATTCGTTGATGTGATGAGGCTATCTGTATTTGCTAATTGACATTTAGTGAAGTTAGGCTCCTATCCTCCCACAGAGACTGGGAGATAGGGCTCTATCTTGATAATTGTACATCAAAGAGGTGGCTCTCAGGTCCTAGAGAAAGACATTCCTGGGTTGCAAAAATGGCAAGAGGCTGAAAGAAAGGACAGAGAGAGCATGTGCAGTTACAAGTTTTCTAAAGAAAATGCTCTAAAATAAGGTAGGTCAGGCATCCATGGTCAGGAAGCCTACCTAAATTTCAGTCAAGCTGAGGAGAACTTTAACGCCTGCTTGGCCACGACCACAGAAGCACAGAAGGTATCATAGCTGTAGACACAAGAGGTAGACAGAATATGAAAAGCAGATACAGTGAGTCAGGACAAGTCACAGGTAGGAAGACAAGAGATATCAGTAAGGAAGAGGCAGGAAGGTGACAAAGAAGAAGCAGGGCAGAGCAGCTAGGCCCTTGACACTGCAAGCCGGAATTGCTCTTGTGTCCTGTAAAACTTTTACCGTTACCAAGAGGTATGTTTTAGCACAAGAAAATGTTTTCATGATTCTAATTTTTATGTGCATCTTTATTGTAATCTTTGATCCTGGGGGTGATCTGGGTATATTTCTAATCCCAGAGTCCAAGAAGAGCTTTATAAAAATTTCAGAATAAAATTTGTGGGTGTGTGTGTGTGTGTGTGTGTGTGTGTGTGTTTTGTGTATATCTGAGACGTATGAAACGTGGTTCTGTTTTATGTACATACACGTGTGATAATAAGAGGAAAAAGTGACATTTGTCCACCTTAAATATTTTTCTTCTAATTTGTCCCCTTTCCTCCTCTTTAAGAAAAAGCATTAGTTTTATGAGGCTTTTTAAAAACTACTTATTTGAAAACCATGGTAAATATAACAGGAAAAAAGTATAAGAATTCTTAAAGACCCATTAATAATTGCCACCCTGCTTTTCATTGCAAGATAAACAGAATTAGATTTGCCTTCCTTAGTTGCCCTCCTAGTGCTGCACTCATTTGCCTCCTCTCATTCTTGTCTGGGGATTTCTTCCTGCCAACCCTTCTTCTCAACATACTACTCTGCGTGTATATCCATGACAGCATTTATCATTCTTTCTAATGATCCTGACTTCTTAACTCTCTCTCCCGCTGTTTACTTCACAGTTTTAAAGGCCACGAACTGTGTCTAATTCATTTTTAAATTTCCAGAGCCTAGCATTGTGACAGGAAGAAGATAGGAACATGTATGTGTGAGTGAAAGAATGAATGAATGAATGCATTTTTGTTTTTCCCTTCTCTCTTTGTTAGGTCAGTCTCAATACAGAAGCAATAGCCTAAGGAGGTACAGTGGATAATGTGCATCAAATGTTCTGAAGATAGATTCAGACACATCAAGAAAAGTAATTTACATCTCACAACAAACTTCCTATGATTTCAAAACTATACTATGTAGTATAGCAGGTTATCTTATGCATTTCCTCATCTGCTGCCTGAAATTTTATTTTTAACATACTGACAAATTTTTGCTGAAAATTCATTGCTACATAGAAGCATTAAAATGACACTTTGTTTAGGCATAAATCAAAAATTTTATTTCACTCTCCTTTTTATTATCAAAACGGTCACTTTTTTCCTTTAAGCTCTTGGTTGGGTCATTCAGCTTTGACCTATCAGGCTTTCATTTCCTGCTGTCTGAAATGAAACCTCTCTCCCACCTATAACTGACAAGAGTCACATTTCTTGTGGGATTGATTTCTTTCATCTCGTTCTTTTTTGTGCCCTTATCTTTTACTTCCTTCCTTTCCTTCTAGTGATAAAGTCTCTATATTTTCTTGTTGTGTTCATCTTCTGCTTTCTGTCCTTCATTTATCAGTTTCTAGCTCCTTAATTTATATAATCTTCTTTCATTTTTCTCCATTTATCTATGGTTTTATCTTGCTCTTTTCTCCTAACATTTTGGATTTTTCTCCATTTAGCACACTGACATTTTTTCACCTTTATATAGCCATCATTGAAACTTAGGTTATTGTTTCTATTTATTAGTATTTTTTCTTATGTAGCTCCTTGTCCATTTTCCTTCCTTTTTGCTTATTTTTATCTCATCCTCTTTCTATCTTCATTTGCCCTTCTTATTCATTTAAGCTTAACCTGAGCTTATCTGGGTATTTATATCTAACCATGTTTTTTTCTTCTCCTTACACTAACCACGCATATCCATTTTCCCTACATCATAGCCATAAGCATGTTTCTCCTGCTTTTTAATGGAGCTAAGTGTACCTGAGTCTTGATATATTCACATATAAAGTATATTTGCCTTCTAAAAAAAGTTATGTAGTACAGTCATATCAATTCTGGAAGTTATTTTTTCTCGTAATAAATAGGAAGAGATGTAGAAACCCATTAATTACAAAACACATAAAATCACTCTCTGTGGCCAAATATGCTTAAATTGAATAAGGAAAGATATGTTATATCCACTTACTCTAACCTAATTCTTTTCTAATAGTTGTCTTAAAAAGCCTCCTCGGCTTTTAAAATTATATGATGTAATTAAAAATGTTGCAATGCCATACTTTATTTCCAAATATATTTATCTTATTCCAAATATGCAAGTATATTACATACAAATCGTGAATTTGAATAATACAAGGAAACTAAATATTGTCACTTTAAACATTTTCTCCAAAGGGAAACCATCTTTTGAATAATTCTACATAGAGTCATTCCACAAGGTTCTCTGACTTACTGTCTGTCTATTGCTTTTTGATGAGCAAAAAGCATAAGAATACTCTTCCTCCTACTGACAGATTTGCCTGTGAATTACACCCTATGCAGTTGAGCTAACTTGGAAAACTAACGGAGTCCTCCAATTCTGAAAATCAATGAAATGTTTTCTGTGGAAAAAAAGATAATCTTGATTTGTGGCAACTCACACAGTGTCACAGTGAAGGATTCAGTGCACACTGAGGCATCCTAGACACATTTTGTAGAAACAGTTGGTTCTCTGGAATGTGCTTTTTAATAACTGATATCAAATTCTGGTTTATTGTACAAGCTGAAGACAGTCTAATTTCTATTTAATCATATCCAAGCCATCTCAGTTGTAAGGCAAACTGGTATTTTATGTATCTCTAAGAAAGAAACAAAACAGCTGCCCATTAAAGTATGATAAGTCATCAATTGGCAGACATATTACAACTTTACAGATTTTTAAATATAAAGAAACCATGAATCTTAGAACTGATAAAATGCAATATAAAATACAATATAAATCTTCCAGATACATAGATTCTAAAAAAAATGTTTTTCATATTAAAAAATTTTAATCATTTTTTGTTTTCATTCTCAGATATAATGGAAGTTATTTTCCTTTGATGATCTTATACTGATAAGCTGATCTAGAAAAATGCTTGGCACATGTCAATAACAATGGTCTTGTAAAACTATTTAAAATCTAAACAGATGAATACAGGAATAGCATTAAGCACAGTGAATCTCAATGCATAACTCAAACTTAATTTTTAAACTTAAAATTAATATAATCCAGATTAAAAGACTCACATATAACAATAAGAAAATAATCCATATTATTGATTATTGAAACCACTCCCATTCTTCTTTCTAGAATATGGGATGACTGAATGGTGCTTGATTAGTGCAAGCCATTTTAATCCATCAAATATGGTCACAGCTAAAACACATTTTGTTCAAAGTCTAGCTGCTCCTTTAATGTCAAGTAATTCTCAGCTCATCTACTGACCATGAGAAACTGCTGAGTGTGAACACCTATGCCAGGCACACACCTTTCCCAAGGTCACAGATGTCTTTTGTACAGTGTCATGGAGCTGCACTCAGCTCCTTCCTTCACAAAATCGTTGAAAGGTTAGGGTTCTCTTCGTTTTACAAAAGCATTTTTGCTTTCTTCAATCCATCCAAATCATTAGGCATAATCTCTTCAGTGAGTTCGGGCCTGTTTATAAAATACAAAAGATAAATAGAGTCATATATTTAAGGCAGCTATTCTTACTAACCTTTCAAAGTTTAAGAATGAAATACTGCTTGAAATGAGGAATCAGGGGATAATGCACGCTAGCTATTATTATGACTGTTCCTCTTTGGCTTCCTCCCCAAAGTTTAACTAGAGACAAAGTCTTGCATGCATGAATTTGCTTTGGGTGGTAAAACAAGACAAAAAAAAATATGGAAATGGAACAGGTAGGGTGAGACAGTAGGATGTATAAAATGTTAATTAATGCTGTTTTAAAGGTCACTGCCATAAGGCCTCTTGGATACCTGCAAAGTTCCTTCTTTTTTTCCCCCTGAAGGACAAAAAAGCAAGTGTTATATCCTTTTGCTCTCCTCCCCTATTTTTTGAAGATCACCCCTGGAGTAAACTTTCTCAAGTTTCCAGGTTTGGCCTGCTCAAAAAGGAACAGCACCTTAGGTTTCAAAGTAGAGCTCTAAGGCAGGAAACGGGTCTATTCTGTGAGCGCTTCAGGTGTCATTTGACATCAAGCACTGGCTCTCCTCCATATCTGAGGATGAAATGAGAGGTGGTCCATAGAGGTGGAAAAGGCATCCAAAACACCTGCTAGAGTTCATCTCTTGCTCTGTGCAGATGGTCTCATGACCCATATTAAATCTACTCTGTCGCTAATTTTTTCCAGTTTTTGGCTAGCTGAAGCTTCTAAATATACACAATACTGAAGTGCAAAAGGAATCAATTAATCCTCATTTATGCAATTGCTCCTGAAACTGTAATTGATATTCATTTTTTCCCTTTACCTACCCAATCAATATTTCTCTCATCATCAGCCATCCAAATCAAGAATGGAATGTAGAAGAGGAAATTCTATAATTAATAACACAAGATCAGCTACAGAACTAGAGCCTGTAGCTTATTCCAACCTAATTTTCTTGACTAACCTACGATAGCCATGAAGCCAAAAGACTGAGCTGAGGGATAGCGGTAAGTGTGACAAAGGCAAGTTATAAAGGGGGCTGAGCTAGACATTGAGATAACTTGCATGTTTTATCTTCCAACTTGAGCTTCAATCCAAATGCATCATTGCCATGGTATAATGGGTTGCTACAGTGATTATCTGATAATTGCAATTCAGTGGATCAGAAAATGCTTATGCATCTCGTTTTTGACAGCTCCATTCCCCAAATCATTTGATGTCCCATGAGAAGATATAATCTCTGTTATAAACTCAAAAGATCTTTTACAAGCATTAAGCTTTTCTCTGTTGTAAAAGGCATGTCTATGCTTTGGATCCTGAGTGGTAGTTGTTGCAACTCTTCTATTGAGATTTTTTCAGAAACTCCACCCAATGTACTTATCTACATGAAGTAAAGATATTTATCCATCATCACTCATCTTTTATTTATTAAAGTTTCCATTAGAGACATTTAACTCTTCTCCCATTCAACGTTGTAGCTATGTATGCTGAACAAGCTTCTGCATAACTTTGGAGAAAAGCCTTGAGACAGAAAAACTGATTTTTTGTTCTGTACAAGTCAGTGCATGTTGAGCGATCCACTACAACTATGCAGCCAAAATCAGAGGAAATGTATTGCAGGTACTAAAGCTTTCCAAAACTTAGAAAAGAAACATGCCCATTTTTCTCATGTTTATGTTTTTCAATGAACTGTATTCTTTTCAACATTTCATAATTAAATTGAGGTTAACTTATTAGATATTTTGGACATATTTTCTTGATCTGTTATCCCTTTTTTGGAATACATGGCAGATTATTTTACTTCTCGGAATCTTAACATGAGTACTGAAGTGTAATCTACCATTTAAAATGAATTTTTTTATTGCTTGAGTGACATTCTATAAAAGGTATGGCAAGAGCATGAAAAATTTTTCAATAAATTATAAACAGATCCTCATAAGGATGAGGGATAAAACTGGCAGCACCTTTATTTCTATCTCAAACCGTGGGCCAGAGATATTTTAATTAACCCTTTTAATCCTCTTTAGCTTACCTAGCTTAGGAAATTTGGATCAAATAAAAAATTATTTATTCCTTAATTTAACCCTTAATTTACAATTCCTAACTAGAGAATTTTACACTTGTGATTCAAATGGTGAGAAGGAAAGAAAAAAATTGACATTAAAAAACTTAATTTTCATCAGACTAAATTTAGTCAGTGTTGGCACCCAGCTTAATAAAGAAGGGTCAAAGTGAATTTTTATCCAACATTATGTAGATGTTTTTTAATGTATCGATGAACTTGGAATGTTAATAGCATGTTGGACTCTGAGATAGACTTCTGATTTTTTCCATCCTTCATCCATTTTATAGTAGACAACTTGCAATTCCTTCACTTTCAGTCTATGTAGTTTTGGGTAGGATAACTTTTATACCTTCCTCCAGGAAAGGGCATGTGGCTATAGACTGATCATTGAAAATACAACACCCACTTGCCATAGCACTGGTTCCATTAAACATGAAACCATATTTGCTGACACTATCAGGGATAACATGATCCCTATCACTTACTTTGCTAAGCAATAGGATGTACCAAAGGAGGTTGCTATTATGCATAAGTCTGCAATTTTGCATAAGTCTTTGCAACTATGCATAGGCATCAGGGGTAAAAAATCTGCCTAAGGTTAAAATCAACACATCAGAAATAGAACAACAATATAGTTAGATAACAAAATGGTTGGATTCCTGGATTATTGCATGCCTAATCTGTATCAGTATTTTTTATAGTTAGATGTTTCAATAAATCCTCTTCCATATCCTGGTTTTATTGCTTTAAGCCAATTTGAGGTGGAATTCTCTCTTTTAACCCAATAAATCCTCCCTGTCTGCCTTTACAAAGTAAAGCTTTATTATAACTGATCATTGTCCTCCTATTTCTTAGAACGTGATCAAGTCCTATTTATGGTGAGTCAGATGAGAGGCACTTGTCCTTCCAAATTAAAAACAAACAAACAGATGTCAGTAATATAGACATCATCAAGAGTGTGATATGTAATAAATGTAGCAAGTAAATGGATGTTTATTTCACCAAATTCACTTTGATGTCAGTATATCAAATGTAGTTCACTTAAGTATTAACTTACTAAATGGTACCTAAGTCATCTGAATTAATGCAGTATGAAAATGTACATTACTTATTCTATTTTATAAAATGGAAAGAATCTGGGTCATTAAGTACCTAAACATTCGTGATGGGATGATATCTATCATATGTGTATATAAAATTTTTTAAGTATATAAATTTGTTCAGTTGTTTAAATATCCATCCTTTCAGCAATTAAAATGTCTGCAGATTTTTTTAAATGTTTTTTAATGTTCTGCAAGGCAAAGACAAGGAATGATAATAGCATATTAACAACTCTTTCCTAAAAGCTCTTGAAATCCTGGCAAAAAGTGATGAATTGTGTGCACTCTTTAGTGAAGAGCTGTGTTAATATTTCAAAAGTGGACCATCAAACCTCTTGGTAGCACAAGAGTCATCTCTATGCAAAAAGTGAATTGTGACTCACAAAGCTATTGACATAGATAATGACATTAAATCAAGAAGTCAAGTCAACAAATGTTTTATAAGTATGTACTATATGGAGATTCCTGTGTTCATGTGAGCATACGTAGCTGCTATATATTTCCTGATAGACTCTTACATCAGAGAGGTTCACTTTAGAAATTTCCTCTCATCCATCAAGTCTCAGCTCAAATATTGCCTTCTTTCACACTAGTAACCAGCTAAATTATTTATAGCATGATATATGATATGATTTTTAAAAAGTAGAAGATACTATAAACTCACCTAAAGAAATTCATAGTCTGAATTTTGTGGTGGCTGTAGTGTTGGAGGCGATGGAAGAGAAGGGGTTTGGGGACATATTTCACTTTCTGGATAAAGTACTATCCAAGAATTATCTATGTTTACAAGATAATAAATTCTGTAGAGAGAATTTATTTCTTTTAAAAATTTAAAAATTCATTAGCTGCTATATCATCAGAGTCTAAATTGGTGTCTGATATGACAGGTACTCAAAAAATGTTGCCTAAATGAATAATTATAACATAGAAGAGTTACATTTGAGGTACAAGTAGAGATATTGAGGGTCAGAGGAGGATGTCTATCGTAGAAGAAGGTAAAAAGAAACATGCAGATATGCTGTCATTTCTGCTTAAAACACTCAGCAATGATTGTGTCACAGTTTGTAGGAAGATACTGACAAGGCAGAGGTTTGGGAATTGCTGGAGCTTGAGAGGTAGTAAACATGGGTGAAGTACTTTAAGGTCACACAAAGTGAAGACTTTATTTCAAGAAGAAATAATAAACCTTCTAAGGGTGTCAATTAAACCCAATAAATAAGAGTTTTGGATTAGGTAATAAAATATGAATGGTATATTTATTTTACTAGTTTTATGATAAAATAACTAATACACACTTGTTTTAGAAAACTATTTTTTCAATAATAATGATATTAGTATTTTTTAAATCATAAAATTACATTAAAATTTTGTTAGTACTTTTACTCTTCGAAAGTAGTTTGAGTTGTTTCTATTTTTTGGCTATTTATGAATGATGCTCCCCAGAACACTCACATTTGTCTGTGTGGCCATAAGTTTCCATTTCTATGCTCTTTAGTTAGGAATGAAATTTCTAGGTCATGGTGACTCTGTGTTTAACATTTTAAGAAACTATCAAACTGGCACCCTAAATGGCTGTACCACATAACATTTCCACCTACAATAAATAAGAATTATAACTTTTCCACATCCTGATTAACACTTTTTATTATCTATTTTTTATTATTATTGACTTTCTAGTGGGAGTGAAGTGATACCTCATTTTGATTTGCATTTCCATATTGATTAATGATGTTAAGCATATTGGCAGGTGCTTATCAGCCATTGATATATCTTCTTTGGAGATATGTCTTTGCAAATCATGTGTCTATCTTTTAAATTGTGTTGTCTTTTCATTATTGAGTTAAAAACATTCTTGACATTTTTTTTTCTGGATACAAGTCTTTATTAGATACATGATGTAAAAACATTTTCTCACATCTTGTGGTTACTTTTCATTTTTTCAATGAAGTCCCAAATGTTTTCATTTTGATTAAGTCCAACCTGACTCATCAATCTTCTCTTTTATATTGTCTAACATATGATCCCCAGGATTAATTCCTATGTTATTTTCCTAAGATGTTTATAGGTTAACAGAATATCACATATTTACACCATAAATAATATTAGGAATTAATAAATACCAGTACAGTCTACAACATAGGTGACCCTTGAAAATAATATGTTAAAAAAAAGCTAGACACAAAAGACCACATATTCCATGATTTCATTTAACATGATTTCATTCAGAATAAGAAAATCTATAGAAAGTATATTAGTGTTTGCTAATTTGGAGCAGAGGGGAGAAAATGGAAAATGACTAATAAAGAATTCAAGGTTTCTTTTGGGGATGAAGAATATGTTCTAAAATTAGATTATTGTTATGGTTGCACAACTCTAAATATAGTTAAAACTATTTAATTATACACTTTAAATGAGTGGATTTTATGGTATGTAAATAATATTTCAAGCTGCTAAAAACATTTTGATTAGTAAAAGGTCAACCATTTTTATTCATAGAAAGTAAATTCTTATGAAAAACAAGAATTCAGGAAAACAGAACTTCTAAAATCAAAACAGATTTTATCATTTAATCTTTTATCACCTTGGTTTATAAACATAATTACAATAGTCTTGAAATTAAACGATTGTCCTTAACTCAAGAAAATATTCCAATATATATACATTCACATGAGCAGAGTTAAATATTAAATTGAGTATTTTAAAATGTCTATTTTCCTCAACAATAAGAATGTTATAATTGTAAACCCTGTTCACACCACCAGTCTTGATAGAAGAACCTTAATTCAGAGTGACTAAGTAATTTCTAAACTGGATAAGAGGGATAGAAAATTACTTTTTTCTAAAGATAAAATTTCCACAAAATTTTGAATGATATGCTTGGGAATAAAGAGATTTGCTGAAAGCAATTGGCAAACAAGAAACTCTTTAGGGTGTGATTTATGAGAAAACTGAGAAAAAAGTATATGCAGCCATTCAGAACTATTACTGTGGTTATGAATGAGATGTTTTTAATGTTCTTTGACAGATGTGAGTTAAGAATGGAATTTTCTTTAAGTATCCTTGCATGGTGAACTGTGTGTAATGCTCAGATTCAGAGCCTTGATGTTTGTCAATGCATTTGCTTTAAGCAGTTAATTATATAGCAGATTACCAAGGAAGTGAAGAATAAACATTAATATCTTGTATTTCATAAAGTTCTAAAGATTCAAACATCATCTACTAGTGAACCCTGGTTTTGTTTTTTGAATTTGCCTGAAAAAAAAAAAAAAAAAAACCAAGGGAGTTTCATTCAACATTTAAATTCATTCCTACTAACTTTCCATAAAGTTCTTTGGAGAATTAATCAACTGCAGTGGCTCCTGAATAAAATGCTTACGATGTAATATTTTAAGCCACAGCTAGCCATTAACACTGTGGAAGATGAACTGCACACATGTTTCATGAAGATTTATAAGAAGGGCTGATCTGAAAAATAAGAGATGCTGATAGAGAATTCACCAAGCTTGTAAATGAGGCAATACTTTCTGTGAATTTATTTATTACCAATGTATTGCAATTGTGAGAGATGGTAGAGGAACTTGGAAGCCACACGCATCTGGATAGAAATATGAAGATGGCCTGACCTTGTAGATGAGTTATTTGCCACTGTTCTTGGGAATTATTCCATCTGCTGTAGGTAAGCAGCATGATATTGCCAACAGGGGGAGCTACAGACAGAAGACAAATGAAGCCGATTTTGTTTAGGACTGTAATTTAGCTGAACTGACAATATATTATACCTTAATGGCCCCTCAGAGTGAATTTAATTGATGACCCAACTTAGATATTCTCTTAGAGTATCTTTGTACTGGATTGGATGCAAGCTGGATGCTTAAACTCGCTTTCCTGCTGTTAAGAGAGTCATTGCCATCTGGAGAAGATATCTGCTAATATGTTACTGGAATTTTTTCTATTGTTGCGGCATCTGTAAAGAACTCAAAAAGCTTCTGATAAGTCAAAAGAAAAGACAAAACTAATGTTTCTTCTCAGTGAAAACTAAGAAGGTTTAGCAGATAAACAAAAATAACTAACATTTAAATGTTTCATTTTCAGTCAGGTAAAGTAAAAATAAAGTTGGTATCGAATAGCAAAATTTATATTTTTAGTTTTGGGACTGTCTATTATACACTTGCATAAACAAACACCAAATAATAATTCAGAAAAGAAAATATTTATAATAAGGAAATTACAATAGAGTAATCTTGCTTGATGTCATAACTTTAAAAGCTAATGGCAGATTAAAAATTAGATTTCTATAATTAAGAACCATCATAAAATCAGTGGTCATTCTTAATTTTAACAATCTTGTTTCTGATACAACAGTGTGAGAACAGAAGTTAGGACTAATCAGTTTTATCAACTTATGCTTACACTAGAGAATCTGGACATTTTATATTGTGTCAATATACAAGAATGCTAATTTAAAAAGGGGTGCAATTTCCCTGGTCAAATTTACTATAAGACCTCAGGATTTTTTTCTGCTGTGAAATTCATTCATTCATTTGTTTATTCACCAAGCGTTGTTCATTAAGCATATTCTAGGTTCAAGCGTTAAGTTATGAGCAAGAAAAATAACGATTCAGAAATGTCCTCAAATTATGTATAGCTTAGTAAGAAGAGATGGTAATTTAAGTATATGACTGCAATAAGATTACAGATGCTAAGTTAAAAATATGCATAATATGTACAGTACATAAAGGAAGCAGTTGTGTTTATTTGTCCGTTGTGGTCTAATATCTATTCTGTAAAAGGCACATTAGGCACATATCACTGTGAGTCTTTGATTGTTGTTTAGAATACAGAAAGGCCAAGCCTTTCGGGAACTCACACATTTATGGAATCACAACATCTTAGCACATTTCCAAGTCTTTCCTGATTGTCTTTTTGTATGGTCCACTAACATCTTGAAGTCAATATGTGCCAAACTAAATTTGTCTTTTTCCTAAATATTTTCTTACACTTGTGTCATCTTCATTTTTCTGCTCTCCAAAGCATAAAGACTCAGATATATATATATTTTTAGGTGAGGTGATCCTTGGTTGACCTCACAGATTGCAAGGACCTTGTCAGCTTACAATCCTCTATTTTTTATTTTTTTATTTTTTACACCTACAGCACCTCGTCTTCTTAGGTGGTCTCCTATCCAAGTATCAACCAAGCCTAACCCTGCTTAGCTTCCGAGATCAGATGAGATTGGGCTTGTTCAGGGTGGCATGGCCGTAGATTATTTTCTTTTGACTAATTAATCTTATGTATCTATTCCACACTCTTCTATTTGTTATCACAACACATAATTCATGTGTTTTTGTCCTACTACCTAAATTTATCAACACCTCTAGTCTTTGTCCTTTCCCATTCAAATTTATATTAAAACCACTTCCTAATAAATTATAAGAAGCGCTGCTCTGAACATACTATTCTCATGCAGTCTCAAATAATGTTAATCATTTCCTTATATATTTAGGAAAAAAAAAGATTCTTAACCTATTTAAGGTACTTCATACTCATATTTCATACCTAGCCTAGTTTTCTAATATAGCTCTCATTATTTCCTGATATTTTCAATATTCCATTTAATAGGAATTAGATAGTTTTTTCTCTCCTTACACTGTGATTTCCTTATCCTCTGCTTTCTCCCCGCCTTTTGTCGTTCACTCTGTGATAAACTGCTACATTGAGAGAAAAAAAAAAAACACAAACATTTCTCCTTGTTAGATGAAAAATGCTACTACATCTATGAGATTTTCCTCAATTCGGTCCCATGGATAGGCTTCCTCATAAGTTCACAATATTTTATGTGCACCCGTTACATAAAAGTAATCATTTGAGGCTTCTGCAGTATAATAGAGAAATTATTGGATTTAAAATTAGACCTTGAAGTTCAACTGATGTAAACTTTGTCACTGTTGCTATTGCTTCTATAATATAACCAAATCCTATGCTGTCAATCCGAGTCATCGCAGGAATAAAAACAGCTATCAATAACAATATCATTAAAATTGATAATGAGATAAAATAATTACACATTTTGGATACCGTTAAACATAAACAGGAGTTAAACAGATAGGTTTTAAACTTTGATTTTCATATTCTGCATAAAAAATGATTATTTTAATGTTTATTTTCTATTACCATTGGGACTATATAATAGTCACTTTAGGTTAAAGCAAGAATAAAGGTAAATATGAAAAATTGGTCTTTGTATTTAATATAAAGAATTATTTGTTTATTGAATAAACAAATGACCAAATAAATAAATGAACTTCAGTAAAAAATACTGCATTTCTCCTAGGTAGCTTTAGATTGTATATAAAAATCACTCACTGTGTATGTTTTAAACACCTTTAAGAAGAATGTATGATTTGGCAGTTAGCATGTTTAAAATCATCATTGATGAATTTGAATTTTTTTCAAACAAAAGCTTTGGCTAGATTGAGAAGGATAAAATTAATTTTGTTATCTCAACACCTCTCATAATGAAGATAGAATATGCTAATAGAGAAAAACATACTGGGAAAAAAGGAACACAAACAAAATTACAGAGAAATGTGAAGCCATTTTTTAAAAGGCCACAGGTAACTTTTAAAATATATATATATTGTTTCTATTATAATGTAGACAATATGGTAAAAGTTAGCTTTACACTTCTTAAGCTGATGGGTGCTTAATTATTTTACTCTTATGCCGATCTATTATCACAAAAGTACACAAAGACAAAACAAAACAAACACATAAATGAAGCCTTGCACGCTGCCAAAGGATTATAAGAAATATAAAATATAAAATATTATGGGAAATCCCATTAGATGAGAATAGGGAGGATAGATTTTTCACAGAGAAGGACTTTCAAGTGATCACAAAAAATTGAAGAAATAGTTCCTTGATTTAAAAATAAAACAGTAATCTAAATCATGGAACAATGTTTCGATTTCTCAAATAATTTGCAGGCCTACCTATAGGTTATTATTATTATTATTTTTAATTCCGATGGAATCACTTTCTTTAAAAAATTTTCCACAGTTAAAGCTAAATAACATTAGTCTGAATTTTTACACAGCCTTGTTTGATAGAACAATTCAGAGCTGAAGTGTCCTCTGCATGAATGCCAAAATATGCTTTGATTGAATACACTTCCTGGCACCCATGTAAGGCATGCACTCACTGAACTAACTTCAGAGCAGTGGAGACTTCAATGAGGTTTTTTTCTCATTCTATTAATCTTCAATACTTATTACAGAGAATTATAGAATTTAGAGCCTAAAGAGACCTTCCTCGAGTTCAACTCTGTCAATTTACAGATATATAAACTGAGGTCCACACAGATTGAGGAACTTGCTGAAGGTTAAATAGCTTTCTATTAAAAGTAGAGTGAAAACTGGGACAATCTCTCACTCTCTCTCTCTCTCTCACTTTAATTTTAGAATAAATATATAGTCATTTTTTAGTGCTGTCCACTGGCACTATGTAATTGATCTTTTGTACATAAAAGTCATAAGATATAAAGTATTCTCCATAAAACTATGAAATAATTCCATAACTCTAAATGTATCCATAAATCTTATTTTGAGTTTAATCATGTACAATCGTCATGGGCATAAATATAGATTTTTTCAGAACATGCAATACTAACAAAAAAAGGAGACATTCTAAGTAAGCCAAATTTTATTCTAGCTAGAAGACATTTCTCTCTATATTCCTTGGAGTTTCTCAGCTTTTTAAAGATGACAACACTTTGAAAATGTTAGAACCATTTGACAATAAATAATTGGTGAAGATATGCGTATGACACATACTCTGATTTTTTCAATTTATTTTGTTTTGTCAAATTGATGCATAATGGTGAAATTCCCTTAAAACGATAACATTTTAATAAAAAAAAAAAAAACAGAATCATGCACAGAAGAGAAAAGTAAAATGAGCTGTAAGTACATCAGAAATCTTTTAATTAAAGCAATTTTATTTGACAAAAAAAGACTTTTAATGAGTAAGTATCTATGATATCTGACTTTTGAGATACAAATTTAAAACATTAATATATTATATTTTTTATTCTAAATGTAAGTTCCATCCATGGCATTATGAAGTCAAATATCTTTAGGAAAATAAGATAATTTAAAAAATCCAATAGAAGTTAACTGAGCAATAGTATAGAGCAACTTTCTATTTTAAAGTCAGTTTATTTTCTTTCTGATAATCAAGATACATGCAGTTTAAAATGTTTTGTAGAAAACACTAAGAAGCAAAAAAATAAAAATACAATGACTATTATTTTAGTATTGTTACTTAAATATAAGGATAATTAAGAATAATTAAATCATATAAAATTGAATGCAAATAATGTTATCAGTGAACAAATAATTAAAAACATTTACAATGCATCTGAAGGCCAGTTGCTAGGTATCAAAACGTACATTCATAAAATGTAACAATGCATTGTATATGTATGGACTTTTGATAAGCATGTTTCAAATTTCTCTCTTTTGATCTTTACAAAAATAGTAAAATATCAAGCAGTATTATTACCTCAAATATATAGAAAAGGGAATAAAAGTGAATGAGGGCTACTTTTTATTCTTAGACTGTAATCTCACCACAAGTCATGGCAGCCTCTATTTATTACTACCTAATAAATCTATTCTAGGCCTCTCCATCCTTTTCATTTTATATTTTGAATTGCTTTATTTAACTTGCTCTATTTTTAAAGAAATTAAGCTCTGGACAAATATTCAAATTCCATAGAAAATATCTGTTATTGTGGAACCTTCGTCTAAATCTAGAAATGAAATCAAATGGTGAGAATATCACATTCAGGGTATTGCAAATTGTATTTCACAGTCCTTAGACCTCTTTTTTCAACAAGTAAAACTAAAAAAACCAAATGATTGTTTGAAGTATGTAGAGCACTTGGCACTACATGGTCTGAAAACCATTGATTTAGTTTATTCCAGTAGAACAGTGCTCCTCAAACTATCTGTGGTGAAATACTAAGTTTTTGCTTTAGCTTTATTTTGTTTGCTTTTCCAGTCTAATGCTTTTGTAAAATAAAATATAAATGAATAACCAGAAAAATTCAGTAAAAGAGATGGAAAATTTAAGTCCTCAATTTTCCAAATATTAGATTTAACAAAACTTATATAATATTTAAATCAATAAAGCAGGAAAACATCACATAATGAAAAACAATTTAAAATTTTTATGTATAGATTATAGAAAGTATGTCAATAGATAAAGATAAATAATTTAGAAAACCATTATTACATACATAACAGTTTGTAGTCAGGAGTGAAATGAGAATTCTGCTTATTGAATGTTTATATGCTTACACTGAACAAACATTGTGTATATCATTATTAACGTTTGACACCATAAATGAGATTGTTTTTTTGTTAATTATTTTAGCTTGGAGTAATAACAATGTTATTCACAAGGCAAAGACATATGGAAACTGTTTCTGTGTTTTCTTCTAGTAACTCTCATAGTAGTGAAACCCACCCATTGGGGCTGGAAGAAGAAATTTTAAAGCAATGCAAGCAAAATAAAGATATTCACTTTTAATGTTATACAAAATGATTCAAGTGATATAATTTCAAACATTTCTTTAATTCTTAATCAATAGTCAGTGCTATAAATTTATTCCAGTATATTTAAATTTAAATGATTTTTTCAGTGAAAAAAAGGGTCACAATTCACAAATAATTTTAAAATATCACATTTTAACATGATTTTGTTGCATAGGACTAGTATATACTTACCCTCTATGATTCATCTGGCAACTTCAAAACCACCGGAGCTTATCTGTACTTTGTCCAATTAAACACATCCCTCATCACAGGGTTGCATGTCTCAGCAATGTCAAATTGCTCTAAAGTTTAAAAATGCACATTTCCAATTTACATAACACGTATTTAGAAACAACTAGTGGACTGCCACCGGTCAGCAGAGCATACTTGCTTGGAATAGCACCAAAGCAAAAAGCAGTTATTTGTGGTATCCAGCTTTCATTCTCCCCTCCCATTTTTCTATTGAAACTTTCTGTAGAGAATGATCATTCATTAAAATAAATTTACAGTCTGATTAGAATTAACTCATTTCCCAAACACTTATTTAGTCTAAGGCAAGCAATGTTGGTTCAAGTTTAGGTGCTTGACTCAAGTTAGCCCATCAAAATAAAATCAATATCTTTCTTTTTTGTGTGTGATGGTTAAAAAATAAATATTAGCATGAATACAAAAATGTGTCTCTAGAAGTTATGGTACCAGAAAGAGAAGTGGACTTAGAACGGAGCTGTGATTGCAAAAGGTAGAAGAATGAGATAGAAAGGCACTAAGTAAACAATGTAATTTACCTTAATGAAAAATGCAAGGATACAGAAGAGCACTCGTTCTTCAAAAATACATAAAGATAAAAGGGTACACAGTCCCTACATTAGGATGGCTGCATATAACATGAAATAGAAAGGAGAATGAGAATGCAAAGCCAGGTTAAAATGGAAAAAATATATATATTAAATGGTACTTAAATAGAGAAACAATGTATGAGATTAACTGAACTCTCCAGCACCTACTGTTCTGTACAGCTACACTTATGCATATACATATTCATAATCATATCCATATCTATATTATAGCTAAAAATTGTGTTCTTACTGATATTGGCTCAAGCCAACTTTGAAACCTCTCTGACCATAGAAAATACCAGGAGCCTTCAAAAAAACAATACTTGTAAGATACAGTTTTTATGTATTTTAGTTCATAAAAGGTAAATACTTACTTTTGTTACTGCAGTCAATATTCACTTATATTCACCATACATTTATTATTTATTGTTCTCCATTTCTTTTCTTCTCCAAAATTTACCATCTTTGATTACTTTCTTTCTTTAGAAAGAAAACTTTTAAAATATCCTTTAAAGAGGGCTGTTAATGGCAATATCTCTGCATTTTTCTGAAAATAAATTTATTACCTACATCAAAAATCTGCTATTTAGTATGGCAAACTTCATTAATTATCTTAGCTAGATCCTTTGGTTAAGTTGCTGAGGCTTCTACATCAGTACTTGCTAGCTTCAAACTTTTCTTCTGCAGCTTCCTCACATCTCCCAGCCTTTGCAGAATTGAAGAAAGTTAGAGTCTTGCTCTGGATTAGGCTTTGGCTTAAGGGATTGTTGTGGCTGGTTTCATTTTCTGTCCAAACCACTGAAACTTTCTCCATATCGACAATAAAGCTGTTTCACTTTTTTAAAATTCATTCCAGTGTTCACTGGAGTAACATTTTTAATTGCCTTCAAGAACTTTTCTTTTTCTTTTTCTTTTCTCTCTCTCTCTCTCTCTCTCTCTCTCTCTCTCTCTCTCTCTCTCTCTCTCTCTCTTTTTTCCTTCTTTCGCAACTTGGCTGTTTGGCCCAAGAAGCCTGGCTTTTAGCCTATCTTAGTTTTTGACATGCCCCCCTCACTAAGCTTCATCATTTCTAGCTTTTTATTTAAAATGAGAGTTGTATGATTCTTTTTTTCTCTTGAAAACCTAGGGACCACTGTATTGTTACTACTTGGCTTAATTTTAATATTGTTGTGTCTCAGGGAACAGGGAGGCTCAAGGAGAGGCAGAGAGACAAAGTACGGGCCAGCCAGTGGAACAGTAGGAATATACGCAGCATTTATTGATTAAGTTCACTGTTTTATATGTACATGGTTCATAGTACCCTGAAACAATTACAATAATAACATCAAAGATCACTGATCACATTCACTATAGTAAATATAATAATAATGAAAATGTTTCAAATATTGTGAGAATTACCAAAATGTGACACAATTGAGCAAAAGCAGTTGGAAAACTGGCGCCGATAGACTTGCTCAAACCTTCCATTTGTAAAAACAAGTGCAATGTCTGCAAAGTACAATTTTAAAATATGAAGTTAATTTATGCTATATAACAAAATAGTTTAACTTCACAAATCATTATTATTTCTCTCTGTGAATAATAAACACATGACCTCTCTCTAAATATAGTAGGATGAATAATCTCCTATATTACTTACTAGATAGGCATGTATGGTTTTCACCTTTATTTATCCATATTAGTTTATTTCTTTTTTTTTTTTTTTTTCTGGGTTAAAGCAAAAGCACAAATAAATGGACTTTTTGTACTTTAGATAACTACCCATCCTGACATTGGTCATAATAATTATGAATAGATAAGATTTTAAACTAAATCTGAAGTTCCCCACCTACTATAGCCAATACCAAATTTGTTAATGCAATAATTCAGTCTCTTTGTCTGTCATATTTTATATATTGTTTGAGGATTAAAGTTACCTTCTTTGACTTTGTTTTCTAAAATACATCGCTTCAGCAAATTAAATCCATGATCCTCTATTGTCAGTGTAGCAGATAGCTGACAATGGCTCACAACTTGAAATTTGCTTATCTAAAGTAGAATGTGATGTAGGACATAATGAGTTTTTAGATTATTTGCTGACATTAATGGAACATGCTGGAAATGAATCTGGTCTATGCATCCAATAGTATTCAATTGAGGCTAATCAAATTTTGACCATCAGAAAAAAGATACTGAAGGCATTCATAAATGAACTGAGCTCAACAATTCCATATGTACATTGCTATAAAATGTATCCAGATAGAAATGCCATTAAGAAATAATTTTTATTCTTTTAAAACTTGACTATTCCCTACTGTCTTAAGTTTGTAAAACTAGAATATAAATGATCCTGCTATAACTAATATGTAAAATAAATTCAGTAGAGCAATATAAAAGCAATAAAATAAAATTGTTCATCATAATAATCTACCCTGTGGTAATATGAAATCTTTGATCATTTAGTACATTGTCTAATATATATTTTATTGAAAAGTGTATGAATAAAACCAGGATGTCTTGGCACTTTATTCATTTCTTCTTCCATTGATTTAAAAAAAACAACTAGTTTCTCCTCATACATGGAAAAAATAAATCTGACTTTATCATCTATGTGTTAGTAATCCAACCTTCAAGTTCAGGGTTTCTTAATTATATTTTGCAGGACAATTTTTTTTCATCATTCTCTACAACTTCAGATATTATTAACATTAAAATCTTCTCTATTTTGTTGCCCTTGTTGAAGACACTGACTTATAAGAAGTAAGAATGCCTTCATCAATGTGAAGTGGCAGATCAAGTCCTTACAAAATACCAGTAGTTAGTTCATGCTCCAGTAAGTATTTCAATTTAGATATTGAACTGAATTTAAGGAATTTTTTAGTTGTAATTTATTAAAATTAAGAATCCTGGCAAAATACACATTCTCCCCAAATTTTGTGATTTAGAATGAGCTAATCTTAAAACCTAGGGAGATGGTTATTTCTTTTCTTTTACCTAAATATGATTAAAATATTCTGTAATTACATACTTCTTTGGAAAGTATGCATTCTAAAATGTAAAATGTGATTTGGCAGGTAAAATATAGACTATCAAAGCAGCAGGTATAGATTAGTAATGGAATTTGAGCCCATTTTTTAGAAATCAACTATCTTCCACATAAGTAAGGACATCTGGTCTTAGACACTGCTGTGGGGAGAAAATAAAATGAAAACAAGGAAACTGATCAATTAGCTCTGGTTGAGGAAGTATAATACAGAGTTTAGGCAATTGAACCAGGCTCAGCAAGAGAAAAATCAGTCAATCACCTACAGACTTTGCATCTTGGCAAGGTTATTTGAGCACAGTTAGAAAAGCAAAAAAGAAAGTCCAACAGAAAGACTGGGCAATATTGCAGAAAGTAGGAGAAGAAAGAAAATAGACTCCTTGATTTGCAGGAGAGGCTGTATTTTAGATAAAAACTCAATTTTAGGTTTCACCTGCTGTGGGAACTGATGATTCATAGATTCTCCAGTCTTGTTAAAAAATTTAGATGGGCACAGTTTGGGAGTCGGAGGTTACAAACCTTATCTTCAGCCTAATTATTTTAGTAACAAAAGCTACACACAGTATTTAAAAAGTAGCAATTGCAAACCATAACTCATTGGATCAACATAAAATAATATGTCCAAGAAGGGTTGTTTTTGTTTGTTTGGATATTGGAGAGAGAGGGTATGTTTTCACAACATTAACAGAAACAGTTAAATATATACATATATACTATCTTACTTGATTTTAGATTTAATAATTAAGGCTTATAATTACAAAGGATGCCTAGGCTAGGACTGATCAAATGATCAAAAGTCCCCTTTCCCTGGGGAAAGGTGAGATGCAACATTATGCAAATTTATTTCACTGTGTCTTTTGTGATTCAATTTTTTTCTTGGCCTTTTTTTTCTCCACTATCTTTTTTGACATGCAGCCCTTCATGCAGAAATATTTTTCCTTTCTAAATATTTGGAATACCTTGGACATTAGCATCATTTTGATTAATGAGCTCGTTATTCATTCTAGTTAGATCTTGCTGAACAAAAATGACCTTTTCTTAAAGTTAGCAATGACTCTTTATTCCTAAGGTTACCACTCAGGCGCTCACACGTGACCCTGTGCAAGCTCTTAGAAACATTTATAAAGGAATTTCAGAACCCTGGGCTCCTAATCAACAATCTTTTTATTTTCATTCAATAAGAACATTTGCTATGTCCAAATTCATAACAAAAGTTACTATTTTTATTTAAATCAACCTACAGAATAAAGCTGGTCTTCTAAATTTAACATTATAATCATCATTACAATGAATACAGTATTACCTCAGATAATTCATATGTCTCCAGTGTATTATTCTACTCATTATTCCTCTAATGCCTTCTATTTTTAATCACTATATTTAAGAAGAGGAATTTAGTGTAATTCCTTACTGTGCCACATAGTGTTTTGAATATATTAAATATTTCATATGAGTTACAGTTAGACATATTTGATGTTCTTGTTTGAGTAAATTGGAGAGAGTTAGTTTAACCTCTCTATGACAGGAATTTACCTAGCTTATTCAAAAAGTAGAGAACATAAAAATGTAAACACATTGACATGTGCATATCTACTTCCCTGTAACCTGATGGAAACATTTAGATTTGAATTTTATTTTGTTTATAGGTTCAACAACAGGTGATTTTGATATTATTTATTTGTCAGGTTCTGTAGGTATTTACATTATTAATTACTCACTGATGAAATAGAATTCACTTAATAATTGTCAAGGCTTTCTTCTGAGGTTACACTGGACAGGGACATGTCAATTCATTTATTTTGTCTGTCTACATCATTTATATATATTGCTATAGTCAAATGAAGAAACCATGGCATCCACTGTAGTATCGTCTTATGGATACAGCCAATGGATACAGAAATGTTACAATGTAGTGACTTTGATCTAAAGGCAATTTAAATATAAACAAAACTCTTGGTATTAATTCAGTTACTATCTGTCAATTATCTTGATATTCACTTATGTGAATATATTTTCCGATATAATACAGATTCTATGAAACACTGCTATTTATTTTCATACTTTATTTTAAATGTAAAATATTAACTTTCTTGTAAGCAATCATTGTTACAGAGAGAACACTGTGAAACATATTGGAAATTAACATAATTATATCAAGAGTTCCCTGGTGGTCAAAAACATTAGTACTCAAATTGCATTATGAATATGCAAATCCAGTATCTTTGATTTAGGTCATTTGTCACTGGTGTCAGAAATTGCAAGTCACTGCTGCTGTCTAAACTTTTGAAAAAGCTTCCAATGATTGGGATTTAATTCAAAAGAACTTTCTGCTTCATCAACAATCTATCCAAACTACATAAGATCCATTGGTAGGAAAATTTCTTCTTTGTTCTAATTTTGTTTAAGCATTAACACTGATTCCATTCATATTATATTTTGGAGTGATGGTAATGCATTGAATGAAAAAACAGTTCTTCTGAAACTGGTCTGATCGAAAGCAATTATATTTGCATAAAATATGAATTTAGAATCAAACTTACATTCTGTTTGCTCACCTAGCTAATGTGTATTCTTCTGTAATAGAAGGGTCATTACTTTTTAAGTATGAGTTTAGATCATTAATTTATTAATTTTCAACTGTGAGTTCAGATATTCAGCTTGAAACTGGATTTATATAGCATGTAAGCAGTTGTACAGGACATAAAATTGAAATAGGTCATAAGTGCAAAAATGGTGTCACTAGATTCTTATCACATACCATGACGAATAGGGGCAGCTCAATGAATCCAATACTAGAATGTTATCTTGCAGTGTACTTTACCTACTCCAGCAAAAACAAGACCCCTGTTAGTTGCATACTAAATATTGTTCTGACTTAAGTTTTTTCATATAAATATTAAAAGCAATAAAATTAATAAATAATCAATAATTTTCAAAATTAATGGAAAAAATTTGCTATAAATATAACCCCAATTCAGAACCTACTTGCTTCATAACTTTGTCAAATTATATGACCTCTCTAAGGCTTATTAACAGGATGATTAGGAGAATTAAATACTATTATTTATGTTAAGCACTTAGCATCATGCTCTGTATATAAAAGATACCACAAAACAACTTAGAAAATATGTTTATTATCATAAAACTGTAGGTTCTTTGAAACAAGAAGTATTACTTATTGTTTGAAATTATCCCTCTAATCTAATTTTCTATCAACATTCCCCTCACTCACTTCCACTCTTCATACTGGATCTCCTTGCTTCTTGTGCAGTTCAAGCATTCATGTTCTACAAGACCTTTACACTCACTACTCTGCCCCCATAGAGCTAGCTACATGGCTCACTTCCTCACCGCTTTCAGATTATAGCATATAAAGTAGGCAGGGAGTCATGAGGTCTCTCCTCACTAATCTATGCACCCTACTTACAAACCCTAAGAAAATAGCAATATTTTGCACCTAGTACTTATAATCTTCCTTACCTTGCTTATTTTTTCATGTTAATAACTTTCACTATTTAGATTATAAAATGTATATTTACCTTATATTTACTTATTCATTCATTTATTACCTTGCTATTCCACTCCCCATTCCAACTAAAATATAAACTCCATGTGGCTAAAAAATTGTCCTTTTCTTCAAAAGGACAATTGTGCCCACTACTTACAACAGTATTTGCCAAAATCAATAAATTATTTTTAAATGAATGAATGAAGAATAAGTGTGTTTTCAATTTTTAAATATTAAACATAGTTTAAGACGCTATTTAACAATATGATCTAGTCTACATCTTTTAATCCAAAATAATGCAAATCTAAATTCTTCTGTCTCGGGGGTAGGTTTTCATGTTTGCATAAATTAATTATTTGCAGTTAGGTCTTAAATTACTATTTTTAAAAATTTAATAAGTACAAAATATGCTCATGGGCTTTGGCTAACAACAAATAGACACTGACTTTCCCCATTTCTAGGTAATAATAGTTGTTAATTTGTAGTCTCCATCTGGAATCAAAAACCATAGGTAGTTATTGAAAAAAAGATCTTTAAGGTATGACACGTTTAATTCACACAATATGTATTGAGTACCTACCACATTTGTACCACATGTGCTATGTTTCTACTAAGAGCTACAGAGAAAATCAAGATAAAAACAAATGTCACTTTCTTGAAAATAGTTGCTATTGTAGGTGTTTTAAGATGTATATGACAGCCATATAAAAGACATGGCTATGATGAGTGAAATAAAGGTAAAAATATGAGATGAGTGGTAGTGCTTACATTTTGAAAAAAGATTATCATTAAGACCAGAAATTAGGCCTTTTGGCATAAGTAATCTTCTCTATATGATTAATTATAAAAATATCTCTACTCATCTCTAGAGCCCAAATATGACATATAAATCATAAACTTCACAATAAAGACAAGCTTTAAATGAAAAAAATCAAAGTTAGACCTATAATTTCTTAAAAGTGATTACATGAGTGTAGATGAATATTCATTTATACTCATGAAGTCACCAGATGTAAAAGAATTTCATTGCCATGCATTGTTCATGAAGAATATTATAAAACATCTTATTAACAAGTTAATTATTTTCCTCTCCTTTCTTAGTGTCTTACTTATTTTTCTAAACATAGTCACAGAGTAAACACATTGGGAATCTCAGTAAGTTAAATGCAAGCTTCAGCTCTTCAACAGAATCACTTCTCTGGAGATGTTTGTAGTTTACAGGGCATAAGAGTCGGTACTAGATTAAAACTAAATGATCGCAACTGAAAGTCTGTATGAATGAAAGCACATAGCATCAAAGGAAGATGTTTATTAATTTGGTACTCAATCATCACAGGACTTATATTGCTTAAAAGTAAATTCCAGAATGTTCAAAAGATTTTTAAATTATTAAAAAATTCAAAACATTTTATCATTTGAATATCTGTCATTTCAGTAAATATTACTAACATAAGAAATTCTTTGATTTTTTAATTAATTCTAAAAGGGTGTATGCTTTAGCTTGCACAGAAGACCATGATATTTTAACTGAAAATGTCAAATTATTTTCAAAATTCTTGTTGGTCCTGAAAATGATCTAGATTTATTTTTCATGAAATATCTAATTAATATTCATAAATGTGTCATAAATGAAAAAACATAGCACAGGTTGAGAAGTTCTTAAAAGAGAAAAGTGTAAAACCAATCTCGATAGTAAAAGACCTTTCTAATCACTCTTAAGTTTTTATTTGCATATTTTTAAATCTTCAACATATACCCTCCTTACATCTAGTACATCAACATTAACCAATAATTGGTTTTCTTTTATTTTTCTCAACAGAAAGGAAACATACAAACATACTCATCTTTCATTACCACTTTGAAAATCTTGGCATTACTTAAAATTTATTAATGAAAGCTCAAATTTGCAAATTCTTGTTCAAAATTAAAGATTCATTCATTATAAGCCAAAATCCATTTCTGCATTCAAAAATAATGAAGTCTTTCTTGACTATTAAAAATTATATCACTTTCTTTTGCCATGTAATCACTTTAACTGCCTCTACCACATCTCTTTAGTAAAATTATACAGCATGCTATATTACTACTAGTTATTTTATTATGTTAATCTCATCTCACAATATAATTCTTTTAAAACCTGTTACAGCTTTATAAACATGTATCTCCATTGCTATTCTTTTATAAATCAAACAACTTTGCAGTATTTCTTTTATGGTCTTTGCTAGAAGATAAGAATCAGAAAATATGTAAGAAGAAGTACCCTCTCTCTCAAAGATCCTCAAGACCATCATACAGGTATTTTCTCTGTTCTTCGAATGAGCCAAGGTCTTTCCTGTCTCAAAATTTTTGCACGCGCTATTCCCACTTCCAGGAATGATCTTTGATTGGCTCCCATCACTTTTTCCACTTTCTTATCCTTTGATCTTAGGACATATCCTCAGCAAGGTCTTTTCTAATCACTTTATTTAAATTAACTCTTCCAATATACCTCCCCTAGTCACATATTTTGTCATATACTACTTACTCTATTTAATTATTTTATGGCCCTTCTTATGATCTACAATTACCTTGTTTATTTACTTCAATTTTCATCCTCCTGCTCCCCCACAGTTTTATAAATTTAATATCATTTAAGCTGATTGCTATAGCGGGAATGGAACATTTCTGGGTGAATGAAAATCATTCACCATTTCATATAAGTAAAGAAAAACATTTGATTCAGTGGCAGTTAATTTGTTTTCTGTTATTAATATATGAGCCTTTAAAGGACTTATTATCTTAAAAAATACAAATAAATCATTTGGTCCAGAAAACCCAATTCTAACTCTTTTGAGCGGCAGGGATAGAAACACAGACTGCAAGTTGGAGAGTTGTCATTCATCACTTAAATTATTTTGATTTTTTGGTGTGGCATAGTAATCACTGTCTGTCATAGTATTACTACTACTACTACTACTACTACTACTACTACTTCTACTGTTGTTGTTGTTATTATTATTATTATTATTATTATTATATTCAAAGTGACATAGTTCAGTGTAAGTGACTTCCACGCCAAAGAATTCTGCTGTGACTGCAGAAAGAAAGTAATATTGTCTTCTACTCTCCTGCCATCAGATATATTGGGTGAGAAATATCATTAGGTTTTCTTCCCAAATCTAATTACTGGCAGGGAGTATATGTCAGGCTGAATAACAAACATATTAGTTACCAATACAGGTTGCTATCAACCCAATGTAGAGAGAGGCAGCTTTGGACAGTGGTTCTAGATAACAGATTTTGCGGTGAGATCCGATGTTTTCTTCTGCCCCACTAACATTGACTTAATACCTACTGATGGAAATGAGAGTAAAATTTTTATCCTACTGCCTTATTTTGCCAATGATGGAATAGTTATAGGACTTTTAAACAGAAAAAAAAAAAACAGTATAATTGAACAACAAATCCTTCAGTTTGGGGGCTTCTAACTTAAGAGTGTACCTATATCTTTATATTAATCTATGTTTAGTAAGCCAATATAACTTCAAAAAATCTATTTTATCGTACCTACAAAAACAGCATTTAGCAATATAAAGTATACTGTCCATAGCGATGTTTTCTGTACCTTAAAGAATAATTCTTTCCATCCAGAGTTAAGTTTAAATTACATTTTAACATATTAGGAAACATTATTGGAAGTCCAAGAGCTAAGGATGCACATGAGGTGAAAGCACAAAAGAGTGTCATTACTGGAGAGAATATGACCCCATCTACATAAAATGCAGGGCCAGCCAGTGTTTCCACAGATAGCAGTATTTGCACTTAACCATGGAGCTATTGTGGTTGGTTTCTTTCACGAGTGCCTCTTAACTGGCAATTAGGTCCACAATTCATAAGCAACTTCCAGATCCAGTGATTACAGTTTACCCAGCAGGTGTTTCTCTGAGGGAAAGAATTGGGAGACCCATACAAACTGGCCATCTGCTGTAGAGAAAATATATTTTGGGTAGAGAAGATTTGCATTTAGGTTTAATTATCAGAGATAACCAAATAATACAAAATATTAAAGAAAAATAGATATAGACACTAGTTAGGCAAGGAAGACTGATTTTATTCAGTATTGTTGCAAGAGTGGGAAGAGATTTTAATACAGAATTGAGCTCTATGTCAAATTCAAAAAGGAAAACTGGGAATCTATAGCCAAAAAGCAGACCGAGGGGATCAGTAGACGAAAAATTACTAAGAGGAGCTATCATGGGCAAGAAGGTTCTTACCAAACTGCTTTATAACAGGATTCTTGCTACAAGCAGCCAAGGTGGTCAGGTATCAACGGTTGGAATGAGTAACTTAAACAAATGTCAAGGAGGATCAGATATCAAGGGTTCAGGGGGATTCTCTCTACACTCCATTAGCAGGATTCTCACTAAAAGTGGGCAAGGTCTAAGGAAGAAACCTAGTTAAAAAGAGGGCTCACAGCAGCCTGTCTAGAGTTTCGTCAGTGAGAGTCTTTATCAAAACTCACATTTTAAAGACAACATGTCCAGATTGGAGCTATTTTTCTTTCCTTCCCAAATTTATTTCTCCTCCAGTCTCTCATTTTACTAAAAAATATAATCAACCAAAATCTCTGAAGTCTGATCCATCAGGAAATCCTGTTAGTTCTCCTCAACAAACATATTTTGAACTCTCCATCTTACAAGCCATTACCGCTATCCATACCACTATCACTTCTCACATCGGTTTCTGCAATAGCTTCCTTACCGGTCTTTTCTATTCCATTCCTGCCAACTGCAACCTTCCAGCCAATGTAAACCAAACTCTGTTCAAAACCCTTAAATTGCTTCTTATCGCACATAGAATCAGATCCAAAGTCTTATTAAGTCCAAAGAGATCTTATACAATTTGACTCCAACTCACCTTCCAACATCAACTTCTATCACCCTCTTCCTCACTCATGCTTTGAACATGCAGCATCCTTAACATTTTCATTAATATTCAGTGAGCTTTGCACTTGCTGTTCCTACCTCCCACAGAGTCTTCCTTCGGCTTTTTGCAAAGCTCTCTGACTCTTCAGCATTCCTGTTTTAGTTTAAATCAAAATGCCAAGCAAATTATTTGTATCTGCTTTATTCCTCAGTTAAGATTTCTAGTTTCTTTCTTCCCCAACACCTGTCACAGTTCCCACATCTGTGTGAGTCAGCTCGAGCTACAGTAAAAAATTACCATAGAGACTGGGCGGCTTAACAACAGATATTTATTTTCTCACAGTTCTGGAGGTTGAAAGTTTGAGATGAAGATGCCAGTATGGCTAAATTCTGGTGAGAGCCATCTTCCTGGCTTACAGATAGGCCACCTTCTCACTGTGTTATCACACTGCAGGGAGAAAGAGAGCTTTCGTGTCTCTTCCTCTTCTTCTAAGAGTGTATCAAATTGCGGTGGTCCCATCTTCACAAACTCATCTAAATCAGATTACTTCCCAAAGACCCAACCTCCAAAAATCATTGCATTAGACATTAGAGCTTTAATACACACACACACACACACACACACACACACACACACACACACACTTTTTTTTCCGGAGGGGCAACACAAAGATTTAATCCTAACAGTCAAATTTAATAAGATTGAAATATATGAAGTCTCATCTCGTTTATGCCTCTTCAATTTGTTTTTTTTCTAAACATCTTAAAATACGCCACCTAAACTAGTTATTATATATTATACAGTCTTGTTCTTGGACTTGCATAGTTATTGTTTATCTGCACCTCTAGAGTGTAAGTTCCCTGGGAGAAGAAGCCATGTCTACTTTGTATACCTCTATATCTCTAGCATTAACACAGTCCTGAGCACATGGTATTCAACAGTCAGCTGAATGAATAAATTGGTAAATATCTTTCATCTTATCCTAGTTACATTTTACCTAAGAATTTCTTCAGTACCTCTATACTAAGCTCTCTGTAATAGGCCATCTATCTCATTAACCAGTAACTTAAAATGCTTTTGTGTAAGGTTGAAATTTGCCTATATTTACCATATGTCTTTAAATTCTAGGTTTTTTTTTTCTGATTCATTAAAGATAGCAGAGGATGAGTCTGTATCAGAATTTTGTTTTTTCCAAGACAGACTTGAAAATGGATACTCTCTTTTATACGGTAGATTTGAGTCATTTAAGGATTTAAGAAATATTTGACCAAATTAGAAATCACTTTGATCTTTAAGAAATCTGAATTTACCATTCCGTTTTTCTCAGTGCCACTAGGTTAAATGTAATGTGTTGTTTAACTATTATTTTATCTAGCCAAGGTATTCATAATTTCACAACTGCTCTTCAAACCAAGGGACTTTCATGCAGTTGATAAATGGTCACAGACATTAATTTTGGCTTAAATTAAGCAGTATAGTTTAAACAACTCCAATTTTAAATATTCTGTCACATAGTCTACTTCTCAAGAAAAATGCCTTGATTTTTGAGTCATTGTTAGTGACTACTGTATTTATGAATCCTTGCCTTTCTTGGAACCACCACACTTGGACAGAATGTTTGCTCATTTATTTTAATTGCAAATACTGATCCATGGGCTCTTCTCTACTTAATTATTCGAGAAAGGTCTTATTTTACCTAAAAAAAAAACCTAAGACTTCCCTAAGATTTCCCTTTTTGTTAGTAAACATGTAAGCATTCTTTTGAAGTTTTTCTGGGAAGATGTGTGTATGTGATAATTATATTAAACAAATAAAAAATAAAAGGAGGATTCTAAAGTCCTAAGGATGACTTAAAGTCCATGATTAATTACTAGACTTCATTGAAATGTAAATGGATCTGAATTTGACTTATCTTTTTTACTTTGACCTAAAATAGTAACAAACAAATGCCTTATTATCTGCTTTATTCTTCAGTATGAGATTTTTAGGTTATCTTTTCTCACCACATCTTTCAAAAGTCTAATTTAAAAGACATGGTGTGTGTGTCAGTGTCTGTGTCTGTGTGTCTGTGTGTGGGTGAGAGAGAGTGGGAGGGAGAATGCAATTTCATTGTTTTAATAGAATCAATTTAATATAAAATTTAAATTAGATTAGTTAGGGTTTTTTTTAGTTTTGGGTTTTTTTTAGGTTCATATGTGAATCATGAACAAAAACCTTAGATATATTAATAGGGAGAGGATAAACAATAAGTTAATCTTTTTAATCATCATCATAACAATGATTAACACTGAAGTATATATTTACCTTTTTAGCAAGCATCACTTTAAACACTTTTATATATATTATTTGTTCGTTTGTCTTTAACTTTCTCAATATACCCACAAACACACAGAATCACAAAATGAAGTAGGGAGTACTAAGAAATATTGCTTTTAATCAATGCATAATTTAAAACGTACAATATGTTTCTGTTGCCTTTCTGTTATTGAGTTCTAATTTTATTCCATTATCATCAGAGAATACACTTTGTAGAATGTCAATTCTTTTAAGTTTATTGAGCTATGTTTTGTGATCCAGAATACAACCTATCTTGGTTAATGTCCTATTGGTGCTTAAAATAAAATTGTGTATTCTGCTGTTGTTGGGTGGACTGTTCAAAATATATCTATTAGATCCTGCTCATTGATTGTGCTGTTCAGATCTATATCCTTTATTGATTTTCATTCATTAGTTTTATCAGTTTCTGAGAGGGGATGTCAAAGTCTCCAGCTACAATTGTAGATCTGTTTATTTCTCTTTCCAGGTCTATCGGTTTTAGTTTCATGTATTTTGAAGCTTTATTTTTAATGTGTATATTTGTATGCTTTCCTGCTGGATCGAAATTTTATCGTTATATAATGTCCTTCATTATCTCTAAAAATTTTCTTGATCTAAAATCTAATTTGTCAGATATTAATAGTTACTTGTGCTTGTTTTCAATTAATATTGCACGGTGTAATTTTTCCCTATCCTTTAACTTTCAGTCTATCAATGTCATTGAATTTGAAGAGAGCTACTGGCATACTGCATATATATGAGTCAATTTTTTAAATATGATAGTTTTTTTAAATTTAATCTTATTAATGTATTACTAATTATTGATATGTTAGTGCTTTTTACTGCTATTTTATTATTGATTTTTTGTGTGTTTTCTCTGTTTCTCTTTTGGGAGCTTCCTATGTATTGTTCAAATATTTCTAAATATTTTATTTTGCTTTATTTACAGTATTTTTGAATGTTGTATTTGTGTAGGTTTTGTTGTGGTTACTTTGAGTATTAAATACATGTGTGACATCACAGACTACAGGTTCTATATTTTATAACTTCAAGTGAATTGTGGAAATCTCACTTCCATTTATGTCCCTTTACATTCTCCAATAAAATATTATTGTGAGTGTCAGATAGTATTATAATTTTAGTTTCAACCACCAAACATGACTCATAACACTTAAGGAAAAGGGCAGTCTATTGTATGTACCTGTATTTCTGCAGTTTACACTGTTCTTCCTTCTTGATACTCCAGGATTCTTTATTTTATTATGACTTTCCTTTTCAAAGATCTTCCTTTAGCCAGCCTTAAGCATAGGTCTTCTAGCAAAATATTATTTTACTTTTCTTTCATCTGAACATGTCCTTATGTTCCCTTCATTCCTGAGGGGATAGTTTTACCAGATATAGAATTTATGGTTAATAGTTCTTTTCTTTCAGCACTTGGAAAATTGTGTTCCAGATTCTTCTGGTCTCCATGGTTTCAGATGAATTCTCTGGCATTCAAATTGCTATTCCCAGACAGGTAATGCATCATTTTTCTCTGGCTGCTGTCAAAGTTTGTTTTTTCTCTTTAGTTTTCAGAAAGGTAATTATAATGTGCCTTTGGCATGAATTTCTTTAAGATTATCTTTTTTGGGGTTTGTTCAATTTGCAGAATCTATAAATTTGTGTCTTTTGGCAAATCTGGAGAGTTTTCAGCTGTTATTTCTTCAAATAGTCTTTCAATCTCATTCTTTTCCTGTTTTCCTAGGATTGTAGGGATAAGAATGTTAGAAACTTTGTTGTTCCACAAGTCCCTAAAACTCTATTCATCTTTTTGTCTATTTTCTCTTTAGTGTTCAGATTGGGTAAGTTCTATTGACCTTGTCCTCAGATTATTGATTCAGTCAATCGTTATCTGCACCACTGTCTTTTTATTCACTTTGTTATCATTTTTTTTTTATTTCTGTAGTCCATTGGTTCTTTTTTTTAAATTAATAAACTGCATTTTAAAGCAGTTTTAAGTTTTCAGAAAAAATGAGCAGAAAGTATAGTCTTATACCACCTCATCTGTCTCTGTAGATATACAGACAGTTTCTTTTGTTATTAACATCTTTCATTAGTATGGTACATTGGTTACAACAGATGAGCCAATATTGATATATTATTATCAACTAAAGTCCATGGTTTACTTTAGGGTTCATTCTTTGTGTTATACTGTGGGTTTTGAGAAATGTATTATGATGTGTATCCACCATGACAGTATCTTGTGGAAAGTTTAGCTGCCCTAAAAATTCCCTGTGCTTTATCTATTCCCTGTACTACCTCCCCAAGAACCCCTGGCCACTATTGATCTTTTTATTATATCATTAGTTTTCTTTTGTCCAGAATATTACATAATTGGAATCGTGTCACCTTTGCAGACAGGTTCATTTCATTCAGCAATTATGAAGTTTAGATTCTCATTCTTTTCATAGCTTCATAGCTCATTGTTTTTTTTTGGTACTGAATAATATTTCTCATATAGATGTACTACAGTTTATTTGTCCATTCACCTATTGAAGGACATCTTTATTGCTTCTAAGTTTTGGCAATTATAAGTTAAACAGCTGTAAACATTTATGTGCTAGATTTGTGGACATAGTTTCCAACTTATTTGAGTAAATACTGAGGAATGCAATTGCTGAATCATATAGTAAGGGTACGTTTAGTTTTGCAGGAAACTGACAAACTATTTCCCACAGAGGCTGTACCATTTGACACCTCCACCAGCAATGAATAATAGTTTTTATTCTGCATAACTTCTTAAGCATTAGCGTTATCGATATTTTGTATCAGTGTTTCTGGATCAGGATTATGGTTAGTCTATGGGTGTATAGTGATAGCTCATTGTTTTAATTCTTAATTTCTTAATGACAGATAATGTTGAGTACCTCTTCACATGCTAATTTGCCATTTTTATATCTTCTTTGGAGAGGTGTCTCTTTAGATCCTTTACCCATTTTAAAATTGGGTTGTTTGTTTTCTTATTGTTGAGTTTTAGGAATTCTTTGTATAATTTGGATACCAGTTCTTCATCAAATGTGAGTTTTGCAAAAAGTTTCTTCAATGTAAGGTATGCCTTTTCATTCTCAGATAGCTCATAAAACAACAACAACAACAACAAACAGCTTTATTGCAGTACAATTCACATACCATACAATTCACAAAATTATAGTGTTCTCTCTGTAGTTGTCTCATGATAATATAACGTATACCAACACAATACAAAGTACATTAACATTCCCTTAATGTATGATTTTTATTTTGCTTTCAGAACTTGTGCTAATTTTAAGGAATTAAATTCATAAGGAAAGATTATATATATAAATTAATAATTTTAAATGTCCAGATATATCTGTGTGTACGTGTGTGCATGTGTGTGTGTATGTAAGAGAGAGACAGAGAGACAGAGACAGAGACAGACAGAGAAAGAAAGATGCTTATGTATACAATATACTTACATATTTTTATGTTTTGAAAGCAGCACATATTATAACAGCTAATATAGCCAATCAATTCATAGCAAGATTACACTGCCAGTTTTGACATTCAAACAAGTAAAATTCTGAGATTTCAACATAACAAGTACACAATTTTAACTTTTTTTGATAGGGAGTTAAGGAACAAACTTTAAATCTTAACTTGCTCAGTGTTCAGGTAGAACAAGCTTACAGGTACCATGTCCTTATTAACAAATCTGTCTCAAGTATATGAACTATCTTCAGATATCTAATATGAATTTTAGGTCAATCTTTTAATTGGGTCTGTGTCTCTAAGAACACAGATATTAATCTGTTATGTTTTTTTAAAAATATAAAATTATCTTCTTGTACGAAGTGGCATTTTATTTAAACTTTTGTAAACAAGTTAGGACCACTTTAAAGTGCATAATACTTTTTTAAATGCAAACATTATTTTCTCAGTTCAAATGAAATCATGGGTATACAATTGATGTCTCAGCCTGGATAACCACTGTGATACAGACATGATTGAATGAACCTCTTGTCCTCGGGGAACTCAGCTTAACTTACTCTAGTAAGAAAAGTAGATGTGGAACTGATCGTTACAACACAATGTGATAAATATCAAAGTAGACAAAAAAAGTTCTTCAAGTTAACAGATATAGGGAAAAAGAAAGAAAAAAATATGGCAGGTAAGTTTATTCTTATTCATTAACACTGACACATATACCTTAAATATCAATGCAATAAACACAAGGAAGAAGGGGATATAAATTTCTTAATGTTAAATTTGGAGAGATTTCTCTGTCCAGAAATTTTTCATTGTAAATATCCATCAGGTAGATTTCTGATTTAAAAAATCTTGAGCTCTAGAAGGTCTTAAGATTTTTGAAATTTTTGATAAAGTTTGTGTTGTGCATGAGTTTTTATTCTCAAAAGTGAATTTTATCTCTAGAATGTTAGATTCAGGTATGGTTTAGACTTGAAGAGTTTAGTGAATATATTTTGTGGTGGCTTATTCTGAGATCTGTGTTTAAGGAGTTCTATGAAAAGTAAATAGGTTTCTATGAAAAGCCATCTAGAATATATGATCTAGTATACCAGTGCATAAAAAGATGAACAAATCAAACAGAATCTCCTTGTGGGAGCTATGAATCACCTCTAATTAGTAAAATATTGCAAAGATGATGGAGATGGGATATCGTTTTCATGATTTGGTTATTTGATTATTTCTCTCTCTCTCTCTCTCTCTCTCTCTATATATATATATATATATATATTAGAAAGACTTTCTTGTTGGCTTTTTTCTCATCTTTATTTTTTTAAGTATTTTTTTTAATTACAGTTGACATACATTATTATTTTAGTCTCAAATGTACAGCATAGTGATTAGATATTTATATAACTTACAAAATGATCATCCCGATAATTCTAGTACCCACCTGACACTATACAGAGTTATTACAATCATATTGACTATATTCTCTATGATGTATTTAAATCACCATAACTTTTTTTGTATAACGTCTTAATCCCTTCCCATTTATTGCCCATCATTTGTGTTATCATCCCATGTGGCAACCATTAAAATATTCTCTGTATCTATGAGTTTGTTTCTGTTCCCTTTGTTCATTTATTTGCTTTTAAGATTCCACTGACCAAGTCTTCTGTTAGTTTTGATGAGCAAGTTACTAAGATGTAAATTGTCCATAGAGAAGACAGCATGGCAAGAATTGCTTCAAGCTGCTGAGGCATTTTATTTCAGTATTAAAATGTCAAAGAACTTAAATCTAACAATAACCATGTGAGCCTGAAGAGAAGTATTCACTTGAGCTATGCTGAGACTCTCAACCCATGGAAACTGTGAAATAATAAATGGGTGCAGTGTTAAGCCACTAATAATTTGTGATCATTTGTTATACAACATATAAAACTAATACACTTGCTAAGATATTTTCTACATATCTCAATCTCTTACCAATCTAATTTTGGTTAAAGTTGGTATAGAATACCTGTGTATTAAAAATTGATTTCAGTAGTATGTTCAAGAAAACAAAATAAAAACATCATAAATCTTGTACTTACTTTCCTTTTATGTAATGAGAAAGTCTTGAGGGAAATATCCAAGGCTGCTTTGATGGCTCCACGGAGTCATCAGGGACCCCGGCTCCTTCCAGCTTTCTTCAACCTTTATCTTCATGTTTACAAGATGACTGCTAAGGCTTCAGTCATACTCACTGCCCAGGATCCAATAAGAACAATAAAAGAAATGCAAAAGAATGTTTAAAAGAATTCTTCTAGAAGTGACACTTAATAACTTCTGCTTGTATTCATTTGATTACAATTTAACCAACTAGTCAATTAGCCACCCCTATTTGCAATAGATAATGGAAACTATAGCTTTTTAAGTAGGCAAATTGTTCCTCCAACAAAACTGGATTTCTGTTGGAAAAAGAGAAGAGAAATACCAGATTCTGGCACTTTAGAATATATATATATATATATATATATATATATATATATATATATATATATATGATTTTCTGGTAAGACTTTTGAGTAATGAATATTATTTTATATAATAGAAATATGAGGACAATTCTAATTATTTTTCTGTGTTAAAAATTTAGGTTCATATCATATGAACAACTAATTTACTAAATAATTATTTCTATAAATTAATTGATTTTAAATTATAAATAATTTAGAAAGCTATAATTCACTTTCTTGGCAAATTGACAAACTTTTTTTTCATTTTTCTTTGTACATATTGAACTCATTTATTCTGACTTATTGTCCAATGTATTTTGTGATAATTACAAATCATTTATGATTTAATGAATAGTACATTGGTTCTGATCATTTTCTCATTTATCCTCAGTATTCTAAGTCTCATTGTCAAAAGGAAGGAATGATGGAGAGTGAAATACATCTCTTGTAATGCTCTTCAACATTAATTACTTCTCAGCATCATAAAAATCAAAATGTATATTTTTAAAAATATTGTTAGATTGCCTAAAATAAAATATTGACTACTAGGAAAAAATCTAATCAATTTTTACTCTATTTCCAATGTCTTGTCACTGTTAGAGTTATTCAGAATTTAAAATTGGATATACATTTTGTATTTTAAAAAATAATTTGGTGAAAGTAGTCAAAGGTTTTCTTGGAGAATAATATACTCCATGGTTATAGAAATATAGTTGAAAACATTTATTAGAGCTTTTCTGAGAGTGACAAATAACTACTCTTTGCCTCATCCATCCAAATTTAGAACCAATTGAGAAAAAAGAAACAAGACTCGAGACTTGAAGATTAAATATACATGTATTACTGGTAAACCTAATTAACATAGCTTATGTTTAAGACAGTGTGCTTCCTAAAAGTTCCACCAGTGAATTGAAGTTTCTCATGTAAATGTGGGCAGGTGATACCCAGGTTTTACATCACTTACCTCTTGATAAAGGTAAACACGTGCATCCAGGAGAGGCTCTCCAAAGATTAAAAACTCAGAAGTCCCTAAGCTACCTACTCATACATGTTTTCTTCTGTTTAGTTATGTGCCTTACTCTTCGTTTTATATGGAGAAGCTAGAGAGATTTGACTTTGGGTGGAAACTAGAGCTGTTGTTCCCATACTTTTTCTTTTAGAGAATTGAAGTCAAATTCTTTCTATTGAACACAGAAAGAGGAGGACATATGTTTTTCCCTAGGAATTTTATAGTATTAACAGTATTGCTTTTAGTGTGTTCTTTAAATGTTTAAGCAAAATTCTCTTTAAAATGCATATTGAGACTTAGTAATAGCTTCCTCTAAGTGAAGGTTTATTTATTTACACATGTTGCTAAACATTGTGCATTGATAGGTAACTCACTGTTTTTTCTTCTCTGTCATCCAAAACCATAATATCATCATCACCAACTTTTCAGGTTATAAAACTGAGACTCATTCAGATTGGATAAGAAATTGTTCAAGATTACACAGTAACTAAATTGTCAATCTAGATTACTGTTATCCTGATTCTAAATTCTATTTTTTAACACTACTCCAATAAGCTTTGAAATTCCATATTTGAAGTTATTTTCAATGAGGGAAGGAAGAAAAAGATGTGTATGCTAATATTCACAATCTTCAAGAATTCCCAATTTTTAAAGCATCGTGATAGCAGCTTATTGCTACAGCATGAAATGATTGGGTAAACTTTTAAATAGGCTTAAAGGATTTGTTTAAAAGGTAAACATTAAAAACATATAATTAGTGGACAAAAACATATATACATATATCATATGTACCTATCTATATCCTTTTCTGTTTTTATGTGTTGCAAAATTAATGTAGACTTTGTATATTACAATATAAATTTTATTTTTTAAACATTCTTGGTAATTTGAAGACATGACATTCTTCTGGAGAGTAGTCTAGAAGAACAATGTTCCTTTACTTTGAGAAGTCTATGAAAATTACTAACATTTCCAGTCTGAAGGCAAGATTTAATAAGAAAAAAAAAAACTTTGGCAAAGGAAGACTTCGCTAATTAAAATGCAGAGAAGATGACCAACGGCTTTCATTTCTAACACTCTCACTCACTAAAATTGTGTTAAGAGTTCAGAGAGGACAGAAACAGTACACAATATTCCTTTTTCCCAAGAAATTGGTCTACATCTTTTGTCAAGAGTCCTGGAGAGTTCAATGGCTTACCCTTAACTAAAATGTATTTTGATTTAGAAACCACCATAATCAGTGAGATATTAGATGACCACATAGTTTTCCTAACTGAATCCTATAACACACATGGTTAGAACTCGCCTTAACCCCTTTGACATCTGCATTTGGGCTCCATTTACATTCTAGGAATGCATTTAGGTCCTATGTACATCTATTGTTTAGATAATTATACTACAGAGCAATGTCACAAATGCCTAGTTGTAACAGCAAGGTATTGTGTTATATTAGACAAAATTAGGGTTGAATTTCATATTCTTTATTTATTTTTAACCATGTTACTGTTGAAATTTGCAAGTGTAATGAACAAAATTTAGGAGATTCAAGGCACTCGAATGAAACTTAAAATATAAATGTTTAAAATTACACACAATTTTCATAGGGAAAATCTTAGATAATATAAGTACTATTTTGATAAATCTAGAATCACTAGATTCATATTTTCTGCACTTACTGATTTTGTTTCTAGTGCTACATAATAAAAATATGGTACTTAGAAGACTGTAGATTAGGATGCATTTTTAATTCTCTAATAGGCCTACTAAAATGTGAACAGATGGTAAATTCAAATCTTACTTAATTGGAAAACTGACATGAGAAATTAATAAGTAGGAAAATATTTGTATTAAATACACTTAGAAATGGAATCACACCATTTTTCTAAGTTTCAGTTTTTGAAGCCATCTTTAACATCAACTATGTTACAATTTTACATGTAGTTTTTTAAAGAGTTAATCTTTACTTATAGACAGATAGGAAACTAGAAAACAGAATGGATATATTGATATTTAGGAGGATCATTTAATAATACTTAATAATTCCCACATAATGAGTTACCAATTCAACTTTTATTTCTTGTTGCCTAAATATAACAGTGAGTATTTCTTCTTTGTATCATTTTTGGGGGCAGAAGACAATCAAGTTTTATGGATACACATTCTACAGTCTCATTTCCATTAGCTCTGAAATTGTTTCACTGATAAGAACTAACAGAAGGGATATAGGAGTGAAATTTATAACCCTCTTCTAAATCTTCATGATTCCTGGGAACGGCAGCAGATCACTCTTGCCTTGGTTGACACACACTGCCGCCATGATAAAAAGACATAATAATGCTGTTTTAATAAGAAAGATAGCAGTCAAAAAGGTGAGATTACCAGAGGCAAGGAAATAAATGAAAACAGCAGTAATAGAATGAAAGAAGATGGGATAAGGTACCATTTAGGGCATTAACAGAGAGGATGAGAGGCAATATGTAAAGCTTGTGCTAGGAAACTGAATTGGATTTTTGTAAAAACACTTCCAGAAGGTAATATCCCAGTTACTAGTAAGTGAGAAGCTTGCACTTAAATAAACTGAGTCCTTGAGAAAACAGAATGCTTCCACCACAACTCCACTTTAACAAAGTCCTAACAGGTAGGGTGAGGATGTAATAAAGTGGCTACAAAGAAAAATGCCATTGACTATGGCTTCAGTTGGTATCCTGAGTAGGTTCAGCTTCTTGTCCTCTTTTAAACAAGATAAAAGTGTATTCCTCTTTCATATAAAAGTCCATGGTAAAGTAGTCCAGGGATGACACAGAATCAGCTATCATGTCTTAATACGTAAATGGTTCCAAATAGAGTACAGATTGCCAGAAGTCTACTAGGATGATAGTCGTCTTACAGATCTATTTTTGGATTGTGAGCTAGTAACAGCATCACGTAATAATATAGAAGACTCATTAGTTCACCATTCAAAATATATAATAGTGCCAACTCCAGACTTCAACTCTGGGTTTTCAGCTAAAAATATCCAATGTGATCATGTTTCTTTAAAAGGTCATTCAACATTACAAGGCAAAAGTTGAAGCAGCCATCACACCTTTACTTACCCACATTTCTTTTTGCAGCATTTAGCACAATCCAAATCTATCATTAAGCAAAATACCCCTCAGCCCCAAGCAGCACCTAGTTTCATTTATTGAAACACTCATGAATTTTCGCATTTTTTTCAGATTATAGTAGATTTATTTTTATAGATAAGAAAACTGAGGCCCACAGAATTTGAATAATTGTCCAGCATCACAATATCTAATTGTCAGATGAGAACTAGAAGGCATATCACATTGTCAGCCCACTCCAATTTTAAGAACTTTTTTGTGATTGAGCAGTCAAAAGGCAGGCTCGGCAAGGTAGGGCACCTGTGGTTCTGTGCTATACTCCATATGCTTATTGCTTAATATATAGAGATGCTTGATAAATATTGGTTCAAAGACTGTATGGAGGTCGATACTCAAGAAAAGAACTTTTTTTTTTGCTCAAAATGAAGATTTGTTACTTAAAAAAGAACAGTGAGATTAATTTCTTTTGTTTTTATATGATGGCAATCTCTACAAGAGTTGTTATAGAACTTAAAAATATAGAGATATTATTGAATTAAACTATGGTCTTGCAGATATTAAGAGTAAAACAGTTGAATATAGTTAATTATTGCTGAAAAGTGAAGATTTTTGTGGAGCAAATTTGAGCAAAGACTAGTACTGTTCTCAACATGAGCAAGGTGACGTATTTATCTAAAAGAAACTGAATATTGCAATTAGGGACCTCTAGCATGCATTTACATGCATTAAAAGAACATTTATCATTAATAAGTTATCAGCAGGTCTTTTTCTTAAACAATTTAATTGGTAATACTGTGGGCAAATTCAGCTGTTTTACTTCATAGAATGTGCAAATGAGCAATTATAAGGCAATCTTGGAAATGAAGCATTGTGTTCCACCAAACCAATTACTTAAGTTCAATCTTAGGCTTTTTACTTCATTTATTTAACTGCCTTGCCATTTATTCTATCCTTTAAATACAATACCTGATTATTTATCTCTATTATGTTAAGAAAAAAGTGAGTTATGTGAGAAAAAAATCAACTACTTGTTTGGCAAGAAGAAAATAACCAATTAAATAACAAGTATATAACTTTTCTCATTTTGATAGTGACATAAATAGTTTATTTAGAGCTAAATTCAAACATTATTTATGTGATTATCTAGACAATTATAATGAGTATATTTTTGCATAGCAAATTAAAAACCTTAAATAATAGAAATTTAGTTAAATAAATCACCTGAACTCAGAGATCTTAAATTTTAGATAAGATTTTAAAGAAACCTAAGTAACATTAAGAATATTATTTTAGGTATATAAAAACAAAACACAATATATGTTACCAAATATACTCTGATAAATTTATTTCAAAGTACTTTGAATATTTTTAAATTATATGATACATTCCTTATATTAGCAGAATATATGTCACTTCATGTTTTTCTTGGAGTTAAATATTAAGAGATACAAATCGTCAGCTTGTTTTACATGCTTTTCTGTGATTTACCAGGGAAGTCAACAAATACTTTAGTTTTCTCTTGGTGGTAAAATAGGAAATGTGTGTCTAGGGGACAAAAATCTATTGTAACTTTTCTATCCAATTTCAGTTGTTCTACTGCCATGGATTCCAATATATCACACTATATAAGAACAATGTAAATTAACACTATGTTGGGATAGTGAAATTCATTTCACACAGCAGCAATCACAGTTGTAATCAAAATAATATATAATCACCCATGAGAATAAGCACAATGCTATGAGTCAGAGTTCCAGAGAAATCAATCTCAGACTAAAGAAAATCAGACAAATAGTATTAAAGATACCAATTATTCTATTTTATTTCTTGTTTTGTTTGTTTTCGTGAGCATCTTTTATGTGGGAATACATTTTGTTTTACAGTTTTTTCTCTGTGATTTTTTTTTAACAGGCAGATGTTTGTATTTTTTATAGCTTAGTAATTGGAGGAGCAATTAGAGGTGATGAGAATGACAACAAGGAAAAAGTTTGCCAAATCTCTGGGTTATGCTGAATTTCAAAAAAAAAAACGGGAAAAAAAGAAAAAAAAACTACCTGTGAAACAGATTTTACTCAATTTATCCATGTAGAATTCTTAAGAATACCTCATTTTTACTCTTTGACATATAATCACTCTGCCTATGAAGTAGGTGAAAGATGTTGTCATTTGGGGGGAAAGAAAGGTTAACAGATAAATCTAATTTATGAAACTTATAAAATTTCTTTTCAGAGTTTTTCCTTTGTATTTCTATTTTATCTTTCTTCACTTATACCCATCTATAAGTTCCTGATTCTTTTTTTTTTCTGATAAAAAGACTTCAGGGAGCCTCAGATTAAATGTGTCACTACACCATCTTGGAGTTCTATACCCAGACTATCTAGTATCCAGATCTCCTCACATTCAAAGGACCTGTTTTGTGGGATATTATGAAATGTTGATGTATTTAATCTAAAACAACTCAGCTTAAAATACAAATACTGAGCAAATTTACAAACAATATTAAATATATTCTAATATTAACTAGACGAAGCCACTGATAAACTTTTGAGACAAATAAATATAAAACATTTGATATTGAGAATTATACACATGCACTCTGAGGAATAGTTTTTTGAATAATACAAAAACAAACATGCAGAAAAGAGATTAATATGAATAATTACATTAAAATATAGCTCCATTTTATGATATGTAGGATCATATACAAAAATCAAAATTAAGAGGTAGACTGAGCAGAGATATTTGCAATACATAAAATACATAAAATGAATAAAATTTTATTAATATACATATCATCACTACAAATACTAGTAAATTCATATTTTATATATATTCCCAGAAATTTTAAAGTAATATATATAATCAGTAGGAAAATAGATAAAAATAAGAAAAAGAGCATCCAGAAAATAAGCAAATGGTCAATAAATGCAAAGAAGTGTTCAGTCTCACTATTGATCAGCAAAACAACAATAAATTACCTGTATTTACACAAATAAATTTGAAATCAATTAAAAGTTAAATTAAAATCTAGAGACAGGAAGGCTATGATGAAAACACTCTCAATACACTGTAGTCATTAATGTACATCATTCAATTATAATGAAGTATAATTTAGCAGTTTAATAAAAGGAAAATGTATATCCCAATAATCCATCCATGTTAATTCCAGAATTTCTTTTTAACACTAGTGTACAGGAAAAGATATACAAGATACATAGTGTAATTGGTTATCGAATTAAAATATGAAAATAATGAAAATGTTGTTTAGCAATTGGTTAATACATGTGGTATAGTTATAAGAATGTGCACTATATGAAAGTTAAAAGAAAGTACCTTTATAATTAACCACATGGATAATGTTTAAAATGAAAAGTTTAGTAAAAGCAAGTTGCAACACACACTGAAAGTTTGATAACATTCATATAATTTTAGAAGAGTCCACTAAAAAAAATATCACATTATATTTGTGTGTGTGTGTGTGTGTGTGTGTGCACATTTAGGTAAATGTTAGATGGAATATACCATAAATACATAACAGGGGCCCCAAGGAACTTGGGTAGTGAAGCTGGGAAGAGAAGGAAAAAGAAGTTGGAAAGAAAATAGTTATAATGAGATGCTAAATGAGGTGTTTCAGTAACCAAAGTAGATGGATATATGTATCCATTAGTATTTAATTAGTATTTGCAGTATTTAGGAAAATGCTGCTTTTGTTTAATAAGTAGGTCTTCAGATTTACTCAAAGAGCTCTGGAAAAAAAAACAGTGGGGGAACCATTTTTAAAGAATACAAAGATGAATTGGTACCCATGCCAAGGAAACTTCTGTTTTTGGGGAGGACATATATATTGAAGAGTTCTGTCTATATATATTGTATTGATACATGGGAAAGGATACAAAAAGTAGACTTTGTGGTTCAAATGAGGGAGCCATCACAATCACTTGGAGAGGTCTTAGAATGATTTCACATATAAGTCAGTTACTCATGACAAATATAGTAGACTAGATAAATTTCAAAAGGAGTTAATGCTCCCAACATTTAGAAAAATATATTTAAAAGAGAGGTATATAAATGAAATACAGAAAAAAGTATGCCATAAATTAAATTTACAACGCTTGTAGCCACTGCAAGAGCAACATAACACTTTTTAACATTGTTGCCTGCCTATGGAACATTGTTTTCATCAACTAATTGATTTGCTTTGCATCAGGACTGAGTGAAAGGCAGATTTATAGGTAAGTCTCTTACACAAGATAATACTTCTTTTTCAATATTTATGTTTATTCATTCTAGAAATAAACCAGAAAAGAAGATCAAATATAGTCTCTGAATTAGCTTTTTCAGATTCTAAATTTCAATAGTAGTAACAAAAGAGCCACATAGTAACTTCAGAGAAGGATGTGAAATGTGCCCCTCAAATGTATTTACTCCCAAGTGGTTAAAAATCTTAGCTTTTTTAGAGGTTACTAGTCAAGTATAGTGTCTGATCTACTTAGTAAATAACCATGAAAATATCATATTAAGTAACCATGAAAATATCATATTCAGGAAACATTAATTGAATATTCCTACAAATCTGTATTTATAAATTTATACCAGATATGCAATAAACAAAGAAAACTGCATTGAGAAGTGTAAAAAGCATCTATTATATCAAACAAGACCCCTTTCAATCATTATTTTCTTCCCCTGCTTTATTTTTCTCCCCCATTAATCCCTCCCTATTCTCTCATCTTGTTTTAATTTTCTTCTGCACTTGTAACCACTTGGCATGGCTGGTTTCTGTCTGTCTGCCTTCCTGAACCCTTCCTCCGCAACACTCAAAGATTACTCCATGAAAGTAGGAACTTTTTTTATTTAGTGCTGTTGCTATCACCCATACTAGAAGCTCAGTCAATTACAATACTGGACACTTTGAATGTGTCAGGCATTATCCTCAACACAGGAGATACCCTGGTGAGTTAAGATACAGTCCTTACTTTCATGGAATTTACTTTTCATTTCCGAGGGTGGAAATAAATTATCAAACATGAACTTATATGAAAATGATAAATGTTAAAAAAAAAAGGACAAAACAAAGTGCTGTAATAGAGAATACTTTAGATTAAGAAGTGATGTTTTGACATTTGTGAATGATATGTAAAAGGCCAATAAATAAATGGAATCAAAATGGCATTAACAGCTTAGTCAAGGACATATATAAAAATAGCAAAATACTCAGATTGTTCTGACATTGAATATCCCTCACCAATACTGGCCTGTCCGGGCGCATTAAATAGATAAACTGGTCAACTGGTCAGTAGCATCAAGGGGTGGGGCGGGGGGAGGAGGGGGGAAATGATGTGACACACAGAAAGTCAAGTAATCTTTTTAAAAGTTTATATTTATATGCATGTGTGTTTGTGTGTGACTATTAGCCTTTGGAGCATTGAGATCTCGCTTCCCACCAATGTTGTCAGTTTGGTTCAAATAAACTCATACAAATTCTCTCCAGGTGTGGATATTTCTTACATAGACACACTAAAACATTGTTTCAGGACAAGAAATCCTTGCCCTGATGGACATTTTTTGCTATTGAATGGAAACAGGGTTTCCCCCCATGCAGTATGCCTTTTGGGATATTAATTTTAAGCTGGTTATTAAGATGTAAAAGATTCAGGAAAAATCTTTGGCTGTCCCCCTAACTGCCTAAGAAATTTAGATAGAGAACCTGCTCCAGAAAGAGAGATACATCATAGATAACCATAGATAACTAGTGTGTTACGGATGGAGAGGAACCAAGCAAAGTCCATTTGTTCAAAGTCCTCTCTGTGTCCTATTGTTAAAAGCGGCCCACCTGGCAAACATTTATTTACCAAACATTTGCTTTTCCATCTCTTAGTGAATTGCCTTTCCGCCCTTTGACATCACAAACCAATCTTTAGCTCCAGCGTGACATATAAACCTCAATTGCCCAATCTTTCCTTGTATCTCTATTATTACGGCACCTCCAAATGGTCATTCATAAAATAAACTGAACATTTTCTTTTATTAATCCATCTCTGTAAAGTTGATTATTAGCTCAGCTAGGAGAATTTAGAAGGTGGGAAGAGAATTAGTTTTGCTGTAGAACTGGATCATCCAAATTGGTTCCGAGTGTCCTAGTGCAAACACGTTGTCATAGTAAAAACAATCCCAGGATCTCATATCTTATGCTTACTTAAACAGTGTTTATAAAGACAAATTTCCTTCCAAGTCATCAATATTATTATAATATATACATATCCATCTGTGTATACGCATACTAAATGCATATATATATATATATATATATATATATATATATACACACACACACACACACACACACACTTACGTATCAGTTTTGTTTAAAATTAATGGTAAATTTTGTGTCTTTTTTATCATCTGTATTTTTCCATTTTTACTTCATATTTACTCATATGACATTCACTGATGCAAATGAGGCATTTCAGTTGACCCATAACGCCACAAAATATTTTAAGCAACTGAAACCTGTGGGTAATCACTTAGCCATATTTTTAGGGACAGGAGTGGGATGGGTGGAAGGGTCTCTAGGTCACTTAATTCTCAGATATGATATACTATTTTGGCAATGAATACAGAAATTAGAGATCTTATAAATTTCAATGGAAGCCCATCTGTGCTTCAGAGCAATGTATACATTAAATTACGCTTGTTATTGCCAATAGTGTTGTATCTAAAGTTAAATTTTCCCAATTTCTCAGAAGTGACAGTTAAGTTATAATTTCAGCATGTTCAGCATGTTTAATGAACTCCTTGGGGATACCACAATATCTGTACCACAATTAACTTCCCATTCTTATGTAAATGAGAGGTTTCAGAGTCCCTGGCAGAAGCCTGCTTTTTGGCTACAGTTTGCAAATGTTTGCTATCAAATGACACATGGGACCTTAAGTTGAAATTTAGACTTTACTAATTTGTGCTGTGACATGTGCAAAGTACTTTGGAGAAAATGTGGAACCTAGTTGTTTGAATGTAGTTGATGAAATAAGGATTATCACCCTTGGCTAAACTGTCATCAGCACCAATTGCTTTTAACATTTTTTGTACTTTACAAAAGGAATGTTCGACACATCTGTCACTGGCAATGCTTGTTTTAATATTATCAGTCTCTCATTATATAATTGAAGTTATTTATCTCATATAAAACAAATACAGTAGAAATAATAGTTTTTTTCTCAATTCTCCTCAAAAGTGAATATTCATTCAGTCAATATTTACTGAGTGTCTGAATTACATTATCTTCTACAAAAGCCTTAAAATTATGCTTAAACAATTTTAAAGGCAAATGATTTGTGAAAATTAATAAACAAAACCTTATTTAAAATGAAGTCAGGAGGCTACAAGAGTGAATTTTCATGCACCTGCTACTTAATGTACACTACAGACCCCAAAAGGAGGAGACGAACCTCTGACAGGAAGAGATACTATTTAATACCTCAGTGGAAGAAAAAAAATTTCCTCCTTGCTAGTAACAGTTCAACCAATGGGAGACTGCCATTACTCAGCCAGTAAAAATCTCTACACTTTAAACTTTCAGTTTCCTCCAAAGGACTCTTAGTTTACAATAGTGTCTTCCAAATGTATAAAAGAGCTGTTTTTCTCCTTTGTTCTCTGGACTTGCAGTAGTTAGCCATTAGATCACATGTCCCAAATTGCAAGTCTTCATTTTTCACCAAGAAACTCATTTTGCTGGAGAAATATCTGCTGGCTATTTGCTTAAAGTCAATAAATTTACTGTAAATAGTATCAATGAGAAAAATGTAATCCACAAAATTGAATGATTCTTTTGGGGTATTTTTTAAAATGCATAGTATCTGGACAAGTTTTATAATAATGTATACATGTAAAATCAAAAACATATCTGAGATCTAAAGTTTATTTCTTTTATAGACCATTCAGGAATAATGTTTAAAGTAGAATGATCCAGCAGAGAAAGTATATCTAAACAATAAACAAACACATTCATCTCCCATAAAAACCTAAAAGTATCTTTAGATATCACAAAGCAGGATGACTACTTAATATAGGAAGGCTTTCTTTGGAGTGATGAAAATGTTTTAGAAATGTATAGAGGTGGAAAGTGCACAGCATTGTGAATGTACTAAATGTACAGAATTTTTCACTTTTAATGATTAATTGTACATTGTGTGAATTTTGCCTCATTAATAAAGTAAATTAATCTAAAATGTATATCCAAAGTGTATTGTATTCACCTAAAAATAAATATTTAGATAAAATGTCATTTTTCAATGTTCTTGAAATCAAAATAATTCTTTAATATTAATTTCTCAAAATTAAAGATATTACTTGATTATCTTAAGTGTAATTCAGAACAATTTATATTAGACTTTCATATTGGTTCTGAAAGGCTCCACTAAACTCTGTATTCAAAACTTAACACTGAAGGCTTTGAGTAGCTAAGCAAAGGCCAAAAGTCACTTCATTCCATAAAACTTGATTTAAAATTGAAAAAAAAAAAAAAAAGGCAACATAGTCTTCAACAACTGCCCATCTTTTCTCAGGTATTTTGCCAAACCTCCTGAGCTGAATTTCTTCTTCAGGCACAGATTCTGGTGTTCAAATAATTCTTAAAGGTTTGTAATGTATTTATCCATGGTACTAGGACTAAAAACAAAATACTTCTTAAGAATGTGGAAATAATATTGTTTTTGTTAAAATATAATTCTATCCACAATGGGTCAGAACTGAATAGAATATTGTTTTAAAAAGGAAAGATAGTTCTCAGTAAGATTTTGACTCTGATCCCAGTTCTGATCACCAACTAAGGTTCTAGTCATTAATTCTAATATGTGGGTTTTTTCCCCCACACCTCTAGTCTATTTTCAAACAGCTGACTGTCCCACAATTTAACTCATTTCTGATACTATCTGTCCAGAAATAATAAGTCCCACAGATTAAGGCCTTAGTCTCACAAGACTGCCCTGCATTTCAGATGCCAATTGTAAGTCCAGAGTGCCATTTGTGCTTCTGACCTACAGGCTATAAATTAGAGATTCTAATAACCCTTTCCTTAGGCTTGATTAATTTGATGAAGCAACTCACAGAATTCAGAGAAATATTTTACTTACTAGCTTAATGGTTTATTATAAAAGGACAGAGCGCTGGAAGAGCAAGGTGGAAGAGATTTATAAGGCAAGTTATGGGGAATAGGTGTGGAGATTCTATGCCCTCTCTGAGGGCACCACATCCCAGAAACTCTCTACATGTTCACCAAACTGGAAGCTCCCTGAACCCCATCTTTTGAGTTTTTATGGAGGCTTCATTTCATATACATGATTGATAAAATCATTGGTCACTGGCTATTGATTTAACTTTCAGCTCCTTTACTACTACCAAGAAGTTGAGCATAGGGGGAAAGAGGACTGAAAGTTCCAACTCTCTAATCACAGGGTTGGGTATCTTAGCAACCAGCCCCCAACCTTAGGTTACCAAGGTGCTTCTCAAAGCCCTACTCATTAACTCAATAGACACCTTCATCACTCTTACCGCTTAGGAAATTCCAATGGTTTTAGAAGCTCTGTGCCAGAGCTTCCTCCCCACGCCTTTTGGAGATGAAGGTCAAATATATAATTCTTATTACAATTCACAAATCACAGTATCACATCCAAATTTCTAATAACTTTCTGTGGCTTGATGAATAAATTATTTATATCCTGCATAATTAGAATTGTTCAGCAATAGAAGCACATACACACACAAAAGGGAGAATTAAAGAGGCAACTGCCAGCACTATTTATCTTTACCTTATTCTGGGGAGAAGAATCCTTTCTCTCTCAGGACTCTACATGCTCAATCCAAGTAGTACGTATTTATTAAATAGGTGAGCACCATCGTCCCTAAATCTGATTCCATTCTTTCAACCAAATGTGCTATTCTAATTTTGTGGTTTTTGCTATAGTGCCCCTGTCTAGTGGAAGAAATTTATTATTTTTGTCTTGGTAACTTAGGTTTTGATAATGAAGTCTGAAGGCTTCAACCCTAGAAAGTGACAAATTATTCACCAAGATGATGCCACCTTGGAGAAATCAACTATTGAAGCCAATTGGATATGGCTAGTTATATCTTTGTTTTGCTAATTATTATCTTATAGTTTCAATTTGGAATTTAGAATCCCTTAGAAGGTACTTTGTATTTTAAAATGTGAAGGTTTAATGTGGAACATTGTGGGGCAAAACTCTGTTAGTAGAGTCTACACAGAAGAAAGCAATCCCAGGGATTGTGGTATAAAGAAAAATGGAGAAATGTCAGTTAAAGGGTATAAACTTCCAGTTATAAGATGAATAAGTTCTGAGAATCTAATGTACAGCATGGTCATTAGTTAGCAATACTGTATTGAATGCTTGAAAGTTGCTAAGAGAGCATATCTTAAATATTCTCAGCACACAAAAAAAAAAGAAATGGTAAGTATGTGACATGATGGTGGTGTTAGCTAACACAATCGTGGTGATCATTTGGGAAAATATGCATTCACTACTGTAATGGCTTCACAATATATAAAGACTTTCTTAAGAGATTAACAATAACATTAATTAATATAACTTTGGGTAGTATGTAAAACATGTCAAAACTTAGATCTGTTCAACTCAATAAACCATTATTTTCCAACTGCACCACAAGATGTTTAAAAATCCATGTGAGATCCAAGTTAGACCAACGGATTTGCATGTAATCAACTACATAAAGTTCATTGAAATAGTTTAAGAATTCAAATGCAAATGACCTTTATGAAAATACCACTTGTTGAGTTTGCATAGTGTCAAAGAAGAATATCCACAATTAACTGAAAAGGCATGCAGAATACTCCTCTCTTACAAATACCAAATATTGGTAGTAAGTCTGATTTTTTCGTATACTTTATCCAAAATTATGTAGCAACAGATATGATGCAGAAGCAAATATGAAATACAGTGATCTTTGATTAAGTCAGATACTAAGTTGCTGAAAATTGTGAAACAATGTTATTCTTTTTACTATTGCTTTATTATAGTAAAGTTATGTTTTATAAAAATGTATTATTTTTATTAACGTGTAACATCTGGACAAATTTTATAAACTTTATATACATTTATAAATATTTAAAATATTTTCCATTTTAATTTCTAATAGGCTAAGTACTGATAGGTATAACCCAAATAAACAGAAGTTCCTTGCGGTTTTCAATACTATTAAGAATATTAAGGAGTCCTAAGATGAAAAAAATAGAAAACCACTGCTATAGATTAAAGAGACTTATAAAGAAACTGTGGGAGATGGCGCCGACGGTCCCAGTTCTTCACTCTTCCTTTGGCTTGCTGTTTGCTTTGTAACCTCACAGTGTCCTCTTCGTTAAATGGAGCTGGATTCTCCTCTCCTCGTTTTCGAATCTGACAAGGTGACTTCACTTGGAGAATGAAAAGCGAACAGATCTGATGAAATCAGAAGCTTTAAAGAAGCACTTGTGCAATTGAACATACTCTTGCAAGTCTGTTATTGAAGTAAGAACCTCCTAGTGCAGGCTGCAGGTTATTGGGAAAAGGTGAGAGATTGCAGACTAGAGCGGAACCAAACTGAGCCCAGCCTTGACGAGCTAACCTGCAGTCAAATTTAAGAAGAGTGTATGAGGTTAGTGGAAATCAATCCAAAATACAGTCACTGAGTTTTGCTGTGAATTGTTATCCTGCAGTATTAACTGATTCAATGACATATACTGAACAAAAACAAGTAACGTTAACTATATCTTGAGTTAGAAGAAGAAAAAGAACAACAATTTGAAAATTGCAAGGCAACTAGGGAAAGTAATAATTATTATTACTTTCCAAGTTATAAAAAATATGAGTAATTGTGTTTATTAAAGAAGATTTATTCTCTTTTACATATACTATCTCTAATAATTATGGGCAAAATGGTAGGGGAAGGTAGATATCAATAGAAGCAAATATACACATGAGTTGATATCTACTGAGCAGGATGTGGAGACATGGTGATCCAACATATTATTTTTTTCTGCTTTTTAATGTCTTCAGAAAGTTCTATAACATTCAAAACAAAATCCATAGTAGAATAATAGGAATGGCCAAGAGATATTTTTTACCATAGTCTCAGAGTACTACAAATGGATTAGCTACAAAAATAGCAAAACAAATAGTGCACAAGGGTAGAAGAATACAAGCTCTATTATGACAGGTATTCTGAGAAATGTACATTGAGTCAAATATAGAGACTTTAAAATCAGCATAATATGCATTTTTTTACCGTTTTAATCACTTACTGGTTTTGTAACCAAGGACTGGACTTTCTAATAAACTATTGATAAAATAAAACATAATTTGCAAATCGACATGTGGATTAAATAAAATTAATAGAAATAATGCAACCAGTAAATTATATGACAGGGAACATTTAAGCAAAAATTAGAGCTATTAATACTGTTATTAGGTCTGACCTGTAATGTCTGTAATATAGGTAGGAAAGTTCAGCTTCTTGTAATAAATTCAATGAAATCATTATAGAGTATATCTGTGTTATTATCTATGGTATCTGATATCAAAAGTCACTATGATTAAATTTAACTTGGAGTAAAAGGTGTTCAAGTATGTCTCTAATTTTTAGATTATACTGATAGATAAAATCCTAATTTAAATATGTTTAATGTATGTTGATGAAAATTCCTGGAAAGTGGCAATACATTGTTTAAATGCCTCACTATTCACACCCTTTATTGTAAACATTTATTTTAGGCATCACAGATTTTTTTCCCCCTAGGATGAAAATGTCAATTATATTTTCCAACTTTTGAAAGTCAAAAAACTAAACAACCACGAAGAACTGCCCATAGAAAAGCCATCCAGATTTTTTGTTTTATGTCACTGAAGTATTTTTAAAAGCACTTCAAGATGCTTTATAGACATCTTCAATCTGTAAGTGTTTACTTTAGACTAAACTCGAGAAGTTCAAGTAATAAATACCTAACTCTAAATATTTTATACTTATGAAATAAGAGGTTAGTAAAGGTGTTTTTACCATGTTCTATGATTAGAACAAGAGGCTGAGAGACAGAAAGTGGGAAAGAATATCTTTAAAGTGCTACTCTATATATCTCTTTGTCAATTGCTGTATAATGTAGTAACACATATTTGCTAAAATATTTAAGCATGGTCAGTTCTGCTATAGAGAATAGAAGAAATGAACAAGAGGAACAAATAAAGAGAAAAGATAAAACAAAGTATAGACAGTAAGTAAACAAATAGCTTGTAAGATTCAGGTGAACTTTATAAGATGTGTTAACTACAGATACAGAAAATAATCTCCAAGTTAAATTAGAGATGAAATAAATAGAACACATGTGAGTTGAATTGAGATGTAAACAAAATAATTAATTAATATCAATTATAAGTAGGAAGGGATAGCAGTAGCAAACAAATCTTAAATATTCATGAGGGACATTTCATGTCACTTTTATATTGACAGCTATGACATCCCTAAATTAGCCACCCTATGGTGACATCTACTCTGGCCCATATGTCTTCTGCCCAGAGCACAGCAATAACATCGTAGCTGCTCGTCAGGCTATCTGCAAATTACAGCTGTAGCCAGATACACTTGCTTCTGCATCTCTTCTACTGAAAAAGCATGGCTTGGTTTTGTAGATCTTCAGCCAGTAAGGCCTCTCACTTACCATTAACTTGGCTCCTCAAAAATCACACTACTAGTGGGGAAAGCTGATGCAGCAGAGAGAGAAACAAGACATACAGACACAATACAATATAAAATTCAGGAAATATGGTTCTCCCGTTCTGCCTGTATTTTAGCCTAAACAAGTTAACCTACCCTTCTCATTCCCCTTGCTCCTCGCTCTACTTTAAATAAGTTCAATGAACCATGTAATTCAAATTCAAATTACTGGTCTATGATTCCCTCTGTTCCATAACCTCTAAAATAAATATATGTGTGTGCATACACACACACACACACACACACTCACACACACATACACATGCATATATACATATATGTATATACACACACATTGATCTGCAAATATATTTCGTATATGTATATATGTTATAATAAAAACATTAGTGTGTATATATAGATATATAAGACAATATGAGATTATATTTTTAGAAAAACATATTTTGTGATTAAATCAAGATGTGGTATTTTTATCTCATAATTATGTTGAAAATTAGAGTTGAAATTTTTATTTTCAAACTAATAAAATTTGATGCACAGCTCAATACTACATTCCTGTGTATTTTTTATCATACTTATTTTTTTAAGTAACAAGACAAGTCTAAGTTAATATAATATATATATACAAAATTCTGTAATGTGTTGTAGATATTTAATATAATACCATAATACATTATTTATTATATTATTATTATACAGCCCCTTCATTTTATTCATAAGTGAAGGATAAGCATGGCTCCTTAGATAATGGTGTTGTTGAATAATATTGAATTTGACCTCATTTGTGTGCCACAACATGTCTGAAGCAACCACATCGTGTGTGGCATTGTATTCTTCCCAGATTATCTGATAGCTTTGTAAACAGACATAATCAAACTTTACTTTCACAAGTGAACATCTTCTCAGACTTGTATAAAAAAATAGGATGAGTCAACGTTTAAAAGGTCAGAGTGGCAGAGTACAAACCACAAAGGAGCATCAAACAATAATTTTGATCAATTACTAAGCATTGAACAACCTGTACAACAAATTTTTAACAAATATATTTAAGCAAACATAACAAATATGATGAAACCTTTTTAACATTGAAGAACAGAATCAAACTTATATAAAATTAAAATCATAGTTTGATCGCCATATAATTCATCAGATAATTTGATGCAACTGTGTTATAAAATGGTTTGTTTTATTTTAAAGCATTTATGAGCTCTTTTGCAAAATATTCTATTATTTTTCTACATACTTTGCATTATACCCAATAGGTCTATAAAATGTCTTTATCCAGTAGTGATAGATACCATAAAACTAGCTGAATAATTGAACGTTTTATTTCACTTCAGCTCTAACTAGCTTATAAAGATTGCTTAGGGAATGTAATTTTTTTCCAATACCAAATTTCTTTTCTGAAATTTTAATGCCTCTATTGTGAAAGATTATTTTAAATCCTACTTAAAGCTATTAGATTTCTCTGATGAATATTTTAGAGGTATGTCTCATGGCACTCTTAAAATAAAAAAAAATAGTAATAATAGAGAAAAATCTCTCTTATGTCAAGAAAGTGAATTGTTAATTTATTCAAAGTCATTTTAATTAAGGTGTATTTCATGTACTCTTTTAGATATCAATCCACAAAAACATAAAGCATTTTATATGCCAATGACTAACTTCTAAAATGTGAATAAACATTAGAGATACATTTAAAAGCTACAAAAAAATTATTTTATATAAAACATCAAATCATTATTGTACATTGTCTATATCTATTTTATTTTTAAGTAAATATAATAATTAATTTTCGATGCATGAAGCTTTAAGCCATGAAAGAGGAAAAAAAACATAAATGATGGCTAAATTTTATTTATGTTTAACTGATTTGCTGTGTCATTTTGCTGGGGCTGCCATAACAAAGGACCACAGACTGGTTTCAACAACAGAAACTTATTTTCTCATAATTGGAGACTAGAAATCTGATGTTGGCAGGACTGGTTTTTTTCTGAGTCTCCTCTCCTTGTCATGTAGATGGCATATAGATGCCCTGGCATTATATTTATGTATGTGTCTTCTCCCTGTGTCTTCACATGGTCATCTCTTTGCCTATGTCTGTGCATAAATTTCTCTTCTTATAAGGACACTAGTCATTCAAGATTAAGTGTCATCCTAAACAATCTCATTTCAACTTAATTATCTGTTTAGAGATTCTGTCTTTAAATACACTCACATTTTGAGGTACCAAGAGTTAGGACTTCAGTATGTGAATTTTGTGGAGACACATAATAGTTACCAATAAAATTAACAAATTTGCATTAAAACATTGTTACTATAAATTCAATGTATTCTTTGAGCTGGGGAAGCATGCATCTCTGAGTGTCTGCCTGGTACTTTAGGAACAAAATTGCCAAGAGAGTTTTTTATTCAAACCACCAAGAAGCAAAGATGTACCTTTTTATTAGTCTTTTGAGTTCTCCAAAGAAACAGAACAAATACGATACACACACACACACACACACACACACACACACACACATACACACACACACACACACATATAGGATATATAGGATATACATATGTGTGTGAATATATTTATCAGAAGGAACTGACTCACATAATTATTGAGCATGAAACACCCCTAGATCTATTAAGTGATGACTCAGGAGAACAAGTTGGAATAGTTCCAGTCCTGGTGTGAGTCCAAAAGTAAGACTAATGTCCCAAATCTAAGAGAGGCAGAGAGAGCAAATTCTTCCTTACCCAGCCTTTTTTTAATTCACATCTACACAGACTGGATGTGGTCCATCCACATTTGGAAGGGCAAACTGCTTTATTCAGTCTACCAATTAAAATGTTACTCTTGAACAGAAACACCCTCACAGACATACTCACAATAATGTTTAACCAAATATTTAGGCTCAGTCAAGTTCACACATAAAATTAACCACCACATCCCTTAACTCATACACTCTTATCTCTTAACGCAATGACAGATTTTGAGTTCTAAAGGTTTTGCAATTGAAGGCCACCTCGCAGGAAAATAAAGCACCCAAATTAATAATAATTTAAAATGAGAAAACAAATCACATTGAATAGAAACTTTAAAAATAACAAATGGCAGTGATAACCATGAAGGGACCGATTCCACTTTTTCCTAGCTAGAGCCTTCAGGAAAAATAAAACAATGACATTCTAGATCCAGAAAATATCACATACATAAATATAACACAAGGACATAAGAAAAATTGTAAATAAACTTAATTACATTTACCATTGGCGGTGAAAACAAAGATATTGGATATGAGATATGTATATATGATGTAATATAATATCTCATGTATATATGTCATATTAGATATAAGATATAGATATCTATATTCATCTATATTTGTCAATTATCTATCTATGTATTTATATCTATCTATCTACCTATCTATCATCTATTTATCTATCATCTAATTATTTTCTTAAAAGAAATTGTCCTGCTAGGAAAGTGCTTTTGGTGATGCTACCAATTTTAATAGGAACCCAGATAAATTCTGTAACTTGACATGGCATGATGTAAGAATTAGACTTTACTAGAGAAATGAAAAACTCACAAGGCCAGTCATTAGGACAAAACATCTATGAATAGGTGTGCCAATATCAGAAAATGTGTAACACTTGAAATGGATTTCTTTTTTACTAAGTAACCACTTCCCACTGTGGATCTTCTGTAGGAAACTTGTACTTTGTATTTAGAATCTCTATGAAGTCTCTTTTGCTCCCATACAACCAAATGGTCAGAGTAGAGTTGGTTTTGCAGTAGGTGAAACTGTGTCAGCACTCCCTGTAGTCAGGGGTACTTGTCTTCTAGGGTGCTTTTTCACATTATTTCACTGCTAGCCCACAATCGCTGGCCTCCGTTATTTGTCCAGATGATTTCCAGGCTTTCTAATCATGACAGACCTTGGACTCTTGAGTAATCTTTCAGCCTTAAAAAGATTCTAGCTTCCAAAAACACAATACAGCCACCTTATTATCCTCTTTGAATAGAATCGTAAGTCCCTTCTAGGCCTATGATGGTCATTTGGCACAGTAGTTATTCTGTTATTAGCTTTTCCAGTGTTTTGTCCTCCTTCTGAGTGGACTGACTCCTAAAGCCAGGGATGCCTAGTAGATTCTGTGACTGTTGGACTCCTATTGATTGTCACTCCCAACAATCTATCCCAATCCTAAAAGAAGCACATTGATTCCTTTTGCTTTTTCCAAAAGGCCCTGGCCTTGAAACAGTGGGATTCATTCTTTCCTGGTCATCACTATCAGGCCAGGACCTTCTTTAAAGGGCTACCATCAAAAATATAAGTAATCAGGATGAATTCCTCGGTGTGTGAAAAATAAAATAGTTTAAATACAAAAATAAAACAGGATAAAATGTAATTAATTCAGCTGGTAAACACGAAAACAAAATTGAGAACTTGCCTTAATGAAATATTTAGTCGGCATGTTTATATCATTCCTTTACAGCCTGAGTTATATTTCTTATACTATTTCTTATAACCTCTGAGTTTTATGTGAAATTCAATAATTTTTCAAGTTTCTGAATTTGCTATAACATATTATTAATATGGCAGCAATACTCATGGCATGTAGAGCTTCACAAAAGTTCTTAGATAATTTACTAAATATAATTTTCCTGACACAGTTTAGAAAAAAATTCTCTTCACTACTATAGATAACTCATGAATACTTAAACTATTTGCTAGCTAGTATTTAAAATACTAACACTAACACAAATAATTGAAAAGCATAAACAAAATTTATTTTAACCAAGAGCTCATACTTTTTTTGCACAGGAAAGATCAGGATTTATTTTTATTGTATTCCATACAATAGAAAGCTTGTTAATAAGTATTTTAAAAGAACCAATATCAAGAAACTAGAAGCAGAAAAAAAATATGAATCACATATGTCTAAAATTAAATAAGCAGTCTTTGTAAAAGCAATACTTAGCATGTTAAACCAACAAAGCAGTTATATAGATGAAATCATGTATTTTTACAGCAAAATATCATTTCTGTGGAAAATATGACAGTTGATGTATTATTTTTATTATTTATCTGAGATAGACTTGTTTATAAAATAGAACAATACACATATTTTATCATCTGAGGTGTTTGTTAAATGTTTTTCAAACTGCCAAAAAATAATTACTTTTTGACAAAATTACTTCATCTGATTTTTGATGATTTTTAATAGAATTGTCTCATCTAAAAGAGACTCATTTCAGATCGAAACACACAGAGACTGAAAGTAAAGTGATAGAAAAAATAATTCATGGAAATAAAATTTTTTAAAAAGCTACAGTATCAATACTGATACCAGACACAAAACACTTTAAAATAAAAGCTATAACAAGAGACAAAGAGGAACCCAATAATCCTGCTTCTGGGAATTTATCTGAAGAAACCCAAAACACTACTTTGAAGGGACATGTGCATCCATATGTTCATTGCAACATTATTTACAATAGCCAAGATATAGAGGCAACTTGAGTGCCCATCAATGGATAAATGGATAAAGAAGAGGTGGTACATATATATAATGGAATATTATTTGGTTGTAAAAAATAATGAAATCTTGTCATCTGTAACAACATGGATGGAACTAAAGGATATTGTGCTGAGTGGAATAAAAAGACAAATGCCACATGATTTCACTTATATGTGGAATCTAAAGAACAAAGTTAACAAACAAAATAGAAACAAACTCATAGGTTCAGAGAACATTTTGATGACTACCAAATGGGAGGGGGTTGGGGGGAATGAAAAAGAAGAAAGGATTAAGAAGTAAAAATTAGTAGTTACAAAATAGTTATGAGGATATAAAGTATATGTAAAACATTATGTTTTACACCCAAAACTAATATATTTTATTATTTATAATAATATTATAAATAATTATTATAAATATTTATATTTTATGTCAACTATAATTGAAAAATAAAAAATGTATATATTTATACATTTAATTATAATGCTTTCTTTCTTTTTAAGCAGTAGAAAAAATACAAAATTTTAAACCAGCGTTCATTGTAGATATTTGACCCAGTTCATTTCTGTATATCTCATGAAATAATTTATAAGTCTTTCACTCAGCTGAAATGCATTTTTCATATATTTTTATGTAAAGATCTACAACTCTGTGTGTGATTGTAATTTATTACATCAGAAATGACAGAGAAGTCATTTTAGATAAGTTTATGTTAAATCAGAGTGATTGATAACTGGAATGAATCAAACACAGAAACTTGGAAACACTTCATGCAAAAATATTCACTAGTAATGGGAAAATTAAAAGAATCTTAAAGACACTGTTTCAGATTAAAGAAAGCCTATATTATCGAATAAGTGCTAAGAAATAGATTCAAATCTACAATTATTTAGGACCAGTTATAGTTAATGCATTATGTTGAATGAATTTACATTATTTATTTATTTAATATTCACAACAATACAGTGAAATTGTTATTATATTAAGTGAATTAGTATTGTGGTGTAAATTAGGAGGAGTTTGAGGATTCATGGCTTCATCTTACTTATACTTTCATCTGTACATACTTTTCTATCCTTCCTAGTGATTTTACGAATCACCCATTTTCATTTAAATAATTCCCTCTTTGCCTAAAATGTCAAAGTTTGAATCATTTGCTGTTAAATAAATTCTTATTGATAAACACTTGGTAACCAATTGAAGCTGATTTTACTCATATAATCTTTCTTGTATCATCTTGTTATTATTATGTCAACATCAACCTTTTTACACATTAATTGTTAGCTATTTGCAGTGACTTGCTAACTGGTTCCCATTCTAATCAGTATTTAATTTACAGGCATTTGTCACACTATGACAGAGCAAACTGGTATTTTACTTTGAGCCCCATGCTCAGAAGACTACGATATTTATCCATTGCTTACCAAAAACAAGAAGAAAATATAAGATGAATGTTAACATTTATTATCTATTATTATCTCTATTCCTTTATTAGATTATTTTATTCTATGTGGAATATATTTTATTCACTACCATCTCTAAAGTTTCTCATGTGATTCCTTTTCTAAACGACTTTCAGTACATGATTAAAAAATTCATACCATTTCTCAGTGCCTCACTGAAGTAATATGTATTCAATAACTTTTTTTTTACTATCTCATTCACAAAAAAAATTTGAGTTAATTATTTTAAGCCATGACTACTCATATTTTGAGCCATGAATCAGAGTCAGGCCATACTCTGCTGTTTACCAATCCATAGTGAGTAAGCATCAACAATGACAATATTTAGAAACTTTTATAGAAAATTAATGTTTTCATTACATCCAAGTATGCAATCAGTAGGTTTTCTCATTGACAAGATGATGTTGCATGTGATGTGAGCTGAGTTCTTTTCAGTGCACAGGACTACCTTATAGCATGTGATGTTTGATGTTAGATTGTCTACATTTACTTAAAATTATAATATAATAAGATGTAAGCAATTTGTTTTTTAACTTTATTTTTTAGAATTATTTTATTTTAATCTTTACTATTTTAAGTCTATATTTTAACATTATTAGCTAAATTATGAAAGCAAACATTATATTGTAAAAGCAAACATTTTAACCCAAATTTGCTGATAGTAAAAAGAACTATCAGAAGATAGTTTGTATTAGAAGAACAAAAGAAATGATTCTAAAGAAAAAAAAGACCAAAGTAGTTTATAGTTTTAATTAGAAGTATTAGTCCTCATATGACTAAGTTTTGTTTTTTTAGCCACAATCGATAGTGAAATACTGAAACTATCTTATTTGCAAGAGGTACTGGCTAATTGTGCATTAGAATCATAAATCTGAAGCAGTATTTATACTCAGAATATACAAATAGATGCAAAGCCAAAGGAATTAGTTGGAAGAATGTTGATTAAAAATCTGTCAAAAGCAGTTCTTTACTCTTTAACATATAATTATTAATGATTTAGAGTTTTCTTATAATGTAATATTTTTGTTTGCTAAGACTATGTATATGATTGTTGAGACCTTAGTAAAGATGATATCAAAGAGATATTCCTGGAAATGTTAGTTGATAACTCTAAGGCAAAGAGGGTAATTCAAGTCTTACTTTCCAATGACACTGTAGTTCAATCTATTCAGGAGCTGTCTAAAAATATGAAAGACCTTAGTAAGAAAAAAATGTCCCCCGAAATTTAATTCCAACAAACACAATTATCTCTGACTTATACAATGAAAGCTTACATTATCAACAAATATTTGGAGTGTAAATTTTGCATTATGGGAATATTCTGAAGATGCAGCTGCAATGATAGGAAAATATTCAGAGTATTTACCAATTGAAGAAACTTGCAGAAAATTAAAATCAATACATTTCTTCCTTTATTAAGAAAATTATGATGAAAATAAAACAAAACATCAGCTGACTTCTAACAGAGTAATTAGTAAACTGCAAAACAAATACCACTTTAGATTTGAGATTATTCTCTTTATGAAATGAATAACTAGCATCTGATGCTTAAGTACAGTGGTTATCAAGGAGACATTTTCTGGAATGAACTTTCTGCATAATAAGAAACCAGTTTGGTCCCAACTTTTAGAGATGTGAATTGCTCTCCTAGACTTGCTTATTCATTTCATGCATTCAGTAATTTTAACGAGGTTCTAACCTCCATTCATGGCAGAAATGTAACATGATTTTCAAAGGCAGATAAGATCAAAAAGCAAAAATGAAAATTAGACATTTGTAAGAATAGAATTTATTCTTGTTTCTAAGACATTATTAAGAGATGTGCTACAATTCGACCATAATAATCAAAGAAGTAAATGATCCCTAAACACTGTATATAATGTAATATTTTGAATTTATTTTCATCTAAAAATAAGAACATCAACATATTGGAAATTTAAGATCTAGAATCAATTTATTTCATTGAAAGAAGATTTAAATTTAACTCTAATTTTTTGGATAAAATGTATGCCTACTTATAAAAAATATCGAAGAAAAATTTCAAAAATATGTCATTCTTTTCATTTTAGATAAAAGTTAAAATTGAGTATGCTACACTTGCTGAAGTTGCTTTAAGATCTTATCTTTCCTTCCTTTCTCGCTCCCTGGCCATCTTGGCGGGTGCTCTTGGTTGAGGTCCCACCATCACCTAAGGCATGAAGATGATGGCCGCAAAGACGAAAAAGTCACTGGAGTCCATCAACTCTAGGCTCCAACTTGTTATGAAAAATGCAAAGTACATGCTGGGGTACAAGCAAAGCTAAACAAGTCATCCTCACGAACAACTGCCCAGCCTGGAGGAAATTTGAGGTACTATGCCATGTTGGCCAACACTGGTGTCCATCACTACAGTGGCAATAACATTGAATTGGGCACCGCTCATGGCAAATACTGTAGAGTATGCACACTGGCTCTCATTGATCCAGGTGATTCTGACAGCATAGGAAGCATGCCAGAACGGACTGGTGAAAAATAAACCATGTAAAATTTTTCTTTAATAAAATTGACCAGAACTAGTTTTAAAAACTGAAACACACACACACACACACACACACACACACACACACACACACTCTCTTATCTTTCAATCCCATTGGTATGATTGTGGTTAATACAAATCACCAAGTCAGTTTAGGTATGAGATAGGTTTTTTTGTTGTTGTTTTTCTCTTGTTAGGTTTGTTCTAATATTCATTGAGATGTGATTTTATGTTTGTTGAATCCAATAATAAAAAGAAACAGTACTTTGATTTTGCATGTTTACTCTAATTTCACTTTTCTTAGCTTATTTTTATTTTTATAAAAGTATCAGTTCAGGATTGGGGAGAAAAAGTCTCCAGAGATGAACTATCATAACCTGTCTGTAGTATGGTGAGATACACACGCACGCACACACACACACACACACACACACATATATATATTTGTGTATATATGTATTTAAATATGTACGTACGTATGTATGTATGTATGTTTATTCCTTCACTACACGAGAGCCATTTTTATATACTCTGATCTTGTAACATTGCATCCTGCATGTTCCATGCTTTTGAAAACAAACAAATGAATAAAATTCCAGGAACTTACAGTAAGCAATTAATCCACAAAATTGATTTCATGTGGTGTTCTTGAGCTCTAGCTACTTGAGGTAGCAGGAAAGAATCATAAATTTGTGAAGTAGCCAGGATGAAGGATAATTGAGAGTTCATAGGCAACTGGATAAATGAATGTGCATGACATTTAAAGTCAGTCAAATTTTGGCTTTTTAAAAACCATGTTAGCCAAACAAAATATGGCTTCAAACTCAATTTATCCTGCTGATTGCCTTATTGGGAATTTTATTTAGACCAAAGCGTTTTTTTAAGTAAATATTTGTAGACAAAATGGTTTAGTAAAAATAACATCCTTATATTTCAAAAATCTACTTTAACTATTGCATCTCATGTGTGTTTTTGGTATCATCTATATTCTTACCTACCCTGTCTACCTACCCTACCCACCCACCTACCTACAAATCTATCTCTAAACATATTTACATATCCTAATTCTACATATGTAACTACAGTCTCTTCAGTAGTAGTTCTGCAGTTCCAATTCTCTACAAGAATGTCCACCTGGTATCCAGTCTGCATCTCAAACGTCATCACAGACTAAAGCAAAACTCATCATCTTTTTCCACAAATCAGTTCCTGAACACAAATTTCAAATTTTTATTGTAATTTTTTATCACTCAGATCTCCAAACTTATAGTCATTTCTGGCTTTTATTACTATGTTTTCATATACCCTATTGGCAATACCACAACATACCCAGCACAGCAGTGCTTTCTTACTTTATGATCTGCTTGCATAATTTCTGACTTCAGTGTCCTTCAACCATATTAATATGTGCAAATCATAATATTTTAGAGCCCAGCTAAAGTATCATAATCTGCTTGTCTTCCCTCATTCTCTCAGCATGAAAGAGTCTCTCCCTTCACTTTACTATTTTAACGCTTCATTCTAAACATCTTTTGATGTTTATTGCTTTGAAAACAATTTTACTGCATACTGTCATTTTCTTTCTGGAGACAGAAGCTGTCATTTATGTTTCTCTGTACATGTCATAACATCGTAAAAAGATCTCTCACTGGTATGTGGTAAAATTAAAGTTTGTTGAATGAAATTTTAGCAAAGATTTCTTAAATTATATTTACCCATCTTTTTAATCTCATACAAAGATAAATACTATAGGAGGAGGGGAAAGTAAACATTTGAACACTTTTTGACTTAAACCACTAAAGTAAACAAACATAAAGGATTATATTTCTATTGAAAATGCTGATGCTTATATTGTGAACAGTAAATGCTTTATTTTCTATAAAATATAATGTATTATTAAATCATGAGGGGAGTTCATCAGGTAGGGAGATGTAATGAAAAAAAAAAAAAGCAATCACTGCAGAGCAAGAAATAAATGATTGAAATCTGAGAACTAAATAAAAATGTGTTAATTATCAGAAAGGAGGACTTGCCTACAATGGCTTTAATCTACACAATCCCGAAAGTTTTCTACTCTAGTTCAAGTACAACTCTTATGTTGGTGTTATTTATTTGTTTTTAAACAGAACAACTAATTAGGAAGAAAAGCAGTTAGTAATAATTTCGATTTGCTGAAAAATAATTATAAACTTCAATATAAACTTTATAATATAAATTGTAAATATACCATGTATTTTAAAAAGTTTATAGACTCTTGGTATTAGAAAGATTGAAGTCACGTTATCATGCCATACACAGAGAAAGGTATAACCAAAAAAAAGTGAAAACCAATTTAAATGTTTATATTAATTCTGAGTTAAATGTTGGTTGATTAATTCAATGGACCTTTATAGTCAAACTATTACACTCTCCACAGTAAAATCATGAATATTACATAATCCATTCCCTCTAGGAGTGTACTCTGGTGGAGCAGACAGATATACAAACAACAGTGTAAAGTCAGAAAAATTTTTTTAAAAAATTTACATGCTCTAAGAACATAAAAGGAGTAAAATATCAGAATGAGAGAACAAAAATATAAAGAAAGTAATTTTACAGAAAAGCTATTTGAATTAGCTCTTAAAAGATGGATTAGTACCAATGCACTCTGTTTGTCTATTGCTTGCAATGAATCTCTCAATACTAAGTGGATTAAAATAATTATCATTCTATTGTATTTCATGTTTCTGGAGATTACTTATTTCAGCTAGGCAGTATTCTCTATGAGTCAATCAGTTCATATCTAGATGGTGATTGAGGCTGGATTTAAACTGAATTCTCCCTTATTCATGTCAATATTAGTTAATGCTATAGACTGCCTGAAACCGTAGCTGGGCTTTGAGTCAAAACGAACAAACAAACAAACAAACAAACACACACACACACACAAAAGAAAGTAACAAACAACTCTATGAGGTTCTTTCATGTTGTATGGCTTTCATCCTGTAATGACGGCTTGGTTCAGGTGTTGGCATCTCCAGAACACAAGGCAGAAATCTATGGTATTCGTAAGACCTAGCCTCACATGTCACTTAGCCCCACTTCAGCTATTCTGTAAGTTAGATCAGTCACAAAGCACCGCCCTTTTAGAGGGTAGGGCTTTGTAAGAAGAACACGTGGGATGGAACATATTCTGTCACACGTTTGAGAAATACAATCTTCCACACGGTGTTACATTTTGAATGCACGAATGATCAAAGGAAAGGGAAACAGGATATTTTTCTTAGCAGCATTATGAAACATTGTGGTTATTTCCCCACAATTCATTACATCTTTCCTCTATTAGCTGCCATTATGGTTCCTCAGCTTAGCTGAGCAGAGGCCATCACAAATAATCCCATTTCCCTGTCCAAAGTGATTGCTTTAGGGTTAGGCACATGTCTCAATTTGCAAAATCAGGAGGAAGTTAAAGACATTTATTTTTTCACGATTAAAAATGTACTTTTTTTTTTCTCAAATATGCATGAAGGTTTGTATAGTCTAACACCTATTTCATGCCATGTTAAGTTTATGAATAAAACATATATTAAAATAAATATGTTACTAGGAGAGGCAGAAAGGACAGATGAGATTATCCCTTTGCTATGTTATTTAGTCATGGGAATGAGTAAACCCTGAAGTCTACCCTACTTTCCACATATGTGAGTTAACAATTTTCATATTTTTCAGTCATTATGAACAGAGTTTTCTAGAAACCTAAATACACCACAGTAAGTGACTTAGACTTTGGGCTGCAGGCAAAATGGTATAATTAATTAATTTGTAATAGGGAGAGGAGAATTGATCTAATATTTGCTCTAGAAAAATCCACTTAGAAGCAGTATGATACATGAATTGGAAAGAGACCCAAATGCAGACTGGTTATGAATGGCTATAGTGGTTCAAGCAGGTAGAAACGAAGTAATGTACACGTTAGGAGGGTTGTGATGGAGAAGACATGTTAAACAGGAGAGACAATAGGAGGTATATTTAATTTTTAAAATCTTAGGATTCTGTTGAAAGTGACTGGCTAGATAGTGGTATAATTCAAAGAGATACAGAACATGTAAAAAAGCTGGATTCAGGGGGAGAATACACTTCTAAGTAAGTATTTGTATGCAAAGAAGAATTTTTTTCCAGATTTCTGATTATACTTTTCTTTTGTTTATTTAAAACAGTTTCTTTGAATAGTGATCCTGCTGTGGTCTTTATGAACACAAAGAATCTGACTTAAGGTTATAACTGTAGGAAAAATAAGACACAGACCTTGTCTTTGAAGTGGCCTTAGAAAGTTTTTTTTTAAATTTTAACAACAGATGTATCCATTTTATTTTGTGTTTCAATATATTTTATAAAAATAATAGTGGAATTTAGGGTAGAATGGTTTTCTGTTATTTCTTCTCACACTTTTATCTTTATCTCACTGCTTCTGTATCACCTAATAGTCATTTTTATTGAGAACTTAAGAGAAATAAAGTAGGCAAAATAATTAATATATCTTCCATGTTCCTTCTTAGAAATGGGTATTATTTAGTTAGTGCTCTCCAATTAAAATATTTATAATTATAAATAAATTTTCTGAAAGCTTCCAATTACTGAGGAGAGGCCAGGGATCTCGGCAATTCTTTCCTAGGGCAGGCACCAAGGAAGATTATGTAGCCCTCCCAGGTGTTTAAACAATTTCCTGACTGGTAAACTGTAATCCTGGATAAAGTGTGCCAAGAGATTAACAGCATGGGTTTGCTGTTATTGCTGTTGTTATTTTCTCTGCTAGGTAGGAACTAAATATCATCTTCCCAGGTGACAAATAGGTCCCAGCCAAGCAATGCACACTAAGGCTCTTAGATGTAGCTTTCCAATTTTACGGAAGTATTTGACACAAGTTAAAATATTGTGAAAGTTTTAATAACCTTATCTACCTGAATAAAATGAATTAAGAGTCTCTGTTCTGATTATATTGTGGCTGCATCTCTTCTTCCTCAAGCAATTTCTAAAAAAAAATTCTCCTAGTGTCATCTGAGATTTAATCTAGTCTTGGAATATAGACATTATCATTTTTCCTCCCAGCTAATATGAGGACACTAGACCAAAAAAAAAAGTTTTATAAACACCAACAAGGTTTAGATATGCTATTTTTAAGATTAATACAAGAATCATAATACAGTAGTATAATTTAGATACAGTGGTAGGTATAGAAAGAAACTTCAAATTCACCTTTTTCTTCTTGAAATATCGAGAGGGAATTATGACTAAGAAACTGATATCCTGTTCCTCAAAATTTCTAGATGTTATTGTTTTAATTAATTTCATGTTAGGTATCTTCAAGGAACAATATTCTGTTATTTTTTTATAGATCTATTTTAACAAACCACAATTCTTTTGACTTTAGTTGCTCTCTGTTCATTTTTCCCTCCTTCGATCACGGAAATCTGTAAAACCAATTATGTTCTTTTTCAATTATTCTCTCTTAAAGAGGTTTGTATTTTCCAGTAGATAACAGCTTTTATTCCTGCTGGATGTACACAAAGAGGATTTGGTCTCCATATGACTTTTGGCAAGCCAAATCCAATTGCTGCCTTTTTTGTCAAATCAACTACAATAGTCCAAAGAGTTTGTCTCCCCAGACACAATTTTAAGAAAATATAACCCTCTTGATGTCTTTGCATAACCTCTAAAGAAAACTGTACTTGAAATTCTACATTATATTTTTCCCCCACAGCTAGTTAAAGCACCATTGCTAAACTGATTAAGGTGGTATTGGTGGTGGCAGAGAACAAGAAACCAACCCAAAACAGTCTCCTGAAATTTAATCTAGCACTTTGTACTTAGGGAGAAATCGCAACGAAATTTGGAAGATTGCAATTCAAAAGGCCTGCTATTTGTTCTCAGCCAAAGCATGTTTTCAAAATGCTTTCTTTAGAAATCTTGTATTAAATAAGAACACTTTTCCACAGATAAGGAATAATTGAAAGTAAGAGTAGTTAAATAATTTATCGAAGACATCTGAATGCAATATTATACATTTTCTCTGTTGAATTTGTTTAAATAAATGAATTAACTTAGGGTTTCATCAAGGCTTTTGATAGAGATGGTTTAATTAATTTTATTTTAAGTTCAGTGCAATAGGCAAGATTTTCTGTTTTTTGTATCAATTCTTTATGTTCCCATTTCCTATTAATTTTTTACTGCCCTAATACCCATCCTTCCCTTTGGATTGTTTTGGTAATAACTATGGCAAATCACAATGAATGATATCAATCTATACGTCTTACTCGATGTATTATTTTTCTTCTTCACTCAGGACTATGTTTTAAATCATATTAATGGTGTTGAGTGTACATTGAGTTTATTGTTTCAGAGAACTACATGGCAGTACATGGTGGAAACCTACATCGACACCTATTTTCCACTACCATAAACAATTGCTACAAATATCTTTGCATATGTATACCTTATGAAGCTATGTGATTATTTCTTCAGGGTATTATTCAAGAGGAGGGATATGTATATGTATATGTACAATAATATATACGTATACAATAATATATGTGTGCATATATACACAAAAACATATATGTATATACACACATATTTTCAAACTGCTCTCCTCAATGGCTAAACCAGTCTATCCATTCTGTTAAATGCATATGTTAAATTAAGATTAAAGGTATTTAGTAATTATGAAATTAATAAGGATTTAAACAAAACAATAAATTACATATTATATAAAATTTTTCAATTTTAATCTACTTTCTGGCTTAAAAATGAAATCACATGGCAGTATACCAATGTTGAAACCCACGTGATGTGTATTCAATATGGATTTGACATACATATGTTTGATAGAATGCACACACATATTCATATCAAATGCATAAAATGTCAGGAAAAAATATAAAGCATACATATGTGTGTGTGATGCATGTCTCTATATATATGTTTTGTTTTAAAGTTATATATGTACATCTATTCTTTCCAAGGTAGCCGGAAGTCAAATTTTATTGATGAAATATGTCATATTTTTTCTGATCTAGCAATCATTTGAGATAAACATGCTCTTATGCTAAAAATAAAATTGAAATAAAAACACATACTTCTGAGAATTAATTAGAACATAATTAGTAGTATTTGCCAGAATAATAAGATATTATATACAACTATCATTGAGAAATAGCTCAGTAGAAACAGAAATGGAAAATAATATGGGTTACTTCTACTAGGAATTGAAAATATGTATTATATTCAGTGGGAAACTGGTAGAAAATTAATAGAACTTTGAAAAATAAGGATATTTGATTTTAAAATATCTTCTTTCCATCAATCCTTCACTAAATGATTCAAATAAAGTAAGCAAAATTTAATTCTATTATAATTCTATTTTAAACTGGCAAGGGTTATATGAAAAACAAAATAATTCAATTCCTGCACTTGTTAATTTTTCTTTGGTAGTTTAACTTGTTGGATTTGCAAATTGTTAAGGCTGAGTGCTATATATCAACTTTAGAACACTCACTGGGTTCCTTTCTAGTACATTTATAGAGTCAAGGATAAATCGACCAAATGTATAAACCAATAAAGTTATTTTAAAAGAAATCATTAATCCAGAGTCCTGACATGATAAAGTTCCAGGCAGAAAGAGAGAGAATTATTTCATTCAATGTTTTTTAAAAGAAGATTTATGGAATAATTCAAATGACAGAAAACTAAGGATCAATATTTAAATAAAAATGAAATACTTCCTAAACTTAATTTTTAAGGGCTTTTTAAATGTCAGAAAATAACCTTTTTTTTTCAGTATAAAAAGATCATCATATGATATAAAACATTGAAGTTATCAAGCATACAAACAAAATCACTCATAAAACCACTACACTCACAGAATTACTGCAGCAGGAGAAATGAGTATTCCTCTCAGTTTTTCCCTTCTCACAGAGTTGTAATCACAGGATATAAAATATTGTGCACTTTATTTTGCTTCAGAGTAATCCATAAATACACTTTTCAGGTTGCCACATCGTCTTTCAGTTTTAATTTTTACTAACTCTAATTATAATGGATGCAAACCTCAATCTGATAACCTCTACCAAAACCCACTGGTAGTGTAAGACTGGATGCTCCTAACTAAGATTATGATAAAGACAAGGATGTCTAGTATCATAATCTTTCAAAATTTTACTGGAGGTAATAACCTGGGAAATTAGGCAAGAAATAATAAGAAAGCATTTTTCAGGTTTACAGAAATATTCTAATAACTAGAGCTGCCTCATCAAGGAACTATTTACCCTGACATTTAAATTTCCACACTGGATCCAACCTTTTTTTGGTTTTATATAGTGTATTATTCTCCCACATAAACTACATCTCAGCAATAAAGAACTACTTTTATAGAAACTCCATGCTTTTTGGGGGGAAATTTTCTTACTGTCTTTCTTTTGACTCTCCACTTTTCAAAATTGTACATTACTTTACAAAATTAATTTGAATGTCACCATTCAGATGCCCTTAAAATTGCCCTATTCCAACCCTTATCAAGATTATTCAACTTTATCCTCTATGACTTATATTTATTGAATGTGCTTTGTATTATATTTTACATTATTTATAAAATAATGGAGTTAAAATTTGTTGTTTTTCTTCCACAAGTTGTTGTAAGCTCTTTGACAGAAAGAACTGGAAACCAACCACATTTGTATTTTAGTAAATTGCACAGTACCTGGTGCAAAAAAAAATAGTAGGAGGAACATAGTAATGATATACCTATCAATGGAAATATTCAAATTCAGATGAAATAACTACTGATCATGAATTTTTAATAAATTACAGTTGGTGATATAACAGATTGTGGTTTCATATACTCCAAAGAATTTTCTAACTGTAACAAAGTTACAGTTTGTCTAATTATGAGGTTAGCATACATTATTTTCTAAGTAATTATATTTAACAATATTTATGTAGAATGCAGAAACTCAACCATTAATATTAAAAACACAAATATTGTTGTGAGCATCTGATTCATTAGGAAAGCACACCTAGAATTCAATAAAATTTAATATGAAAGAATAACATGTATATAGAAAAATGCATAAAATGTGCATATTAATAAGTAATAATAGAGTGAATTTTAAAAAGTAACCATTACCCAAACCAAGAGAGAGAAAACTAATAGAACTACAGGTGTTTTCCTCTAGTTTCTTTCAAGATTTTCTCTTTGGCTTTGATTTTCTGCAGTTTAAATAATTCCCTGTCTGTTAATTCCAAAATCTCTGCCGTATCTGAATTTGGTTCTGATGCCTTCCTTTGTCTCTTCAGACTGTGTTTTTTGCCTTTTAGTTTCCTTGTAATTTTTTGTAGAAAGCCAAACACGACGTACTGGGTAAAAGAAACTAAGGTAAATAAGCCTTTAGTGTGAGATTTTATATTTATTTGGCTAGGAGTTAGGCTGTGTTTACTATTGCCACTGCTGTGTCCGAGGCTAAAATTTTTTGTTGTCTATTTTTTTCCCCAGGTGTCTTTGAGTTTCCCTAGAGACTCCTTTAAAAAGACTCTGAGACTTCTTGTTTCAGATCTAATCTCCTGTTATACAGGATCTTGACTGATATAGTAGTAAGCCGTGGGGTTTGTCTGTTGGTGTAGAGAAAAAACCTTTGCTAAATTTCTAGCACTGAATGGCAGAGGTTGTCTTGAGTTTCTCCAGTAAAGAAGCTCTATGTGCAGTAGCAGTTGCCATGGTAGTTAACTATTCATTCAAGTTACTGTAAACCCTAATCGCTCCTTAAGAATCATCTCTCCAGTGAAGTGGCATGGTCGTGAGAGAGTAGAGGGGTCGCTGGGACTAGAAGGAGCAGTATTTTATGCTGCTGCACACACAGTTCACTGGTCAGAACACGGCGCCCCTCCCACCAGGGTTAGAGGCAGGATGCCATGAACATCTCTCCAAGACAGGAAGACTTAATTTTCACTAGATGCTATGCCTAAATTTAGTATATTTTCCTCTGAGTAAATATATTTGAATGTTCAGAAACTGTACAGTTTACTTTCTGTTTTTTTTTTTTTTTTTCTATTCCGAAATCTATTGGTTTATAATTACTCGTTATGGACCCATCCTTCTCATAGAATGTCAGTTTCCCTAAAAGCATAATTCAGGGTTTAAGATTTTAAGGCATGGTATTCAATGTGACACCTGAATTAAGTGATAGAAGTTAGTCGTTATATGAGTTAGAAATGAGTATCTGAGTTGAGCAATACATTTAAAAATTTGGGATTTGTGTGTTACATCTTACTTCTGTTACCTTAACATATATCTTTATTTCTCTACTTTCTATTTTTTTAAAAAATTTGCAATCTGTTGGGTTAAGAATTTTAAGAATGCACTCACATATTTTCTATCTATCTCACTCATGAATTTTTTCTTTTCTCAGGACTTTTCTCCCTAACTGCTGCCATCAGCCTTAGTTTCTAAGTACCACTTTTTTTTATTCCACTGCCAGTATTAACAGTATCATATTATCAATAGTTTTTATATTTACATGAGAGTTCTTTGTATCCTCCAATTCATGCATATATGTACATATATATATATACATATGTGTGTATATATATGTATGTATATATATGTGTGTATGTGTATATATATATACATATATACATATACATATACATATATATATATATATATATATATATATATATATATATATATATATGAAACCATTCATCTGTGTAATCTGCATTTCTACCATTGCTTTCCTTTTCATGAGCAAGGTTGACATCCAGCTAGTATGCACCAGTGGACACATTTTGCTAGCTGGAGTCCATGCTAGACCAATTGTTATAGAAATTCAGTTCACCCTGGATCATGTAATGAAAAGAAACAATGCTTATTTTATGGTAGTGATTTTTTTCTAGATTATATTGTTTGGCTATTTTTATTTCTGATTATTCTTTTTCTTCTTTTTTGTAAAATTAAATTTGTTGGAGTGACATTGTTTAATAAAATTATATAGATTTCAAGTGTACAATTCTATAATTAATCATCTATATATAGCCTTGTGTGTTTATCACCCAAAGTCAAATCTCCTTCCATCACCATATATTTAATCCTCTTTACCTTTATCTACTTTCCCCCTCTCTCCTTCCCTCTAGTAACCATTAAACTGTTGTCTGTGTCTATGAGATTGTTTTTCTTGTTTGTTTGGTGCTTTCAGTTTTCATCTTACATATGAATGAAATCATTTCTGACTATTCTTGATGGAAATATCTACGTTTTACTTTGAATATGGTCAGTGTGCACAAAAAAAAACAAAAACAAAAACAAAAACAAAACATCCCCTCCTCCCTTTATAGCTAACTCCTAGTTAACTAGACTTAAAAACAAATATTTGCCTGGAAACTTCAAAAGGACTGTCAACTATAATATAGTGTCTACTTAGTAAAACCTCAAGGCTGTTTCTTAACTCAGCACTTTAAACTTCACTTGAGCAATTTCTCTCACTTCCATAAAATGAAAAACTGAACTATCCAAGATTTTATCCATAGAAAATCCTTGAGTTGTGAGCAGACAATTTCCTTACAGCTCCAGAAATTTAATGACACTTTGAATCAATAACAATACATGAGAAGGAAAGTTCTAAATATAGTAAGCCAATAACTCTAAACCAAGATTTTTAAATCATTTTTCAAGGATAGGATTTCTTCAAAACTTGGTACCTTTTGTCAAGGGCTTTTTAATGAGTGCAAGAGCTTGAATCAATTTAGAGGTTCATTTTTTGTTGAAAATGGGAAGATCATCAGTTCCACTGACATATTTTGCTTTTGAACTAAAATGACATTTTTTTATTAGAAAATTTGAATTACTAGTCATAGAAACAGGCTTCAGCATGTATAGAAGCAAAATGAGGACAGCAAGATGTGTGTGAACTGGCTACCTTCACTACCTACACATTTGTACAGGAAGTGTGAGGTCTAATTTGCATTGACTATTTTTACCCAAAGGGCTATGTCTCCTATTTTCTCTGCACTAATATTTAAAAGTGAATTATTGTAAAAAAGAAAACAACATTGTGTTTTCTTCTCCTATGCTTCTGTGTTACACATTTAATTGAATAAAACTAGACAGAGAAGAACTTTGAGTTCAAACAAAGAGCAATAACAGTAGTCTCCTAATTGCAACTAGGCATGGCAAAATCTAAACTTCAAACCCACTTGAGAATTTCTGGTGTCTCTTTCATTGCTCTTGCCAGATTTTTAATATTGAATTTTTAGTCATGTAAGATGGAAACTCCATTAATTTCTCTCTAAATAAAATCGCTGAGCCATTACTTGGGTGTGAGTTATACCTTCACATCCTTAAGTAGTATAGTAAAATAGGATAAGTTTTGGAATTGGAGTTCTGTCTTAACTTCATCATTAATCAGCTATGTGAACTGTGGTATGCCCCTGAAACTCTCAGCTCTTCAGTTTACTGACCTGTAAGACAAAGATAATAATGCCAATCTCACCAGGTTACCATAAGAGGAATTAGAATAACACATGTCAAGTTCTCCTGCAGAATTCATTGATCAAAAACGATTCATCCCTGTCCAACTCAGTGAAAGACAGACAAATGCACAAATGCACATGCACACACACTCACTCATACACACCAAACAAATCAATTCAGAACCTCTATCCTAAACTTTTTTCTTCAATCTTGAATAGCATGTTTAAGAAATGGAAAGATATTCTATCAAAAAGAATAATTACTAAATAGTTATAATGTTCAGTGTAAAGAAAAGAGATGCTGGGACACATGAGATATCTTGTGGGCCATCAAATAATTATTTTCTGCGGAAACAAAATATTTTAGCAGAAAATTCTTAGAGTAGCTGCTGTGTTCATACGTTCCCTCCTTCTGGGAATAGCCAACCTAGCCTGGCGTGGGTTCCCAAAGTCATAGCCATAATATCTGACTTTGGGCCAATTACATTATCTCTCATAGAAACTGAAACTTGGAAATAATTTCAAGTTAGGGAATTTTTGATATTTATATTTATACATATTTATATTTATACATATTTACTTATATTTATATCAGTATTCTAATGCAGAATTTTTCATACTGTAGGTGAAGATACATTAGTGTATGAGTAAATCAACTTACTAAGTTATAACCATAATTATAAAATGAATGGAATAGAATAGAAAATAAAGCTCATCTATAGAAATAAGTATTTTGCATGAGGATTTGATTTGTTATAAATATGTAGATTGATGGATGATGGATACATAAACACAGAGATACAGTGATATGTATATACTGGGCTGCGATGTAAAATATATTCCTTATTATGTTTCTAAATCAAAAAATGTAAAAAGCACATCTCTTATAGTGAAGACTCATTGGAAACGTCTGTTGAGGCCCCTGGAAGAGTACCTCGTCATACTCATTCCAGAGCTTACCCGTTAAACTTCCTAGTAGAATGAACATTGTAGCTGCCTTCCTTTTGTTTTGATAATTATCATTTGATCTGTGGATCTACTCTCATGCATCGCTGTTCTTTGGAAGGAGCTAAGCCAAATCTGAGCGATCTCATTCCACAGTCACAGTAATTGCTCCAGACGGGAGTTATGATCCAGATCAGGGCCCACAGGTCTCTAGATAAGAATTTTTCTTTTTAACTTTTCTAGGAGAGTTACATAAGCTTTTCTGTCTCCCTTGGGCTGGAGAAGGAAATATATTGCCCCCAGATTCTGTCAGTTATTTCTTGAGACAATAAAGTGAAGCCAACCTTAAGCTAATGTTAAGACAGAGGACAACGATTTCAATGTTTGGCAAACAACCCTTTTTCTACCCATAGACAGTGCATGCTTCAATCTTTCTTGTCACTTCTTTGGGAAAGTGTCATAAATTCTACTAGCTCTAATTCCCTGGAAAAGACATTGCTTCAAGATTGTAGGTACCCTGAAATACTCCCACCCTGGAGATTTTCAGCTAAAAGGCATTTCTTTCCTAGAACCCTTGTCCTCATAGAAGAGGCAGACTCCTCATCACAGGTCTTTAAAACCTATGACTAATACCTATCATCATAGAGAAATGTTAGTTTCAGCTACTCTTCCGACTTGGATTCCACTTTTATTTCTGGCACCAAGAATATATCTGCTTTGGTTTTTGTGTTAAATATGCATTAATTACTCAAAAATATTTATACTCATGAAATAGCTCTACTATACAGGCAAAGGATTATAGACACTAGCAACAGGAGAAACAGGCACTAAAGGTGTCATGAGATCCCAGGCACAGGTTTATGCTCATAATTGCACTGCTGGGTTACACAGGTCAGCAGGTCTCCAACTCCCATTAGTATGCATGGATGCCCTTTGGTGCCAGGAAGTTCAAAGTCTGCATATGGTGAGATCTCTATGTAAGTTGATTCTATAAGCACATTCCAGCTACATAACTAGCCTCTTCTGTCAAAATCCTTCAGGTTTTATCAAAAACAGATTCAAATAAAAATCTAGTTATCAAATAATGCTAACAGAGTAGTATGACCTGCTCCCCAAACAACTTACAGACCCTTGGTTAATATATTCCATAGCATTAGTTGTACTCGAAGAAACCTCAGAGATAAGTATGTGGTCAATCCATAGTGTCTGAGACTAGCCCACACTAGGTAGTCTTGGATGTAAATGTTTAATTAAAACTATTTTTTAAATTATTTTTTTCTAATATTTTAATCTGAAATCAGAGAAATGAGTTGGGAAAAACAACCTTTTAGAAAAGCTCAACATGTTCTATTACCTGGATGTCCCTTAGTTTCTCATTTTTATATTTGAATAAATGAAAACTGAGAGGAGTTAACTTGTCAAAATCACAAGGTAATAATGAGACCTGATTACTCAATTATAGAAATTTGTTATTGGAGACTACCGTATTGGAGTACACGGCTGGATCTGTATATACTGAGGTGAAGTCTTCTCACATAAAATCTTGTATTCATTCAGTCTACAGGTTTCTATTGTGGCTACTTTGAATAAGAATACTATGAGTGTTATTATCTCCATTTCTCTGGAGAAATATGATGTCATAATCACCTAACCTATATTACTCAAACCATGGACACCTTTGGTTAAATGACTTCCTTAACAAAAGTTTACATGTTATGTATAACAGTGCCTTGTGTACATCAACAATTCAAAAATATGTATTGACTTTAATTTTCATTGGATAAAACTATAAATAAATTGGAATGGAAAAGTCCATCTCAAGCATAATGTTTCATTGAAGGAACTCTTTAAGAAAAGCTGCGAAAGACAACCTAGAGGATTTATATTTTATATTTTTTTCCAAGATAGACAATGTTTGATTCTTTTTTTAGAAAACATATGTATTCATGCTAAAGTTTCAGGGACTATTGTAGGCTTGTGAATGACAATAATTTTGAGCACCAGTTTTCTTGATATCATTTTTATCACCACAGACAAAATATTTTAAGAATAACCCAACATTATCTCTGTAAATGGAAATTTCCTTGTTCCAGTTTGTCAGACTGAAAACCTTGGAATCATTCTTTATTGCCTTGTGTCTGTCTATTGAACATGTCCCCACATTCAACCAGTCATCAAATCTAGTCATGGCTAATGCCAAATTATATCAACAATTCATCTGTTCTCAATATCTCAATCGCACTCTTCTTTGTCCCAAGTCTCCAGCATCTTTTGTTAGGGCCACTGTGATTGCCTCCTAAATAGTCGTTCTGCTTTTTTGCTATTACACCCCTTCAGTCTAGTAAACAAACAAACAAACAAACAAATAAATAAATAAGAGGGTTCCTACTTAAAAGTAGGCACAATCATGCATGCCCTTCCTCTGCTTAACATCTCACAGTAAAAGCTGAAGTCCTTGCAAGAACCTAGAGCATTGGTGCTTTGATTTCCTCCCTGTGGTAATTCCTCCTACTCTTTCACTTGCTCACTCTGCTCGGTAGAGCTAGTCTCCAGGTTTCTCAAACACTGTCAGGCACTCTCCTGCTTCAAGTCCTTTGAATTTGTTCTTTTCTTTGTCTTAACGGTCTCTGTCCCAGACAAACGCATGGTAGACTACTTCATCTTTTTCAGGTCTTTGCTCATACGCTCCCTTCTTTGTTAGGCCACCCTGGGCACCTCGTGAGCTTCCCATCAGCTATGCCTGTTGTACTTTTGTCCTTCGTTACTTTTCAGTGAAAATATGACAGTAATTTACAGAAACTTTTTATTTATTTGTAAAATGAATGCAATCAATCAATTGTGGAAATTGAATAATAACCACCCTCCATGCTTGATGATGCTACCGAGAAGTATTTTAGTTGCATAAATTATGTAACAGTGTGTTTTTATTTTTCAGGTATTATAAAATTTAAAAACACTGATAAGGATTATTCGTGAAATGCTTTATAAGAACCAAGGCACCCTAAATACACTGAGTAAAACTAAGCCAGAAATAGTATTTATTTTAGTATAGAATAATAAGAAAAAAGCAAAGACTCCATTTAAGGTTTTCTTTTTTTCCCCCCTATGACTATATCACTTTGACTGGAACTATTATTCAATAGAGAAGTCCTTCAAATGTAATTGCAAAGTCAGGAACCTACAGGGAAATGGGGATCAAAAGCTCTCATCACTCCAGATGCTACAAAGCCTTCCCTTCCAGATGCTACGGATTTTACTCCCCAGGTATTTTTAAATTAGGAATCTGTCTTAGCTGGTACAGGAAGACAAGAGGTCAAGCTAAATCAAATGATTCACCTAAACCTATTGAAAAAGGAAAGTGTCCTAGGAGTCTTGTTGCTATTGTAAAGGATTATTTAGTGAATCCGATTGCTGAGTTTCTAAATATCTCAGCAGTTTGACAAAACCTGATATCTTGACTTGATCAAGCCAGAGTCTGAAAATAGTGAAACCTTTATCAGAGAGTCTGAAATCACAGCAGCTGTTCAGAAATACCGATTACTGCTTACTGTGGAAAAAACAGAAGTGTAGCTGCCCTGACTGGAATGCCACCATTATGTTGTAAGGACTGACCGACTGCACAGCAAAAGCCAAGGTGACATAGTTAGGTTCTTGTTTCTAAATTATATTAATAATTACTTATGAAGATGGCTTTAGACTATAGATGTATTTTTTGTATGAGTAATCTAAAAAAGAATGAAGAGCATGTCATGTATGAGGATATATTCATGAACCTTTCTTTCATTGGTTTGTTGTTGGTATTGAGTTTATAAAGCAAAGCCAAACCGTACCAAAGTATATGTTAGATTATATTGTCTCTGCATAACTCAGAAGGGACTCATTATTGACAAACATCAAAGGCTGGTTCTCAGACATTTGTATCCAAAGAACGTGAGTGGAAATTTGGGAATATGTGTTTATTGACCCTTTTTCTAGACACTCCCAAGTATTCCATATAATTAGGACAAATAAAAAGTGCAAAAATCAAATCCATGCTTATCCACATGAGAAATAAAATTCTCACAGAAGGAAAGAAGAGAAGGATAAAAGAAAGAAAGGTAGTAAATGCTTTTTAAAATTGTGGTGGCTACATAAGATTCCAAGTGAAAAATACTTCTCACAAATGAATAGTATTATTCCTAACAGAGTTTCAAGTGTATATGGCCACAAACTAGTTGTCTGACATCAGGGGAGTTACATAATTTCTTTGTTTCTCCATTTTCTCATCTTTGGTAGGATATGAACTGATATTGGTCAATCAAATGATGGGAAATTGATATCAGTTATCACCCTTGGATGTTTTGAGAACTAAATGACATGATAATATTAAATAATAATGATACTATTAAATTGACTTGGTTAGTCGTTACTATGTAGGGCTAATAACATTCACAAATGGACTTATTGGAAGGGCTAAATAAGATAATACATTTAAGACATTGAAGAGGGTCAAGACTGTTTTAAAAAAAATCTCTAAATTCCATTTTTCACTGCTTTACAAATTATATTGTTTTTGGTAAGTTACAAGAAATCCCAAATTTGACTAATATACCTAACCATACTGAGAAGTTGATAGTAGCATTGTGAATATAAAACAGGTGATGTTTCACTGTTTTAATGCTCTGTATAACTTGAAATTTTTCTACAACTATCTCAACAACTTAAAATTATCCTAATGAAGGAAGTCATTTTAGGATTTTAAAATTCAGAAATTCTAGAGTAATATGGGCTTTTAATGATTTTTTTAAACCTGAAAACATAAAATGGTTTGAAATAGCATTTTGTATATGTTTAGCGTGTTTTAAAATGGAAGAAAATATAAAATAAAAATACAAACATTTAAATAAAAAATACAAGTAATGAAAGACATGAAAATATGAATTGCATTGTCTATATTTTATTTTTTAACTAAAAATTTATTCTAGAAACTTTATGGGAACAGAGTAATTTCTTGTTCTTTGATATATATTTTGCCCGAACAGTTTTGTTTCCAGAATAAATAAGATGTTGACATCTGAAGGATGTCTATACATTGATCTTTTTAGCCGTAGGGCCTTTGTCACCTTTCAGAAGTTTTCGTAATATTAATAATTCATTCCTTTTGTTGGTTTTCTATTTGTTCTAACATCTATAAACTTCACTAAATTCAATATAGTGGTTTATGAGTTGATACTCTAAAATATCCTAAATTGGTTAGATTAGAAGAATATACATAGAAAAAGTAAAAATGTGTGATGACCTACAGAAAAGATTTAGAAATTATCCATAACAAGAAATTGTAGGCAGAATTTTATTCTTAGATGCATATTTTTAAATGCTTAGGTAACAGTGAAGTACATATTAAAATTTAAATTTTAATAGATATTAGAATTAAAATAGTAATATACTTAATGTCTAAGGTCTAACTAAAATTTGTGTAGATCATTTTCATGACCCATAGAACACAGAAAAAAAGTTCATATCATTGTTAACTGGTAAATACAATTTCTATACTAACTTTTTATTCTTGCTCACATTATTTTCTTTCTTTTTTCTTTTCCTTCTCCTTTTATTAGCTTGTTTCTTTTTTACCATTTGGTTCAAGCAATGAAAAAAGTTGAATACAATTTTATTGATTTGTCTTGAAACATTTGAGTAATCCAGAGTTTATAAAATTTAGATTTATATTTGTCAGAAAACAATTTGTCTGAACAGCTAAATAGCTGCTATTTTTTCTTATGTAGACTCCTTGCAGTCCACAGTAAACTAGGAATTATTTTATAGATAAAGGTTCTAAAATGTAGTAGTGAAAGATGATATTTGCCATTGTCAGTAAGATAACATTCAGAGAAGTTAGAATAAGTTCTCCTCACCCCACCTCACTCTTGCCAAAATAGTGATGTTTTGCACTATTACAAAGAGAAAAAGGTTAATTCGACAACTGACTTTGGTATATTCATCATGCATATCAGCTGGCTATTAAACTATAGACAGCTTTCTATAATATCCACACAAAATCATTATGCCTCACATTGCAAATTAATACAGATTCACCTGATTATATTGGTTAAAAATTTAACTCAAGTGCATAATTTCATGTCACAAATAAAAATGATTTTCTATTAATATATACTAATGATAAATTATTTATTTCAGAATTGCAGATTTTCAGGAGCAATTTTAAATGATCCTCTTATCACTTAATTAAATCAGGACATTTTGCAATAGGTTTCTGGTTGTAATAATATTAAGTCATTTGGATTAAACTTTTGATTGACTATTTCTAAAAAAGAAATATTCTTAAAGTGCTGTTTTAACTTTATTGCAATTATGTTTTCCTAAGAAATTTTTAGGAAATGCTTCTCCTGTCATAACCATAACATATATTTGATTTTTGACAATGTTATAGATTTATTTTAATTGTACAAAAGAAAAGGACATTTATCCTTTAAATGTCAAAGATTATTAATAGTCAATTTTAAGAGCTAAATGGAAAATTAATGCCTTCATAAATCAATATGAAATCTGTAGGAAAGAAACTATTTTCTTATAAATTTTTCTTACTCAACTTTAAGTTCTGTTTTGAAGTCATGAAGATTTCAAGAGATTTTCATTTGAAATAAATTGTGTGATATCGTGCATGGTTTTTGTTACCATTGAGACCAAAAATTTAACTTAAAAAATTGTATTCCTCAAGTCAGAATGCTATTCTCAACAGACTTAAGTGTACAACATTGTGTGGTAAATGTTACTGCAGCTAATCCAAATATCAGATTTTCTTACCCATCCTGGCACAGGGAAGGTCTGGATTTGCCTGCTCTATTTAAATTAAGCTGTAGCCAAAATGGCTTGTTTTTGACAATTAACATGAGCAAAAATAATAGCTCTTACTTCTGGGTAGAAGCATTTAATTTCTCATCCTTGGCTCTCTACATCCAGCCCACGTAAGTATGTAAGGAAATGTTTATCAGGAAGTGTTCCTGAGACCAAAGTTATATGAAATGCTAAGCTAACCCTTGGAGGACTGTGAACACTTGAGATGAGAAGCATTTTTTATCCATTTGTTGACAACTGACTTTGATACATTCCTCATTGCATAGCTAGCCTATCCAGACTGACACCCATGACATCAGAATAAATTCACAATTAATACATTTACTCAGCTAATGTGTTGTAACTAAATCAAGATTCAAAGTCAAATTCCACTAAACTCTTCACAAAACTTGCTGATACCCCTATCTCCATTTTCTTCTATATAAAATGTGGGTTAAATTAGTATTATTATTTAAAATTGCTATATGAGATTTCAATGAGATTTTATTTGTAAAGTACTTTGAATTGCACTTACAAGTGGTAAAAACCCAATAAATGTTAACCTAATAAAAAAGAATGAAATGACTTGATAACAATGTCCTTTCTCTCACTTCCATTAAATGCAAAAAAAAAAAAATTAGTGATTAAAATGTAGAAAATATTATGAATTTTCAAACAAATCTGAAATAAAGAAAAAGATAAAGTAGAAGTGTACAACTAGATCCATTTTCTCAGAGCATTGCTTTAGTTACTTGTTGCTTTAACATAAACTACACTAAATCTCAGTGGCTTACAAAAATTTCTTATGATTTTTCAATATGAACTGGGTTTGGCTGAGCAGCTTTCCTCCTAGTCCTAGTCCTGTGAAGGTCACGTATGTGGCTGCATTCTGCGGGTGAGTTGGTTGTGTTCAGCTGAGACTTTGGGATGGATGAGCTTTTTTCTCTCTCCATTTATCTCCTCTACATTGTCTCTCCATTTGTCCCAGACTAATCACATTGTGGCTCATGCATTCCGAGAGAACAAAAACAGAACCTGCCAGGGTTTAAGACTTGGTTTTGATATTTGGAACAGTATCACTTTTCTAATGTTCTATCACTTAAAGCAAATCACAGGCCAAGACCAGAATTCCTATAAGAAGAATCTACAAAAGGACATAAATATTAGGATGTGTATGTAGTTCATGGACACCCACTAAATTAATAATGTGCCACTATCATCCTGGAAACGGCAGTAGATTTATAAAATCGATTTTATAAATTCAACATTATTTGTAATTTTTGTTATCTTGAGATTCTTTGGCATCATTACATAAACCAGTCATTTTAGTCACCTTAAAAACCTTTATAAAATGTAATTTCTTATTAAAAGAATGAAAAGTCTTCTACACAGCAAATTTGGATACTAATTAATTTGGAAATAGTTAATGTATAAACTAAAGTGTATATGCTATATATACTTTATAAAGTGGATATAAAGTAAACTATATTATACCTTCTAAAACATATAAAGTTAAATATATTATACCTTAGAAAGGTAAAATAAAACTTCAGTGAGTGAAAGCCACACAGATATTTTTTCAAATTGAAAGAAAAAAGATCTTATCAATCATTAATTTTAACAATTTGAGAGGTATTTTCTTACCCGTTGGCTGATGAAATCCCCCTCAAAATTCTGTATTGTATTATGCTACTCCCATGTAACAAGTTAAAGAAATAAGCTCTAGGTTCTGGAGATTACATGGTGTGGCAGTTCAGACTCTCCTTAATGACTCTCCTGCCACAAACATCCAGATTATGGACAACAATATCCAAACATATGTTTTAATGCATTGCTGAAGTTTCCAGAAAGGAGCATAGAGAACAAGAAGGAGGAGAAGGAAGAGAAGAAAATGATGATGATGTATGAGGTGGAAGGAGAAGAAAAATGTGGAAGGAGGGAGAAGAGGAAAGGGTAAAGAATAAGCTGAAACCTGAAAGGTTACTGGTAATTATTAACTCATTCATTCATTCATTGAATTAATATTTATCAATCATCTATGATTTTCCTAAATACTGTTCCAGATACTGGAGATATGTCAGTGGGGAAAAAAAGATAAACATTCCACTGTTATGTATTTTATATTTTAGTGAAGACAAAGAAGCATTAAATAAATAGGGCGGAGAGAGAGAGAGAGGGAGAGAGAGAGAGAGAGAGAGAGGCATGGCAGCAGAGGTTCATGCTTACTGATATAGTAGTGCAGCAATCTACAATTTTTACATACCAGTGCAAGGCTTGTTGGCCTGACCTTTTGAATGCCAGACAATGCACACTATTCTTATTTCACAAAATGCCAGGACAAGATCTATAAATATTGACAGAGGGGAAAAAAAAAACTTTTTCAAAGTCTTGTTCATCAAAATATACAGAAAAGTGCTTTATATCTATAATAAAAACCAGTAATGTCTAAAAATAATAAACACAAGATGTCATAAATAGCCCTGCAACATGGCTTCTATTGTATTTAAAATACACTACATTTCAAATAAGCATTTTTCAAATGAAGATTCTGCAGAAGAGTTAACATAGCAGGTCTGAGGCTGATATTCTTGTAAAAGGCTGCTTATAAAGTTGTCTGTTGACAGGCATCTGGAAACAGAGTTTGGGAAGAGCTAGTCACCATTCCTAGAACTCATTAGTGACTCACTGTACCCAAACTGTTTGTGTAAACAATATGATTTATACTGAACACCTATACCTTTTGAAAGTCTGGAATTTTATTATGTACAAAGTGGAGAATGATTACGTGACTGGTCTCAATAAAAACCCTGGGCACGAGGTCTCTAAGGATCTTCTTTGGTAGACATATTTCATTTGTGTTGTCACACCTCATTGTTAAAACAAATAAGCACATCCAGTGTGACTCTTTCAGAATAGAATTCTTGGAAACTTGTATCCAGTTTCCTCTGGAGTTGTTGACTCATGCAACTTTTCCCTTTGCTACTTTTGTTTTATATCTTTTTGCTGCAATTAATTTTATCCATGAGTAAGAATGCATGCTGAATCCTGTGAGTTTTTCTAGAAAATTCCCAAACCTGAAGTTGACCTTAGGAGCCACTGACATAAAGACACTGAGACTCAAAGTTTATTTATCCTCCACTTTGTGTCTAATATCAAAGATTTTAGTGATGTGAAGACTTAGTCAACTGAAGAAATAGAAAATAGTATCGAGCAGAGTAGTAGTATTGATCTAAAGGGGCAAAAAAAAGATTCTTACCCAAAGTAAGGTCATGCCTCTTACAAACTTGAGTTTATCTTTAACAACACTTATTAAAAGAGCAATGTCAACAAAATGAATAACCATATCAATATATTATAATTTAAAAATCATAAATCACAATTCTTTCTTCACTTCCTCTAGCGCATTTAGAGAATAATTAAGAGGAATTTAGCAGGTCCTATATTGATGAATGTAAATTTTAATTTCAAAGAAAGTAGAGTGTCTTTTTTTTTTTTTAATTTTCTTAAGGAATTCTCCCTGAACAGGAAGAGAGAAAAGTACATATAATCTTAGTCTCACACTTAATGAAGTTTTATCTTTTGCTCTATTCAAGCTCTTTTTCTCTAAACTCCATTTTGTTCTGTTTTATCCAAAGACTTTCATCTCTCCAGGTACATTAAGCTGGTAACACCTAGTCTGTGACATATAAATATCAGCTAATCTTTACATGTAGAGATCAGAGGAATGAAGTTTTGCATTGACAAACCCTGATGTCAGCAGACAACCCAGGGCACGTACTTACAGATATCAGGTCTCAGTACACGTACTGATTATATTGCGTACCTGTATTCTGGATATGTGTGCTGAAGTAAGGGATATAGGTGTGAAAGGAAAGGAGAAAATAATCTGTGGAAGAGGAAGATCAGTGAGAGTATGGGGAAACTAGACTAAAAGAGAAAAATAAACTTCTGCTTTGGAATTTGTCCTTGGATTTATTTTACCTCTCTCCTGTGTGCTCTTTCTGTCAATGATTAAAGTGGGCCTTTGATAATTAAGTACCCATGGCCTAACAATTTAAATTAAAACTTGTTGACAGTTTAATATTTACTTTCAATTGTGATTTGTATAATTCTTTATTAAACAAATAAAGTAAAGTAAGTACATTTTGCCAGGTATTAGGAACATACTGTTAAGCAGATAATATAATTCTCCTAACCATGTATTAATTTTAAGGGATTAAAATATATTATTTGGACATAAATTATTTGACTGTTACTAAAACAGCCACATACAAGTGTTCTGTTTTTCTGGTGGATGTTGGTGGAGAGATGAATGACCTTTACCTTATTAGAAAATTAAAAATATATTTTTATTTTGTTATTGATATGTTTAAAAAAAAGCATTTTAAAGAAGAAAAGCAGGGTTTTTTTTATAAAATGCAGAAATAAAGATGAATGATGTGAGAGTTTATAATTAAGATGACCTTGATTTAAAATTATTAACTAAATATTGAATTTTGTTCAGAAATTAAGACATAGTACCAGGCCCTTGGATTATGTTTGCAATCATTTATTATTCCATAATTGAGGTCACTAGGCTTATAAAATGTACTATGTCAAAATTAACTCACTAATGCAATATTTGAAATCCTTTATACACTAGGAAGTTGGAATTAAAGTCTGTAAATTAACAACAAAAAAATTTATTTTCTTCTTCCCATAGCATTAATACTCTTTAAAAGCTATACTCTTTAAACCATATATTCCTATTTCTTGAAAGTCTTTAACTGAATATTAAAATTGGTTACTATATTTGAAGGAAAAATTACAAGACTAAACTGATAACTGTTTATGATAATTTTAACTCTGGCTATTGCAGTCATAGAGAACATTTTAGTTTCCTATAATGTAATCATTAAATTTGGATAAAGTTTTTTATTTATAAAGAAAGTATTATACATAATGTTTTTAAAAACTATACACAGGGTTAAAGTAATGTTCTAATAGACCATTTTATAAAAACTTTATTATTATTGATTCATTTTAATAGTTTATTAATTAAAGTATTCTTGCTTAGTCTTCTTTGATTAATACAGTCTTTTAGACATGATTATTAAATTTCATCATTGTGCTATTTAAACTTTAGTAAAGTCAAAAAATTCAAGTAAAAGTTAATATATTGGGTTAATTGGAAAATTGATCACATTCTCTAATCTTTGCTATGCATGCCATTTGCAATGTGACTGTAACTCCTTTCATCCAGAGAAAAATCTATTTCCTCACCCTTCGATTCTAGCTGGCTTTGTGCTTTTCTTTGCTAATAAAATTCTGAGAAGTGATATAATATTCATTTCAAGCTTAGGCTTCAAGAGTCTTCACACACTTCCACTCTTTATTGAAACTACCATGAGAACAAGCCTGAGCTGTCCTGTTAGAGGATGAGAGTTAAGGCAGATCAGAGATAAATTGTCCAACTGAGAACATCCAAAACATTAGCTCACAACAGCCACAGGAGCGAGGTCAAACAAAATAACAGAGTCTGCCCTTGGTATGTTCACAAACTTAGCTGATCTGCAGAAGAATAGTAAATGTTTTTGTTTAAGTCACTGAAATTTGTAGTAGTTTATTACAGAGTAATAGTGAACTGATATGGCTAGAAAATATTTTTATACAAATATTACACTGAGAACAAAGCTTGAAAAATTATTTTGGGAATAGATTTATTTAAGTGCTAGTGGGAGACCCTGCTGACACATTCTCTATAGTACTAATGAGGTGCAAGTCTTAACAAATTGGATTGGAATAGATTTTAAAGAAGGAGAAATTTGGGAGAGAAGTAGAATATATTAAAAAATGAAATGTACAGAATTTTAAAAAACTCAATAAATGAAACTAAGAAGTCAATAGGTCTGTTTAAAAGCACACTAGACAAAACTTAGGAGACAATTCATGAACTGGAAATTTGTAAACAAGAAATATCCAGAATAAAGAAAAGAGTGTTAGGAGTCATAGGAGATAGGATCAAAAGGAGAAACTCATTAATGACTGGAGAACAAGGAGAGGAAGAAGAAAATAAGTACAGAACCTATTTTTGAAGAGGCATTGCTTAAAAGTTTTTTATGAAATTCATGAAAAACATCAAACTACAAAGTTAAAAATTACTATAAATCCTATCAGGATAAAAGTGGTTCACCAATTTCTGGTTTAATTTAGGAAATTTTCACCTTAAGCATTCTTGTGATAAAAAATAAGATAGATACTATACTAATCATTTTCACGCATTATTCTGTATATAGTAAATATAATAAATACTTAATAATGTTTACATATATATCATGTAGCAAAAGTGTTTATCAGTGTCAAATTATCCTGTTCATACTAATAAACAATCACAAGATATTAGCATATTTTGGAAATGTTTAAAGATATAACCATTAAGATAAATTTAAGAGAACCTATAAATACATTAGATATACTTAAAGTAAATCAAATGATATCTCCACATAAAATACATAGTATGAAAAAGTATGCTGAAATAAACACTTAAAAATTAACACAAAAAATAAAAAACAATAAAGGACAAGTTTTATTCATGATTATTTTGTATCACTTTACTATGCCATAACTTTAATATGTAAACAAAAATGGTTATTTTCAATGATAGTGCATCATCTTCTCAAAGCGTTATTACTTAATTGAAAGGAGAGAGTTTATTTCATCAAATTTTGTCCCTAGGACATAGTAACTCTACGTGTCCTTAGTTTAGCAATCACTGTTTCAAACTGAAAAATCACAATAGCATTTTTGCATCTCTCTTGACAAGGCTTTTAGTCAATAAGAATTAGTAAAGACTATATTATAGAAATTAAGTAAAAGTACAGAAAAATTCTCATATTTCAGCATAATTTCTCACCATTTGATATAAATAAAACACAGCAGAGGCATCACTTTGTAGTGCCTCAGTGAACAGAGAAGCCATATTTGAAAGGAACTCTTCGGACTGCATCCAAGAATAGCAGACAAATCTTTTACACACAGAAAAAAAGTTTGACGAGCTCATGCTTACACATTCACACTTAATAAATCCAATTTTAGCAATGTTCCTATTAAAATGGTAACAAATCCCCTGAAGCTTTTACTTCTCATCCTCTTCACTCTTCTGTCTTTATTTTAGACTTCCATTTAGATTTTTGGATAAAGTTTAGCATTAGCTAATTTAGTGAGCAGTGTTTACTAAAAGAAAAATAAAATGCTTTCAGAACATTAGCACAGGAAGTATATTTACAAACATTCACTATACCCACACTTGCTTTCTAACCCTGGGCTACCTGCAAATTTGCTTTCCCAAAAGATACTACTGAGTAAATTTTCTTAACATTACAATAGATACTTACTTTTTTCCCTTATCCATCATCAACAACTTTCTTTTACTTTAAAAAAAAAAATTTTCCAGCTTAAATTTCAGGAAGAATACATGAATACAATTATGTTGAGGAAAGAAAATGGCAAAGTTTCATTGATTTGCTAGACAAATATATATTGGGTGTCTACTATGTGCCAGGATGTTTTACATTCTTGGACAACAAAACAATCATACCTTTTGCTCACCTAGAAGTATAACAGACATGACCAGGATAAACAAATTGCTCAATGGAAATATGTAAAACATTGTAAGGAGTTTCTGATTTTGAAAACATTGTTTTTGGAAAGTGTTAAGAGTGTTTTAAGCTGAAGAGTAACAGGAAATGATTTGTGTTCTCAAAGCATCCTTCTGACTTCTCCATGGCTAGAGTGAAAACAAAGAGAGCAGCATGCAGACTAATATGAAGGTCCAGGCAACAAATGATAGTGGGCATCAGAGAGTAGACTACAAGATTAGCAGAGTGAAGTTATAGGGCAGTCAGATTTAGTATGTCAGCGTTGAGTGTAATCTATGAAATGTTAAATTAAGACTTTTTAAATATACTTATCTCCCTAATAAGTGTGTGAAAATTTGAATAGTACAGAATTTACCAAATAAAGAAATATTTTATGCTGTAGAGATTGTTTAAAAATATTGGTTAACTTGAATCTTTAAAATAAAGGTTTAAGTAATGTAAAAGAGTTTTTACAAATATATATTGCCATTCTTTTTATATTATAAATATTGTAAATGAAAAACAAAAAGAGTAACTGACAATTATCTTTGAAAACAAGTATAATCTTTGAAGTATTGCTAGAATCATATTAAAAAAGACCTAAATATGAAAGCATATGAGTTAACATTTTTATAGTTTTTGTTTATAAAATATATCTCTGCAAATAGTCAAATAATATTCAAAGAATGAATTTCTTAAAATTGCATAACTTTTTCAAAATACCATATTTTATCCTGTTAAAATATTTTGTGTATCACACAGTTGAGGCTAATAAAGAAATAGTTGGAAATATCAATTTGATCACATCAGTACAAGAGACTCAGATACAGCTTACCTTAGTACTTGAGAAAATGAACCCAAATGAATATAATATTTTACTGTTCTATTCATGAAAGTCTATATGAGATTGTGAGCAATTATTTAGCATATACTTATAAACTGTAACAAATTTCCATTTACTAAAAATGACAATTTCTTAAATGGGAAGAAGTTTGGCCTTCTACTTTTAATAATATAGTCTTTACTAATTCTTCCTGATTTAAATTTCTATAAATTCTAGTCATACCATTCCTAAGTATTTATGTTCACACAAAAATTTTGTATATAATTTTCATAACTTTATTTGTAATAGCCTCAAATTGCAAATAAACAAAATTTCCATCAACAGATAAATAGGTAAATAAATTGTGATATATTCATAAAATGGAATATTACTCAGCAATAAAAGGAATAAACTATTGATAAACAGATTAATGTGAATAATCTGAAAATAAGAACAAACTAAGTAAAAAAATCAGATTAAATGGATACATTATGTAAATTTCCACTTATATATAAAATTTATAAAAATACAAACTAATTTATAGTGACAGAAAGGAGATTAGTACTTGTGGGGAAGAGATGTGGCAGTGGTCTAACATGGATTACAAAAGAGAATTCTCTTGGTGTTGGTGAATACATTAATTAATTTAATTGCAGTGTTAATTTTTGCATTGTTCATTTTGCGGGTTGATGAATATATCAAAATTTATCAAAATGTAAACTTTAAATGTCCACAGTTAATTGTCTATCAATTAAACCTCAACTGTAATAATTAAAATGAGTCATTAATCAACATGTTAAATAATACTAAATGGAAGTAATTATAAATGGGATGATAATAGGAATTAGGAATAAGAATATATAAATGGCAAATATAGTAAATCATAACATTAAATATCAATCTTCATCATGCTCTGTAGATACATTTTGCTACAGATTATTTTATTTTTGTTTCTTTTTGGCTTTTTTCCCCCTCTTTAATATACCAGATATGATGGAATTGTTAACCATTGTTTAGAATAGCTGCATAATTCTGAAATCAGTAAAATAAATGGGGTGTGAATTAAAGCCATTTGGGGTTTTAAAACTACATTACATATTCAGCTGTTCTTCAATATTTAAATAAAAAACACAATATAAAAACATTACACAAATGCTCATACCTTAACTTTATTATTAGCAAAATATTTAATAAAAATCAACTTAGCTATTATTTATAGGGTCCATTCGACTGCTCATAAGATATTTAAGAAATTTTTCTAAATATAAGAACTGAAGTTCACTTGCAATCAATGGGACATCTACACTGAAAAGTTTAAAGTAGCATCAGAAAAGGCATAGTGGGATAATAGTGAAATATGGTTGCCAGGAAAAGAGAGTAACCTTAGCATTTTAATAAGTATGATTAATTCCAGACCTCTATTTTAATTCATAGCTATATTCTTAGATATTTTGGTTCTATTTGGCTTGGTTAAAAAAACAAACAAACAATGAAACATTGCATAAAGAATCACGAGACAACATGCATTCAGAATTAAATTAATTAAATTATTCCCTGAATCAATTCATTTCACAAATTCTTAGAATAATAATGTTTCCTTTAAATTCTATTTACTGATGAATTTTTTTAAGTCACTTTTTCAATAGCAAATTGGTTATATATCACTACAGATAACAAAAATAAATCTTTTTTCTGGCATTAAGTGTAAATGTTTAACTGGTGTGTAACGATGTAAAAAAAAAGGGGAAATTTATGTTCAAAGATATATGGAATGTGAGGACATGGATAAAATATTTCAGAAATAGAAGAGTACCATGAAATTGTAACAGAAATGCAGATTGTCAATCACTGTTTATTCCACCAGGAGAAATGCATTTAAAATAATGTAATAGTACCCTCAACTTATTTTAAAGACCAGTCAAAAAAGCAAGAGACCAAGAACTTATATTAAGTTGCAAAAAGTAGATTTTGGGTTCAATAGAACAGCAAGTCTCATTGTGAGTTGTACAAACAGTAGGATATTTAGACTCTTATGAGGGAATGATCAATGAATTGAAATGAGAGCATTTTTTCCTACCTCCATCTTAGATGTGTTTTTTTTGTTTCTCATGACTGATTTTGTTAACGAAATACTCTCTTGTAGTCAGCAATTATTTTGCCAAAAGATGATAATTTCATCAGTAGTAACTCTAATTTAACTCACACACACATAGATACATACACACACATATTCTTAATTTGTGAATTGCATTAGTAGGTTAATTGTTGAGGTACTATATGGACAATTAGAAATTAGAGACTTCTCTTGGTATGACAATTTTTATGAATTTTTGAAAGTTTTAGATTAATATTTATTATTTATTATTATGAAATAGAAAATATTCTCAAGACAAACATATAAATATCTGTAGATGACTTGTGTCTTTTTATTTTTTTCCCCATTGTATTTTTAAGTTAGTTTCCCATGGATTTTATCTGCAATATATTTACTGTTTATAGAACTTCATTAAAATTAAGATTTGTCTACAATTGTTATTGTAATCTTAAACCTTTTTGAACCAAATACTTCCTATATACTTGATACTATATTAGCTTTGTCAACTATAAGGTAATAATTGTGTAAAAATTGTAATAAAATACACATTATAATTTTTGAAAAGAAAAATCAATTTTGAAGGGCTGGAAGTTATAAGCACATTCGCTTATGTGGAAAAATGACCCCTGTATGCTCTTTTAAAATTTATTCAAACAGCACTCAAATGTCTAGATCACATGGCAATAATAATTTATATCCCTTTTTATATCTATTTTTTGCTATATACAAAAAAAAATGCTCACAAGCCTATATTGAGTATGATGATGAACAATGTTTGTGTCATATTGAGAATGACAGTTGTGATGAATCAAGGACAATTGTGCAAGCCAAGTTCAAAAGGAACTGACTTGATCAAGAGCAATTTTAGCACAGGCCAAGAAGTGCACTAGTTCATTGACTGCAAGCTCTTCAGAATTGCCAGTGTTCATCCGGAATTAGACAGGAGGGACAGAAGTTGTGGGAGGTGGGAGGGAAGTTATCACATTTAGAGCTCCAAAGGATATTAACACTCTTTCTGCAGAGCTCACCATCTTTCAGACATGCTTACTTCAATGTTTTTTGATAAATTGCTTAGTCAAAAAAAGAAAAAAATACTCGCGAATGTGCTAAACAACCACAGTTGAACTTCAGTTGTCAGTAAATAGAAAACTTTGATCATAGTGCAGAGCAGTGCATTGGGGGATGGTGGAGTTAAAGATGAAAGAAATGCCTTGATTACATGGTGAAGAATAGGATGGATTTTTACCAATGAGGTGCTTTTCGTGAATAATTAGCCCACTCATCTTTCAGATCTCGGTATAGAAGTGGATTCTTAGTGTGGCATTCCCTAAATTCATAATTAAAGTAGGTCCTACCACTGTACACTTCTGTAACTTTTTATAGTCTATTTGGAAATTACTTATCACCTTAGTGTCTGTATTACCTAATAGACCGGTGCTCCTATGAGAATCTAATGCCTGGTGATCTGAGGTAGAGCTGAGGTGGTGATGCTGGCACTGGAGAACAGCTGCAAACAGATGAGGCTTCACTCACTTGCCCACCACTCACCTCCTGCTGTGCAGCCTGGTTCCTAAAATGCCACTGACTGGTACCTGTCTGCGACCCTGGGGTTCGGAACCCCTGCACTAGACAATATGCTTCAGGAAGGCAGGCCATTTGTTTGTTTTGTTCAACATTGTGCCCCAGATCAATTTATTTTTGGCACATATTAGATGCTCAATGCGTATTTACTGAATAGATGTATGAGCAAATTTTATAGGTGAAAAACTGAAGATAATGTAATGAGGTGGGCAAGAGAACTAAAATCAAGCTACTATATTCAGAACACGTAACGTGCTGATGGTGGCCAGACCATGAGGAAATCTGCAGAACAAAGGAAGATTTCTGCCGAGATTACTGAGAAACCATTTACCCATAAGGAGAAGGGAAAACAGGAAAACAGAGCCTTTAAGTTGCATCCTACACAAAATAAAAACAATCAATCATTCCCTAAGGCTAAAACCATGGGAACATATAGATCAAGGGCTGGGACTTGCCAGCAGGCTTTCTCACCATATACCCGTCTATGTTTCCTGCTACATACTCTTATCTTTCACACTGTATACCCATACCATCAAAAGAAAATAGGTAAACAAAGTCTTTACACTGTAATTCATAGAAACTAAGAATAATATATAAAACAGATTCCTCGAAACACTTGGGGTCCCTTACAATGTCTTTTCTGTCTCTTTGTCCCTCTCTTACCCTTTCTAAGGGGAAACCACTCTCTGTCTATGAAGCATTACCCCTTCTCTAAGAAACTTTCTTCTTGACTCTGGCTCTGGTGTGCGCTTGAATTCTTTCCTGCGCTGTCAAGATCTCTCTCTCTCTTTCTCTCTCTCTCTCTCTCTCTTTTGGTGCTGAGCTTGAGCTCTCTCCCCCCACCCCAAATCTGGAGAATTTGCCCTGTCCTATATCGGAAGGATCACTAGTATAATATACATAATATACACATGCAACGTGTTAAAATTATGAGGCGACATATAGCCATTCTTATTTCATGAGTATGGGTGGTGGAGTGATTTGTCAAAAAACACAGAACCAAAAATCACACACAGGTTTGGGTTCATACAAGAAGAGTAGCTAAAAGTTGTGCAGACTAGGAATCTTTACTCATGAAATTATGTTGAGAAAAATGTGTTGTATGATTATTGGCAAATATTTCATATACTTAACTGTAGATATTACTAAAAAAAGGGAGGGGCACAGCATACTTTTAATTTGCACTTCCATATGTGTGAACATTCCAGATTTGGGAAAATTCCATTTTTTCTCCTTACATCACACTTCTATATGGGAAGACTTTACAATTTCTCCCTGTTCATCTCAAAAGTGGCACATGGTCCTTGCTGGCAATGAAATGTAGAAAGATGATGTGACTTACTTTGCAGCAGAAGCTTTAAGAATCAAGTGCAGATGTCTCTTCTTTGCTGTAATGTATAGGAATATTCAAGATAGAAGCTTCTGTCATTTGTCTTGTGAATTAAATGTCATTGAGCAGAGCAACCACTGGCCCCTAATCTAAATGAAGTAGGAAAAGGAATTAAACTCATGTTTTTATAAGTTTCTATGATTTTTAGATTGTTTTCTAGAGCAGCATAATGTAAACTAATCTAACAGATTTAGCAATCCTCTTATTTAATGAGAGGCATTCCAATAATAATGATTGCTATAGAGTTTTCAAAATGTCATCCAGAAACTTATGGCTAAAAAATAATCTTGAAAATCAAAAATTTAAATTTTCAAAGAAGGCATTTTTTAAATAGTAATAAGGCCCTTAGTGTTTCAAAACAATGAAGGCTTAAAAGAATCTTGTTGTAAAGTTTACATTGTAAACAATGGCTGAAAAAGTAAGTAGGTGAAGATCAAAGCTAACAGGAGGAGCCTAGGAGAAGTGAAGACACTGTTTGGATGCTAGCAAGTGCCTGAGGTGGTCTTGGGAACACCCTTCTGCCCCAGATAAATGCAGAGATCCGATTAGAGATGTGCTCTGGACACTGGAGGTGAAGTCTGGCTGGTCTAAGACTTCACTGACAATTCTCCAGCACTAGTGTGATCAGCACTGGGGGCAGCGTATGATGAAGCAGTGCTACTCCAGGCTGAGACTCTCAGACACGAACTCCGCCTCCAACCTAGTTGGCAAATGTCAGTGGCAGATGCCTGTAGCCGTGTAATTGACTCCAGGTAAGAAGACAGAGAAGAACCACTAGGTTCCCAGCCCACAAAATTACAAGAAATCAGTTATTTTTTAAGCCACTGTTTTATGCTATTTTGTTATGTAATGTATTAGTCTGCTTGGGCTGCCGTAATAAATGTCATGAACTAGGCAGCTTAAACAATGAAAATTTATTTTCCTCCAGTTCTGGAGGCTGGAGGTCCAATATCAAGGTGCCATCAGCGTTTGGTTTCTGGTGAGAGGTCTCTTCTTGGCTTGCAGAAGACTGTCTTCTTCTTGTGTCCTCACACTATTTTAATTTTTGTAATATTCTACTTGTCAATTTGTCTCTGTACCAATATCATAATCTTAATGGTCACAGTTTAATTTTCATAGCTTTATAAAAAATAATATCTAGTAGTACAATTTCCTTCTATATATATATATATGTATTTTTACACACACCTATATATCTGTATATATATACATGTATATGTATATGTATTTACATTGGTGTATTCAGAAATATGTTTTAATATCCAAACACATTTTTTTCTTGGTTCTCTTGAATTATTTTTGCTCACTTGCATTTTGGTCATAGAATGCTATATGCAAGATACATTCTTTTAAATGACTCTGGTTTTGATATTTTAGGGCTGACACTTTCAGGCTTCACTCCCTCCTTCCTGTTTTTGCACTATCTGAGCAAGCAGACAAAGCTGGCATGCCCCTTGCCTTGGTGTGGGCAGGGAAGTCCAAACCACTCAAATTCAAGGTTCCTCCCAGGATCTTCACCCCGATTTCCCCCCAATTTCAACCACTGAACCAGAAAGTTCCATTATGTGAGTAATAAATTTTTTCATGCCTTCTTGCTGCATTGCGGCATCATCAGTCTCAAATTACCATTTTATTTGTGTGTTTATTTATAGAAATTCTTTAACATTTAAAAAAAAGTTAATTTGTACAATGAGATGATGTGATGTATCTATATATTGTGAAATGATTACCACAATCAAGTTAGTTAACACATCCATCACCTCACGTAGTTATCTTTTTCGTGTGTATGTGGTGAGAACACTTAAGGTCTACTCTCTTAGAAAATTTTATGTATAGGTCATTTGCATAAAAATATATAGTACATTTAGTGTTCAAGGGAGGTTGTGAAATTTTAAGAAAAAGCAGAAGAATATCTTCTGAGTTAGAAACGGGCAGATATGTTTTAAAAGCTGAAATAAAATGTAATGATAGAAAGTTTTGTAAGGTTTATATCAGGGTGAGGGGAAGTATATTTAAATAAACTTTTTTTTTCTTAAATCTTATACCTTCAAAAAATTTCTTGAAGGCAAATAAACATTGGTGAATAAGTTATCTAAGTTATCTTAAATGCTGTCAAGTAACAAACTAGAAGAGAAATCAGTCCAGGTTTTGAAACTAGGAAGTCCTAATCACATAACAGCATATTTTCTTAAATAAAAAATATTTTTATTAATACTTTAAAAATAAAATTCATGTTTTAATTTAACTCACATCTTCATCTTTTTTGTCAAGATGTTTTCCAAGTTAGCCTGAAGCCTCATCATGTATTCCGATCATCCTAAGTGGTTCTCATCCTTGTCTATACAGTACAATCACCTGGGAAGCTTTATAAATTACAGATGCCCAGATCTCATCCCTAGAGATACTGATTTAATTGGACTGGGTTGCATCCAGGGCACCAGGGTTTTTAAAAGCTCTGAAGTGATGCTAAAGGACAGACAAGGGAGAGAACTACTGATTTAAGGGATTATTTGGGGCAAATACTAGACACATTCAAGATATTTAAAACCTTATATTTACTATATTTTATCACTATTTTCTCCCACATACCTGTATCACTGTTTTATTTATTTCTATTTTTTTTTCAATTACACTTGAGAGTCAATAGTATTTTATATTAGTTTCCGGTGTCTAGCATAGTGGTTAGACATTTATATAATTTACCAAGTGATCCCTTGATAAGTCTAGTACCCACCTGGTACCATACATAGTTATTACAATATTATTGACTATATTCCCTATGCTGTACTTTACACCCCTGTGACTATTTTGTAACTAGCAATTTGTACTTCTTAATTCCTTCTTCACCTTCCTCACCCAGCCCCCCCAATATCCTTTCCATCTGGCAACCATCAGTTTATTGTCTGTACCTATGAATTTGTTTCTGTTTTGTTTATTTATTTTGTTCTTTAGATTCCACATATAAGTGAGATCATATGATGTTTGTCTTTCTCTGTCATTTATTTCACTTAGCATAATACTCTCTAGGTCCATCCATGTTGTCACTAACGGTAAGATTTCACTTTCTTTACATGTCCGAGTAATATTTTGTTGTATATATGTACTACTTCTTCATCCAATCGTCTGTTGATGGATACTTAGGTTCCTTCCATATTTGGGCTATTGTAAATAATGCTGCAGTAAACACAAGGGTGCATATGTCTTTTTGAATTCATGTTTTGGATTTCAAAAGCTAAATACCCAGAAGTGGAATTGCTGGGTCATAGGTAGTTCTATTTTTAATTTTTTGAGGAATCTCCATACTGCTTTCCAAAGTGGCTACACCAACTTGCAATCTCACCAACAGTGCATAATTAGTCAATAGCCTTAAAGTCTACCAAATGAGATAGATATATTCAGCACACATTCTCTCTGATCAAGAGGAGTATAATTTAAAGTAAAACAGGTGTTAATAATGTCTGTTTGCTCAACTCAAAATATAATTGCTGTATACTTGCTTGCTATTTATTAAAATACAAATAATTAACCAAGTTGCAATTGCCATGACTATACTTAGACGTGCATTAAAAGTACTTCCTGTGGAATTCTATAGTGTTTAGTGAGGCATTTCCCAGTGGAAGGTTAGTAGTTCATCATTATTAGGTGCTTCTGTTAAAGTAAGTGTGATATCCACCCATTAAGTAATGCTTTCTAAGAAAGAACTGCAAGAGCCCCCAAATTAGTGTTCTACTGAGGTATTGTTTTAATGATGGCAATTATCACTAGTGGTGATCTGACTGCTTCCTATGAGCTAAAGTAAACAGTCTTACTTTGAAGAATGTTAAGGCAAAGCATAATGATTCATATTAATCGAATAGCCTTATAATCTTGTCAGATGAACTGTAACACCTTGTGGGACTATTAGAAGCTGTGTTAACGTGGTTCTCTTCTGATTTACTTAATGAATTTTAATTTATGTCATGCAGATTTCTCACACTGAGTTAGACGGAGGTCACTTTGATCTTCTTACTGATCCAACACAAGCCTCATGAGATTCAGACCTCTGAAACTGGTCTGTGGAATACACCCTACACACACACACACACACACACACACACACACACACACACTACAAATTTAAAGAATTTTAGCAGGGAACCCCCCCCCCCAAAAAAAAAAACATCTCACAAAACAAACTTCACTACAAACAATAAAGTCAGACAAAAATACAAAAAAAGATTAAGTTAAAGAAGAACTACTGTTTAGAAGAGATAACTAAAAATAAACTCAGGCATGCATCAAAATGGTTTCTAAGGATAATGTGTCCCATCTCTTTCCCTCAGCCAGAGCAGTGGTACAGGAATAAGATAAAGGGGAGAATTTCTTCCTATATTCAAACCTTTTCATAGGTTTTTGAGGTATGAATGACAAAGGTGTGTTTCTCCAGGGAATTTTTAAGGTAGATTGTCATCTACTCTGTAACATCGTGAAGACGAACATTAAATAGCCTATAATTCTGTGATCAGATGTGTGCACGTCAAAATAAGTAAGCTACTTTCAGCAATCTATATTTACAAATGTAAATTCTTTAAAATGATTCATTTACATCTTTAGGTTGTAAGTTTTGATTTAATTTTTAAAGCACATCTTTCTTTCGATGGTCAATGCACCACATTTTATGTTTCTAGAAACAAACAAAAACCAAACGAACATGAATTTCACAAAATTTTACTCAATCAAATTACTTTCAGGTATCAAAATAAGTTACTGCCTGTTATTTTTGTAACATTACTTATTAATTCACTTGCTTGTAAAATATGTACTCAAATTTTTCCATAAAGCTAAATTTGGCTAGTATTAATAGAGAAATTTTCTTTCATACATATGATGTATTTATTAATATACTCAAAAATATTTACTGAATGGCTACTATATTCCACGGACTCTTCTAAATTCTAAGAATAGAGCAAGGAAAAATACAGACATATGTCTTCATGAATTTTATAGTCTTCTGATCTCTAAGATTTATTTTCAAAAAGTTATGAGGACAGAATTATTCTTAATGATGTCATTATAAATTAACCCCTACATTCTCATGAAAATTCTCATACAGTTAATGTAACTGATAACTAAAGATACTACCTTTTAAAATTAAAACTTTATTTAACATATTTTCTTCAAATTTATAAATAAATTGAATCACTAATAAAATAAATTATAATGCAACAGTTATATTTCATAATTTATAATTATTAGAGGACAGATTCAAAAATAATCTGAACATGATTCCTTATTTATGAGAAACTTCATAAATTCAGTATAGTTCCCAACATGCTACGTTGCATATCACAATCTCCAAAAAATCAAAATCTAACATTGCCATTTTGAAGTTAGAAAAGAAAGATGTCAGTAATATGCTTTCGAATGCATAGAAAATGAAAAAAAAATCATTATACAGTTCTGCTAATATTTAACTTGCATTCTTTTCATTTTCTTAGTTTAAAATATAACCTCAAGAACTAATCATGCTTATGTTATTGTGTACCTATAACACAGTTTTGAAAAAAATAAACGTTGATTATATTCCTGATAATTTTTTTACCTCTAATTATTAAATTAACCATAGTTATTTCTTGTGCTCCTTGTTTTTTGTAGCATCATAACAGAAAGACAACTCTAACGGAGTGAGTGACAAAACCCCACTGAGAGCGAGGGACAAGGTACTGATCTCCCCCTGCAGTACTATGGATGGTCAATTATCAGTTCATAAGTAAGCTATCTTAGCTGAATCATTTCACACACTGAAACCACTCTACTCCTTCTAGAGACTTTTAATTCCCTAAACTAGGGCAACATCCTTTGGATTTGCTTCCTAGGACATTGGCAGCTTTTTCTCACTCTCCTTCTTTTATTCCTCCTTGTTTTATGGACCTCAAATCACTGAAATGTCTAAAGACTCAGACTTCAAACATTTTTTTTTCTATTTCCGCACTCACTTCCCAAGTTATCTCGTGCAGTCCAACCCCTATAAATGTCTTCCAAACATTTGATGGCTCTGTTGTACTCATTTTATTCTCAGTTCTGTTTCTTTGTTTGACACATCATAAGTCTTTATTAAATCCTTGTTGAGTGAAAGTAGAGATGAATGAGACTTAAAATAGCAGATACTTTTATAGAAGAAGCTGTTGAGACTGTTAGTGGCAGAGCCAGTGCTGGTCATTTGACCACTAATCTTGTCATGAGTCCACATTAGGAAGTCATCCTTTTCATTCCAAATTTATTTTTAAAATGCATTATTTTTCTATTCAAAATGGCACTTGTCAAATGATTGATGCCGTTAAGCTTGAATGTCAGTCACAACACTCCATTTGCAGTCAATATAGCACTCAGGAATATTAAATCTCTTTTTAATTTTGAGAATGGATTGAATGACTTGCAGTGTCAGGATATTTGGCAATTTTGATTTTGTAAGAAATGAGGTTGATAGATAAATAGATGACAAAGAATATAATATTCCTTACACGTACATTTTAAACGCAAAGTAGAGCTTTAATTTTAAACCTAAGTCTCACTTTCCCCATTGATAAAATAGAAAAAAAAATAATACTTTCCCAATGTGTTGTGAGAATTAAACATATCAATGTATGCAAAATAGTTTAGAATACTATTTGATATATTAAAAGCTCTTAAAAAGTATGTCATAACTTTACTGTTACCAGTTAATTCAATTGACATTAAGTTAAAGTTAAATTTACTGAGCACATTTATGACAATGTATATTAATGTCTAAATATATCTGATTTAAAATTAAACCATAGGGTAGCTGGACAAGTTCTAAAGTATATATTTTCTGATATCTTTTCAGTGTTCATTCCTTTGTTTGCAAGTGTGTAGTTTTATTTATTTTGTTTATGTTTTCCTTAAATCATAAAATCACCATTTGCCTTTAGAATACAGAATTCCTGGATTGATTCCTGTTTTATAGAACTGCCTAAGAGAAGAAGAATAATACACATGAAACATAATTATTTTATATTCTCTGCAAATCGGTCAGTTTCTAGACTGCTTTTTTTAGCCATTACTATAACATGTTTCTGCAAATGTCAAAACATACCTACAGTTTCTTTAGTCACAAATCTATTTTCAGTTTTGAAACTAAAAATGTCTGCTTATATTCAGAAGAATATTTGTCTTTGACCTTCTATTCACTTACCTGCCACCTTTCACGTTAATCCTGATTGATCTAATTAACTCTGTGTGAAAATTTTTTCATGCCTGCAGCATTTTATATGTGTGTTTCTCACAACTGTTTTATGTTACTTTAAAATTCAGGCTAAGTATATCAAATACCAAGACCTCTGGGACAATATAAGATGACCTCTAAAGAATTACTTATGTTAGAAAATATATTTTATTTGTTAATGCATATTTACTTAAAAAAGCTTTGTGTCACGCTCAAGAGTTGCTTGAATAGAGTTTATACAGTATGGAGTCACCTTGAAAAAAATATGCCAGATGGTGAAGGAACACCAGTTAGGTTAATGAAAAATGCACTGATGATGCTAGGACATTTGTCTGAATTCTTAGAACAGGTTTGGAGAGCAAAGGTAAAAGGAAGCTTAACATTGAAAGGGTTTTCTTTTTCTTCGTTATCCTTGAGCCAAATATAGTATCTCCTCCAGTGTCAACTAAGAAAGTAGACTAGTATCTCTTAGAGTTGTAATTTCATAATCACCTCATCTTAGATTATAATCATTTATTGTTTGCAATGAATAATTATATACCATAAGATAAAATATATAAAAAGAGAATTAGTGAATATAGCTATGAAGTAATGAGTTAAGCTATTAATTATCTATTCATTTTTAAATACCCGGGGTTTATTTTAGTTGCTGGAAATTTTACTTCCTTTTTGCTCCAGTGAACTTAATAACTTGTTTAGTTAAAATGTGTTTTCCATTTACTTAATTCAGTTTCTATGACATGTCTCCACATTCAAGGAGCCAGATATTAGTAGGCAGTTTAATTCAAATGAGAATTTAGAAACTTAGCAAAATTGCCAAACAGCTTGCATCATGCACTCTTACAAAGCAAGAATTTTAAAAAAATAAATCCATCAAGCTATGTCAATAACTTTTATTCTCCTCATTTATTCCAGACAACATTTGAAAATCCATGAGATTTGTAAAATATTGACCATGTTTGCATTATTTATATTTTAATGAAATATTTTTTCCTTTCACCCAAGCGCTCCCAACTTATCATATTCTAAGTTCAAAATACATCTCCTTTTAGTAACTGAAGAATTTTTTTTACCTTTTTCTTAATATGCTTAAGATATTTATGCAATAACTCTAGGCATAATAACATATGCAAACACATTTATATAGTCAGTAGTTTTTCCATCTTATTTTGTGGTAAAATGCACTGTTTTGAATTTTTTCTTGAAATCTTTATTAAAAATAGCTTTAGTGTATTGTTTAGTGAAATTCCTTTTCATTTTACCTATATATAACTATAATTAAATGATTAAAGTAACATTTTCTATGGTTTGAACAACTCTTTGTATATCATTCTGCACTACTATTAATAAACTGACTGAGCAAAAGTATTTAATTTACTACCTTCTCATATAGGAGTGATGGGCACAACTTTTAGGAACCATCGTCTCCTAGAAAATGGGGAAATTTAGCCAGCATTCCAAAATAAACAATCCTTATTACACCATAGGTATCAATAGGGAAAAAAATAAAAAGCCATCTTTTTCTAACTCAATTTTTTAATTAAATAAAATTCTGTAGAATTGAGGGAGCTTGGGAGAGGGAGAGAAATAGGATTAGAAAAGTTAAGGAAAAACCTTGAAAAAGTGAAAAGCAAGACAGAGATGGATTAATTCAGGCTTACTTTTATCTCTGTTTTCACTTATAAGTGTTAAGAGCCTCTAATCTTCTGTATTTAACATATTCCCACTTTTCACATAGTCATGAAGCATGATTTTAACCATACTTACTTGAAGAAAGTGATTCACGAAATGAGCTCTTCTACATGTGACAAATTATATGGATAATTAAAGCTTGTATCATTAGATTTTTAAATAAGCAAAGAAAACAATGTTAAGAGCTGTTGTGGTCTATAATTTAATATATTGGTGTTTTCACAGATATGATTTGTAGTTGTACTCCTAGAATACCCAGGGAGGTGGATGTGTTATGTTTATATAGAAAATGACAGACAATTACTTTAAGAAATTGATGAATATGATAAATGAAGAGTTAAAGAATCTCATTTTCAAGCTCCTAATGTTTCTTTGAAGAGGATGCCTAAGGTAAAAAGCAATGTTAGTATTTCACTGATGCAGTGGTAATTCACAAAAGTGCTTCTTCTATGAATTGTGAAAGTATATCCAGGTGTATGAATTTGAAAGCATTTGAGTGTTCAGATTTTGCTTCAGGCAGCATTTTTTTCTTTGTATCTGAAAACCTCTGAGACACAAGTGGTTAAATGAAGAATAATTAGACGCAAGTTGAGATTGAATAAGCATAATTAAAGTCCAGACAGATGCCTCAATATTTTCTGTTAATGAATATTTATTATGTTCTTTTCCTGCTTGCACAAACATATATTTCTGTGTATATTGTTAGCGCTAGTACTTTAAATAAATTTTAAAAGCTTTAATTTTAATATTGAACTTCCATTTTAAATATACCTTTGTTTCAATTATTCATTCAATTTTATACTTTATAACATTTGCTTTAGACCACAAACAGTTCTATAATTGTTGGTCAGAATGTTTGTTTCTCTAGAATCCTAAATAGTTCATCAATTTAATAAGAAATGCCAAATTTTAATCTTTTGTTTTCCTGAACTTGCAAATTAAGTTATTCCTCAGCTGGGAACACTCTATTAATTATTTTAAAAGGAAATGAAAAAGAAAACAAACGAATAAGATAGTGCTATTTGAATTTAAATTCCATTCTGAGAGCATAAAATGAAGTAATGGTTCTCATATCTTGATGATAATCCCCAAAGTTTTCTAATTTTAAAAAATTATCTTTTCTACCTTTCTTCATTTGCTTTTCTACATTATTAGAAGTCTTCTTATTTTGTGACTTTTTTGTTCTTACAAACTTTAGTCATGCAAATGGAATATTATTTGCAAACATACATAGCATTAACATTCATTGCATTCTATTGTATATTGTAAGTAGTCTCTGTGTACATTAATGTTTTTATTTTATTTGAAGTTTATTTTTAATAAATCTTATGATTAAATTTTCTAAATATTTATCTGTTTACTCTTTTCTTAAAGTCCTTGCATTAATCTCTATGAGTTACTGTCTCTTTTCTATTTTATGTTTGTGGTTTTTTTTTTATTCTTCAGATAATACTGTCATATTCCTTTCCTTAAGTCAATTTGAATATTTAGATAATTTCTTTATAAAAGAAAGAATTTAAATATTGACTGTATAAATGTAAACATTTTTGTGTACATTCTCTGATATTTTATATGTCATAAAAATTTTTCTATTTTAAAAAATTTGCTTGTTTGTTCAGATTTTGCTTCAGACAGCATTTTTTCTTTGTATCAGAAAATCTGGGACATGAGTGGTTAAATGAAGAATAATTAGAAGTGAGTTGAGGTTGAATGAGCATAATTGAAGTATAGAATGATGCCTCAATATTTTCTGCAACCTAATATTAATATATAAATCAACAATCATTGAAAATACAGAAGAGTTTGTTTGTTTATTATTTAGTTCTTTATAAGATTTATTTAATATTACCCTCAGATAAGAGTGCATTATTTTTAGTCCAGAAACCTCAAAGCACATTCAAAAATAATGGCTAAAGTAATAATTACAATGAATCAAAAATATAGAAAACATATATTCAGGACTCACAAACACCTATAAAACATCAGCAAAGTTAAGATATCCTCTGAGAAAGATGCAATAATACAAAGAACAGCAAAAGCATTCCTGGAGCATTTGCAGCTACTGATTCATTGTATCAATGAACAAAAATAATTTCACAGTGGAAATTATTTGTGTTGTTAAACCTAACTTGAATGAAAAAATAAGTAATAAAATACATTGAAAATAAGAGATATCAAAGAAAGATGAGCCCTTTTCAAAGAAATATAAGGGTTCTTCTTAAAACGACAAATGAAAATGAAGTAACATTATTAGCTTTTTACTAATTTCACTGTAGTAATAGTATTCTATTTGTCTTTATTATGAAAGTGTTATTATATCCTTCTTACTTTTTATTTTCTTTTATTAGCTACATACACATGTATACACATGTATTTGCTATATATTATACCCTTATTGATATTTTTGTTTCATATGTAAACTTAAAGCTTTTAATTTTGTTATAATCATAATAATTTTTACCCTGTTATAGTGTAGTGAGAATATAGAGAAGATCTGCATATTATGTCTATATTAACTACTATATATTTTATAGCATGGAGGATTAGTAAGACTGCACCATGTAAGAAGACTGAGAAGCTTAGTAGAGTTTTCCATGGTTAATGAAGCTAAGCGGGAATGGGGGGCGGGAAGGAGATTATCAGGGGCTAAGAGGAAGAGGTCAGTGTAAAATTCCCAAGCTTTTGGCTGGAACCCAGAAAAGCTGTGACATAGAGTAGCATGTATTAAAAATAGCTTTCAAAATAACAAAATTCCTACTCTGATCATCTCCATCTCTGATTCTCGTGATCTGTGACAGCTACTGAGAGAGGAATGCAAAGATTGTCTTTGGATTTTAAATGTCAAATGTTGAATACATCATATATAGATAGTTTTGTACTTATATTTGAAAAATAGTGTGGGTTCGTGAGTATGTTAGTCTGCTGGGGATAATTAATCTTAATTATCTCTTTAAAAGCCCTCTCTCCAAATTCAGTCACATTCTATGGTGATGCATAGTAGGCTTCAACACATAAAGTTGGAGGATACATAATTCAGTCCAGAAAAGTTAGTAACAATATCTATCAATTTTTATTTGCTTAAAAATACCTTTATTTCAACTTCATTATTGAGGGGATGTTGCGCCCAAGTGAACTAGAGTTCTGGGTTCCTGTTCATTTTCATTGTGCTGTTAAGAGGAGTCATGATGCTGTATTTTGTATTCTTTGATGTTTAGCTATGTCAATATGATGTGGCAATATATAGTTCTCCTCGTATTTATCTTGGATGAGGTTCATAGAACTTTTGAAACTGAATCTTGATGCCTTTTCATCAGTTTGGGAAAATTTTAGGGTAAACCTTTTCGAATATGTCATCCATCCCATTTTGTATCTCTTTTCATTCTTAGATTTCAGTTTTATATACATGATATCTTCAATCTATCCTTTATGTCTCTTAATCCTCTTTTTTTCAATCTGTTTGTATCTCATTGAATCATTCTTTTTATATGTAAGACTGGGAATCTCACATTTCACTAATCCTCTTTGACTATGTACTGTATGCTATTAAAACTATTTATTATATTTTTAAATTTTTATTTTATTTTCACCTTTCAAATTTTTAATTGGTTTTATTTTATGTTGGACTAAAAGTTACCATTTTATCATTTGTTTTTTCTTTGTTCTACTTGTATTTTCCCCAGATTTTCCTCTATGTCTTCTTTTGAGTTAATGGAGTGTTTTTATTTGTTTTTATGTACACTTTTGAGTTGCTATTTCATAGCTGTATTGGTTTATTAGTCACACCATGGATAGGGGATGGGGGATTAGCATTAAAGTACACATATTTAATTTCAAGTAATATTTCATTTTACATATAGTATAAGAACTCTATAATAGTACACTTCTGTTTCCTCTCTCCCAGCCTTCATACTACAGTTGTCATACATTTACTTATTCAAATGTTATAAACCTCACAAACATTATTATTATTACTTAAAACAATTGATTACCTTATAGTTATACTTTTAAAGTATCATAAGAATGGTAATTTAAATTTAAAGTCATAAACTTTTCTTTAAAAAGGAGATAAAATAACATTTCTCATGAGTAGAATAAGATCTAAGTATTATAGTCAATGTTATTTTACTTTCATAAGTCATACGATTACATTAAACTACATAAAAATTATTCTTAAATTATTGCTAAAATTCCATTAACTACCTAAAAGTTGTCAGCATATTTAAAATTAGATTCTGGTAATTCTGCCATTGAAATAAGTTAATTTAAATTGAATAACAGTATCTTCATCAACTATTTTTGTAAGTTTCAAATAGTCAAAGGGTACAAACTTTCATTTTTAAAATTAATAAGTTCTGGTGATCTAATGGGCAGCATGGTGGCTATAGTTAAGAATACTGTATTGTATACTTGAAATGTGCTAAAGAGATCTTAAGTGTTCTCATCACACGTGCAAGAAAAGATAATTATCTGAGATGATGGTTGTGTTAACTAACTTGACTGGGGTAATCATTTCACAATGAATATGCATGTTAAAATATAATACTGCATACATTAAGACAAAATATAGAATCTCAAAAATATTTTCTTTATAGAGCAAATTATCAAATGCCAACTTGCATTCTGTGTCAAAGATAATTCTATGACTCAATTATTATTTATAGCATAACTATGAGCAATTTACTTCTCATAGTTTAGATTTTGTTAAAGAACAAGGTATAATTTATATCTAGTTTGTCCGAAATTCTAGGTTTAATTTTAATAGTTACCATTACAGTTCAAAACTGAACAATTGACCTTAAGATTTACAGATATACATGGTATGAAACAAAGAGAATCTAAAAGAACATTCAAAAAACAATCTCAGAAATATGACTCTGGTATCCAACTTTTCATTAGTTAATCATGATTATATTTTCAAATCTGCATAAAGCTTGGCCTCAGAGGAGGTGAAAAGGGGCACCTTTAGCTCCTTTCTGTACCCCCTCTCTAGCACACATACATCCTGTGAGCTTATGTACATTCATTATTTCTTTTTCTACAATTGGGAAAGTAATTATGTAAAGAATGGCAAAATGTTCTTGCTAATGAAAATTAACAGAACACTGAGATAAGCAGAAAAAGAACCTTTGCTGAATGAATTTTTGTAGCATATTATAGATATTTATCTAGGTAGCTTGACAATTTTTTTGAATCCCGATTTTCATGTATCAGTTGCTATCTTGCATAGAAAAGGAATAACAGAACTATATACATGAAATCATTAGATATTAAAATAGCAAGACTAGATATAGTTCCTATGTTTATCACTATCTCTAAGAATCTCTGAACCCAAAGAATGATTAGAATTGTTTAAGGATGATTAAGAATGCTTAAAGGTATTTAAGAATGATTAAGAAGTTTCAAGATTAAGACAATTTAAAAATGATTAAGGATTAAGAAGAAAAAAAATTAATTGTAATCTAACTTAAAAGGTCACTTGTATTAAGAATAACTTTAGGCTAATAGAGTAATTATATTTTTGTATCTTTATGTGAATTCACTGGGAATAGCATGAGGGGGCACATTTACAATGAAACACATTCTGCGAGTGAAGGAAAACAAAGATATGGAGACAATAAAAATGATGGCTCAATTTTATAGTCACACATTTCAGCATAATTAGGACAAGAAATGTTTACATATAATAACAAGAGTGTCTTATATAATGTTCTAATATTAAGACAAATTTAACTATTTAAAAATACTTTCAAAGGTCTGCATTTTATATTGACAAAAATAATGTAAAATTTAAATGAAATACAATATCAGACTAATGTAAGCTAAGTATAAGCTAAGATTAACTCTTTCACAAAGGACATAAAAATCTGATTACAAATAAATTGGATAGTCTCATAACTGTTATAGGAATGAATCTTGAGCAGATTACGTTAGATTATTTTACTACTAGTTTATCTTAAACTAAGTATTGGTGGTATGTCCAGTACTATGTTGAACCCTTAAATATTAAAAGGCATTTTTCTTGCCCCAGAGAGATTTACAATTGGCAAGATAGTCTGTCATGCTAGGAAAAAAGTGCCAAGTTTCAAGTTAATTTCCAAGGTTAACTTTTGTTGAATACTTTATTCTTCCATAGACCCTTCTGTATTTTTATATTATTTGACACTTTTTAAGATACACTAGGACAAGTTATGTATTATATGAATTATGTGAGTTATAAAGACCTGAAATTCCCACAAATAGTGGAAGGAGGAAGGTAGTGTGATGAACTCACCATAGAGAATCCTATAACCTAAGAACAGATATGCTTTAGAAGAACAAAGTATAGTGTTGTACCTTTGAGTTTAAAAGAAAGTGTCAAATTATTTTTTGCAGTTATAATTTGAGTCCTGTCTCTACCAAGAATCAGGTTATAGCAATAGTTTACTCATATTTGTATAGTATGGTTTTCCCTTGATTTGAATTTAGATCACATATAACATTTTATATTGTGCTAATCAAATTTTATTTATTTTATTTAAATATGTAATTTAAACAAAATGTATAATTAAATGAGTGTATGTCAAAATATATTTTAGGCCTGTATTTTCAAATTTCTTAAAATTGATAAATCTGAGTTAATAAAAATTATGTAATATTCACAAAGAGAAAATATTTTGCATATTAATGTGTCTCATTCCACTTATCATTAAAAAATAAGAAATTTCATTTGTAAAGTTGCCCATTTCACATCTTATCCTTATTGCATCTAATGACTTTTTTTCTTTCCTTTTTTTTACAGGTGACTACAAGTTCTTTATTTCTTATGAACTTATGACTTTAAACATATCTATTGTTTCTTTTTTTATTTTTATTTTTCAATTACAGTTGATATACAATATTATATTAGTGTCAGGTTTCTAATGACTGTTCAAGCATTGAACTAACACTGACATTCCTATGGAAAATTAGAAGTGAAAATTAATTTTTAATAATTTATTATTACTTTGTATTGGTATTATACTTCTTATTGTATTGATACAAATTCAAAATATACCAAACATGGTTAGAAAATTCAAATTCTAGGCTTACAAATCCAGATTTAGGAAAGCTTGTTCATATCTTGTTCACTGTCCAAGCAGAAACTATTCAGCTAGTGTTTATACTCTTGCCCAGAATTCCATTCAATTCCATCTTCATTGTCTTGATTTAGCCCCTGGATCTGGATATTTTGGAAGGTTGGGAGAGATAATGCATAACCTTCTGAATATACTAGATTTCAGTTACCTGCAGGACTGCTGGCAGATATTCCACTAAGAATTTGGATGTATCAGCTTCTAATTCAGGAAACAATTCACAGCTGGAAATTGAGAGATAAAGGTTACTTATCAGCATGTAGACAGTTTAATCCAGATTGTGGTTCAGAACTCCCAGTGGAGAATGCAAAACTTGGAAGAGAACTAGGTTCAGAAAGAATAAAATCTACTAGAATACTTAAATGAATAATATAAATTAAATGATATATTTGTCTTGGTTCAAGAATAATATAAGAGTTAGAAGAATGATGAGTAAATATGCTTGATGTTGGAAATCTATTATCATATTCAGTAAGACTTTTGGAGTTAGATCAGTATCTCTAAGAATAACAGAGCAAATTCAATTCTACATAAACCAGTCTATTTTTATTTGGAAAAGCTAATGAACTGAATGATATAGGTGAATGAGTTCACCTGAATACAAACAAAAACATAAAATAAATAATATAAAATAACTCTGGCTTGAATTCAGTTCTACCACTTAACTTATTGTGTATTTATTGGTTAATGAGATTTTTTTTAACAATTCTTTTTTTTAACACTATTCTTTTAACTGTAAAATGAGGGTAATAATGCCTATCTCATATATTCTGAAGACTAAATAAAATACTCAATAAATATTAGTTTTATTATCTCCAAATTCACTATAAAATTATTTTATCTATTTCTCAAAAAGAAAATATACATAGGCATTTATGTTCTACCCTAATTCCTTTAGATTGAGGTTTACAAACTTCTATAAAAGGCCACATAATAAATATTTTTGGCTTTGTGAGCCATATAATATCAACCACAATTACTCACTTCTGCCATGTTACACAAAAGTAGCTTTAGGCATTACATAAAAGACTGAGTGTGGCTGTGTTGCAATAAACCTACAAAATAACATGGGGAAAATTTCCCAATATTTTAATTGCCAAGGTAAGTATGAATCAATATGTATGTATATATATAGCCTTAATACGAATTCTTTGGGAAAATGTGCAGACAGTAGAGTCTTCTCAGTTGTCTTATTGGAAAGATGAATAAACTTGATTTTGCAGCATCTTCCTCTACCTAATTATAATGCTCATTATCATGTCTGCACTTGTTGGGATAATGTTTTTTTTTTTTATTTATAGTTGCAGAATAATATTCAACATTTATTTAGTAAGTTAGAATCTTTGAGTTCACCCTGGTACCTACATAATTTTGGCATTTTACTATACATTATTAATTAAAATATCTTCAGTAAAATTAAGCCAAATTTGATAATAGAAACTTCTAGAATGATAAACTAAAATGACACAAAAACATCTTTTTACAAGGTAAGCATTTTTTGCTTGTCTAAACCTGTGAGTGTAAATATCTCTAAATGCTGGAAAATTTTCTTTTCCTGTTATCACTATATATTTTTTTTTTGCCTTCTGTGACATTATTTTACCATAGCTTAATTCTCATGATTCTCATCTTTAAATTTTTAGTTTGTCATTCTCCCAGAGCTGTCCAGTTACATATATTCAAATTTTCTTTTAAGCATCTCTCTTTCATATCAAACTGATTATATTAAAAATAAAAAATCTCAAACAAATAAATCCTCATAATTTTCTAAAAAGAAAATAAGATTCCTGTTCCATATCTCTATTAATGGCATTGCTACTCCTGAAGTTATATTAGAGGAGAAAGGGCTTTTAAAGAAATAAGATTATCCCCAGCAGACAAACATATTCACAAACCCACACTATTTTTCAAATATAAGTAAAAGACAGCTATATATGAGGTGTTTAACATTGTACATTTATAGTCCAAAGACAATCTTTGCTTTCCTTTCTCAGTAGCTTTCACAGATCACGAGAATCAGAGATTGAGATGATTAAAGTTGGACTTTTGTTATTTCAAAGGCTATTTTTAATATACAGTATTGTCTGGCTGATATAATCTCAATTCCCAATCCTCTTCTTTCTGGGCATTTTTCAATCAACTGTAGCTGTGCAACAGAGATCTATTCATGAGACATATGATGAATGTAGTGAGAATTTAGAAAAAAAATCTATTTGTCTTTCTTCTTTCTTCCTGTAAGATAGATATGATAACTTGAAGGCAGAAGCTATCCAGTGACCATGAAGGAAAGGCCATAAGAATATCAAAAACAGCAGCTCTAGTATAATTGAACCTCTGAAGACTAAACCAATGCTAGCAGCCTCTTACCTTTAGACTTATGTGAAAAATAATCCCATGTCTGAGCCACTGTATGCAGGTTTTCTATTATGTGCAGTTAAAGCATCCTAACCAATTCAGTTGTCTTTAATTTTTCATCTCTCACTCTTACCCCTGTTACATTGTTGGTTTCCAATGCTGTTTATTCTTATCTCAGAAAAAATGTTTCTATTACTACTCCCAAACATTGCACTTTGACTGTTTTATTTAGATGAAACTTTAAATTATCCAGAGCAATAGATACGGAGGAAAAAACATTCCAATATTCTATTATTAGGATGACCATATGTCCTAATTTTCTGGGATAGTCAGTTTACACCTGGTGTACTGGTGCAATTATTAATAGCATCCCTTCAACAGTGTCCAAATTTAACAATAAATTCTATGTTGCCCTATTACTTATCCATGTAAATCAGTTTAATTAATATTCTAAATACCAGATAATTAAAAACTGGAAAAACTGTCATTTAGTGGATTTGGAAGAACATAGTGACATTGATTGTTCATTTCTCTCAATGTCAGGCTTCTGATCTCTGGACTGGATATTTCGGCATTCCACGTGATGCATATTAGGCTAGATTTAAATGATTGGGGTACTATTGAAAGTTATTTTGTTTCATGGGAAAACTGGGCATAAACTTATAGCCTGTGAAGAAGCAGGATTCATAACACAGTGATTCTCTGTCTAAACAGACCTCAGATCTCTTCTAGAATCCCACACTCCTACTGCTGTCTTCAGAAACAGGTACCGTTCATCACTTTTACATCAACATCAGCTGCAGGTGACTGGACAGAAGCTTATTTTAGTCCTGGAAGCTACTCATAAAAACTGAAGTTTACTTAAGGTTGGCTCAGCTGCTTTCTGCTACAAGGAGAGAGAAAGTTTGTATCACTGGAGTTTAGAAAATTTTGCTGGTCAAATCAACAATGTCCAATAAAAAGATTATACTGGTGCTCCTCTGAGCAAATGTGGTTTATGAACAAACAAGACTTTTGCTTTCTTCCCCCTTCACAACGACCTGTGTGAGCTATCATACACAGAACTTTAAGAAACTCTCAATCCAACCCAGTCAATGATTGTATTTTCCTTTAAAATATTGTTTTATTTTACTTTCTATTCCAAATAACAGTAAAATGTCCTCCAAATTCAAGCTACATTCTCGAGACTATCTTTCTGAATATTGTGCTACCAGTAATGACCTCCATATATTTACTATTATACAAATCATCATAATATTAAACTTCTCTTTATATTTTGTAGTATGTACATTACATTATATTTTTTTATTATTTAGATTATGTAAAATAAAATTAATTTAATTTTTATGTCCAGCTTCCAAAGTCTTAAGAATTCTTCTCTGAAAGCAAGCTGAAACACTTGAGCTTGGCATCCATGGTTGTGCACAATAAATCTTAGCTGTTGTACCAATTTTGTCTCTCCAAATACCCAACATAAACCCTCTTTCATGGAAGGCTCATAGTTCATTTTCATTTCTCATTATAAAGCATTACTCAAACGTTTACTCCAACCATAATATTTTCCTCTCATGTTTTTAAAATCTAAATTTATTCATCTCACAATGGAAATATTCCTTGTCCAAACAAGATCATTTCAATTTCTTTCGTCTCTGATTCTAAATAGTATTGGGCATCTGTGAAATATGTTTTGGCATGTTAGTGTATCCTACTTGAATTAGTAAATATTCTTTTGATGTTTCTCATATTTGTTTCCTAAATAGTTTCTGAAATAAATCATGTATTTGCTTTGTATCCCGTTTTTACCAATTATTGCACAATAATAAATATGTGTAAAATCTTAATGAGCAACTTTTAGTAAAAGTAAATGAACAGATATAATGTTGGTGAAATTTAGTAATATGTGGACTTACAAAGACTCTTTGTCCTACTCTGTGTGCTAGCTTATACTTAAATATCATTCAGAAAAGTACTTGTTTAGGTTTTTTCCCTAGTTTTTAAAATCTCTTCCTTCATATTATAAACCCATGTAAAATGGAGAAACTATATTCTCTACACTATTTGTATCACAGGCACTAGTAAAGCAAAATATAGACATGAGCTCTTCATAAATATTTTATGATCTGTCTTCGATAACTTTCTTCCATATTACATTCCCTGAGGAGCAAGAATCAGGTTCCCAATCCAGCAGTTTCTACCTGAGAAAGGGGAGCTCATGCTGATTTTGATAACTGCTAGATCAGAAAGTTAATACGCCTTTCTCACTGCTGGAGACATTGTCTGTGACCAAAGGTTTTCCCATTTTCTATTGATGTACACATAGAACTCTCATTAAAACTGTGGAAGTTTTGCATGCACTTCACTAAGGTACATATCCCTTCATGATGAAAGATGAACATTCCTAAAATAAACTCCTTTTACATCTAAATTGCAACTTGCAGGAGGTCTCCCTCCTGAGCTGTGCACAAATAAAGAAGAGGAAGACTGTCCTGTGGATAATGAGTATATGCAGAATTCTTTAGTGAATAATCACAGACAGTGGCTAAGGCAAGATGCAGCTGTGCATGTATAATAATAGTCTCAAAAGCTGTGCTGTTTGGAGCATGATTTGTTGCTGTGATAAAAGAAATTAATCTAGAGATGAAAGTCATTATGGCACTGGCTTAACAATAAAATAAACTTAATGTGATTACATTTGATATGAATTTAAGAATGTAGCATAGTCACTGGGTATCAAAAAGATCCGTAGAAGACATGAAATACTCATAGTGATAATTATTTAATAACAGGAACTATCTATTCAAAAATTTGGTTATGGTTAAAAGTGATACACAAACAATAAATGATTCACATTTAGGATGAGTATGACCTGGAAATCATCCCTTTCCTGGGTAAGATCACCTTCCAAAGTGGATTTGCCAAAAATGGGGTCCAAAATCTGACTTGCATAGAAGAAAAGGATAAGAGAGGCTGATTCTTTGACTCTCATCTTGCCTATTATTCTTCTCCTTGCTGACTTTTCCTACCTTGTTCTTTCTTTTTGTCTCTGCACTCATGCTTTTCTACAGTGTGATCTCATTATATTTGATCTCTCCCCCATTCGTTCTCATCTTTTTATTACACCAATAACATCCCTTCTCTATTTCTACATCCTCATCCATGATATTTGAGGAGTTATTATTTTATATATAGATAAAAATGAGATGAATATAAAAGCTGTAAGCCAACTCCCTCAAATCTACCCTTCTACCTTCCACCATCTTGAAGGGTTATCTATAGTTAAACAAGAGAAACCTTCTTCCAGATAAATGGTTTTCAAATCTAGCTGCATATTTAAATCACTTAAGGAGCTTTAAAAAAGATGTAAAAGGTTTAACCCCACCTCAAAATTATCAAAGATGGTATCTGCACGTTCGTATATTTTACAATTTTCCCATATAATAATGAAATATGTCTCTTAATATATGGCCATCTGATACAGATAATTGGGTTTAAATTTATGATTAGAAATTCTAGCGAACTCAGAGCCACACAATTCATCTTTCAATAGGAAAGCTGAGAGACATAATCAATTTCCAACTACAATGAATTTGAAATCCAAATTGTTGGTGTGAGATGCCAACTATACAAACAACATATTGCCAACCCCAGTCCCTATGGCCACTATTTGAAAACCAGTAAATTTGCCCTCATTTTCCTCCTCACAAGTATTTGAGTCCATATGATACATTTATTTTATGTTTAAGTAAGTTTCTCCCCACCACCACTTTAGGTTTAATGATTCTATCTTCTTTCTGTCAGTTACGTCTGCTGACAAGCTCTCTGCTATTGATGAAGCATCACCCTTGCTACCTGAAAAAGATGACCACCAAAGAAAGTGAAGATTATGATAATGCTTTTGAGTCATGCTCCCACTAAGGTTACTGCATTGCCTTCTGGAGCTGATAAAATGATCATTAATCATTAAACAAGAATGTTACTATTCCCACCACCCACCTACATGCTACCAACACTCAAAGGCATTATTAGTGCAATCAAATAAACCACTATCTCTTTCTTGAGCTTCACTATGCAACTGTATCAATTTAGTATTTCAGTCACCACATAAATACTTAAACCTTAACAGATATCAGGCTCTCTGCTAGATGTTTCCCAGTAACTGTTTCTGTAGTTGACGATACTTCTAGAGCAGTTTCTGCTTTCTGTTGACATCCATAGAAACAACACAGCAGCATCACTGCCCTGCCCAGTCTTCCTCCCACCCAAAGGGAGAGAATTTCTATTTCTACTTTTGTGACACATTCTATTATTTGGGTATAAAAGCTCTCTTGGCTAGTTATTGGAATTTTCTCACAGTTTCTTGATTTGAAAATGTTTTTTGACTGTTCTTTTTAACAGTCTACTTTATCCATACCCTAGGGAGTTTGAGGAGAGGAATGTATGTGCTTATGTGTGAAGGGGACTTTTGTTCTGAATGATCTGCACCATACTCTGTTAAATAACTTTTTTTCTGAAGCCAAAGGCACTACTCAAAGAAAAAAAAATTCCTCATCACTTTTTCCCCTTCATCAACTTTTCTCAGAAAGTTCTTCACTCTCTCATGCAAACAGACTCCTAGTGATATTTTGTGGACATAGAGGAATTATATGTGGGCTCATGATATCACACTTACGATAATTTAAGTAATTTTTAATTTGTCATTTATTATTTTATTTGTAATATAAATTTTTACTACTCTTTATCAGTTTCTAATAATAAACATTTGTTCTTATACCAAACTATTTAAAATTGTTATGTAGCACATTCCATATAACATATGTCTTAGTAAATGGTAATCATTTTGTAGGGAAGGATCTTTGATTTTTTTTGACCAAAGAATACTCTGTCTGCAGACCAGCCAAAGGAATGATTCAGGAAGAGCTTTTGTTTCTCAGTTTAGAAACGTAAAAAAAATGAATTTTTAAAATAAACTATAATTTATCAATATATCTTATTCCTTATTCTACAATAGTAATTTGCAGCCATTATCATCTCTATTAGTGTTATCAAACTTGGTAAAAATTACATATACTGTGACTACATTTCTACTACTAGGGCCAATAAAAAGGAAAAACATACAAAGAAAGTAAAGTCTTTTATTTTGAAACTCAAGAAATACAATGTATGAACAGCAAAAGGCAGTGGGAGACCACCAGCCTCTCCATTGATATAGCCATTTTCATTTTCTCCTGGGGTCTTGCTGATCATGGAATTGTATCAAATATTCTTAACAGCATGAAATAATCAACAAACCTGAACTAGAGAAAGAACAAGATCAGTAGGCAGAAAAATGTTCTGATGGATTAAAAACTTTAGTTATAAAATTTGGGGCCACAAAAACCTCTATTTTATTATAGCTCTATTAAATATGTATTTTTAAAAATGATTTTTAAAAGGCTTTATAATGTGGGTACCACTCAAAAAAAAAAAAATCTGACCCTGCACAGACTTTCCTCGATGTGATTTATAATATATAAGTTTCTTAAGTTTAAAACTAGATAAAATAAAATTACCTTCAGGAAGACCAGAGATTGTTAGTAACACTTTCATTTTCCCTTAGATCTAAGCATTTCAAAACTATGATTCAGAGGAATAATATGAAATACAATAAACTGCATACTTCCCAGAAGTTCCTCCAATTCACTTTAAATTCCCTTTCATAAAAGCTCTTTCTTCTCTTTTTCTCATATTACAGTCTCAGTGCTCTGTCATATGGGCACTTTCTGAGGGAATGTTCCTTGTGGTGATAAAGATCAGTATTACCTCATGGGGTCTTCGCAGACTTATTCTTGCAAATGTTTAGTTTTCAATGAGAAATTTTAATTATATACTTTCATTTAAATAATAATTTACTATGTGGAATCTAGGAGAAAAAAAGAACAAACTAATCAAAAACAGACTCACAAATATAGAGGACAATATGGTGATGGCCAGAGGGGAGGAAGGTTGGGAGACTGGGAGAAAGGGGTGAAGGGTCAAAAAATTACGGGGATGATCACAGGATTGGGGAGCCCAGAATAGGGAATATAGTCAGTAGTGAGGTAATGGTGATGTGTGCAGAGCCAGAGAGAAAATAGAGTAATCGAGGGGATCATTTCAAAAACTATGTAAATGTCTAACTAATGTACTATCTACTTGAAACTAATAAAATAAATTTAAAAAAAAACATCTATTTCTACAAAAAAAAACTGTGAATAACCTAAATAGACAATTTTTAAAATATTACATGATTTTAGTGCTGGTTAGTACAGAATGATGCTTTTTACTATTAGCAAATAGTAATGAGAAATAGCATTACCCTTGAGTGGACTTCAAAGTGTAGTTAGGTCAAATGTTACTATTAATTATCTGAGATTAAATAATACTCTTTGTGGGCAAAATAGACTTCCATAAACGGGCCTAAGTGAGTTGCCTTTGCAGGTTGGTGAATAGCAATCCACTTACCCACCCCTAATAACTGAACTGACCTGTGGTTCACGCTAACCAATAGAATGTGACAAAAATTATACTGTGTGAGTTTGAAGCCTTCTGAGGTCTTGCTGCTTTCATTCTTGCCCTCTCAGAATGTTTCACTGTCATGAAAAAACAAAACAAAAACAAAACCAGTCTAGCCTGCTAGTCAATGAAAGGCCATGAGTATAGGAACTAAGACATCTCAGATGAATTCAGCACCAACCTCAAAGTTATAAGTGGTGCCATGTTGGACAATCTTACCTGGTTGAACTGTCGATGCACTCGATTCTGAGGAAACAGTGTTTTAAAGTCATTGGGGGTGGTATGATATCAAAGATACTTCATGTAGCAGTGTCCTATTTTTAAATAGTAATATATTTTCCATCATTACATGAACATCATACACATATCTTTAGGATTCCTTAATCCAAAGTTGCCTGAAAATGTTCACAAAACAAGCATAACAGACAAAAAAGGTAGTTTTTCTATGATAAAAAATAATAGATCTTTTACTATTTCAATATGACAGGTCACCCACCAATATCCTGGGGGAATTTTTTGAATCTCAGATGTTTTGGGGGGGTCAGGGGTTCAAAGAACACTTTGATCTTGCACTCTGCCTAAGAAACTAATACTAAGTATTTAGTGACTTAGAAGGAAAAGCAACATTTTCTATGGTTCTTTGCATTTCCAAAGGTAAAAGTTGGAAGAGATTTTTGTTCATCATAAGAATTTATTTTAAAAGGAAGCATTCTTCCTCCAATTTTATATTGGCTTTTCACTGTATAGTTTTTGCTTATTTGACTAAAAAGTCAATATTGTTCAATGGAATATTTTAGACTAATGAAACTAGATTGCAAAAAATAATCTAACAGTTTGACTTCTCTTTCAGTAGAGGTTTAAAATGATAGATATCATTATGTTATAATAGAAATCAAAATGACTCCTCTTGCTATGCTCAGGAGAAAATATTGATAAGCTCAGAGAACTAATTGGGAGAAGATTATCAAAAACAACCTCGGCTGTAGGAAATACTCTGATGTAAATCAGAAACTATGAAGAATGTGACTCCTTCAAGGAAAAATTTGGTTATAAACTATTTGGGACTCTAAACACTAGTGTTTATTTTATTGTTATTTATATTATTTTCTTTCAGAAGTGCATTATTAAATTCCTCTTTTGCATGTCTCTTTATATATTCAATATTAGGAATAATTATCTTTTTACATATCCCATATTAGTTTTAAAAAATTAAAAACAATTATCAGTGTATAGGACAAAGTATCATGAGTGAGAAGAATTACTTTCAAATTACTTTACAACTTAAATTCAGCTGAAGTGTATGGCTAAAAACTTGTTTTAGTCTTAAATTTATTCTGTAGACAAGTTATGGAAAAATATAGATATGATTGCTTAGACAGTATCTTAAGCACATGTAAAACTAAAAGGATTATTTAGAAATAAAATGAGTAAAAATATGAAAATACCAAATATTGAGTGCACTCTTTGTTTTGAAGCTACACTAAGATCTCCCAAGTGAAACACAGCAAAACTAGAGTGCTTTCTTATCCTTGAGCTGAATTATCTCATATTATATGAGATAATTTAAGCCCTCAGTTATTATGATAAATATAGGTATGCCATAGGTCACATGAGGTCAAAGCGTTTATTTATAACTACCTTAATAAATACCATTCTTTTGACTAATCTTTTTATTGTAATGCACTTTAATTTGACAATAGAGTTGACGACCTCTTTCTTCATTTTCCAAGGTAGTAAATGATGAAATTATCACCTTAGCCAGAGAGCTATATTTTTCTTTGAGTCAATGAAAAAGGCAAAATAGAACCAAAGCTTCAAAAACTTTAATAGTTAACCATTTATAAGAAGTGGCCCTTTTTAAATGAGCAAGACACCAAAAACCATCTGTGTAAGAAATGTCAGAATGAAATATAGCGAAGGCAGCTTCATACTGAGAATCTTTATCAGAGTGTACAAGTCTTTTCTCAAACATGGCCCTTATCCGAGTGAGAAGATCACAGGGGAAGTAATTACTAAAGGGTGCATCCAGCTGAGTTTCCATTTTATCTTCAGCAAGATCAGAGTTTACGGCTCCTGTTGGATGTTAATTTTGAACGTGGGTAATGCAGGTTGTATTTTCTAAAGACCTGATGAAATGTGAAGATGAACAATTTAAACTTTCTCTAATCAAAAAATATTTCCAGTAGAATATAAAGACATCACAATTAATTAGTTTTAAAAAATTTTTCTCTTTTGATTTACTCTCAGGTTATTAGGATATGAAACTATATTCTATGTTTAACAAGTGGGAAAAAAAAGAAAAGACTATTTCACTCTTAGAATGAAAATTAAGGTAATTAAAACAGAATTAAATAAGGAAGAGCAGAGATTCAGGTTTTGAAAACACTTTCAATAGAGTTATTTGATTCGCTGGATTCAATAACGATATAATTTAACACAAGAGTTTACTCAGAAACTTCAGGTGCTTGACAGAATTTGTCATTCTTTGTTTTGGAATAGGTAATGCCAACCCTAGTATATACTAACAGAAAGTAACAAATCAAATTAAACTCTGTGAAGGTGTAAAAAAATAATTTTTTTCTCATCTTCTAAGTACTTCTAGCTGGGCTAATGATCAAATTAACAGAGGCATTCACTGGAGATAATCAACTTTCAATACGTGCACTCGAGAATTCACATAAGCATGAAAACCCTAAAGACAGTGAGGCAAAATAAGGTATATATGTCATTTTGGGCAAAACTGGAAAAATAGGAAAGGGTTTTGATATTTCAGAGGAGAAATAGGCAATGTACAGGTAGCCAAAGAAAGTGACAAACCAGAAACAATGGAACAGAGGGAAATTGAGTAGACAGAGTTTTGCAAGGGGCCTTTCTGTGTACTATGCTTAACATGCTGAGGTAATTATGCTGAAGTTCACTTCCTAATGCAGGTTTTTCTGTCTGAATCTCTTTAAGAGGAAAAGGAGAAGTAAAACAAACAAATGAACAAATAAAAACTCTTCCTGAGTTTGTTGAGCTTTGTTTTCAGCTGAAAATAATCTGCATGCTGGGGTGGCATATTCTGGGGAGACTCACTCCCATTCCCCACAATTCCACGTACACTGAGCATATATCTATATTAAGTTAAAACAAAAAAGTTTAAAGAGCTTATCTTTCCCTGTATTTTTATTGACGGTCTCTTGCATAGGAATAAGTAAGTAAATATATGCTTCATATTTGTGAATTCATTTACTTCTAGTCTGCTGTGGTATAGAATGTTATAAGGTAGCTAAATATTATGTTAATGTACATATCTTTCATATTTTTGAGTAAATAAAGATATTCTAAATTATCTAAGAGTCTTCAAAAATCCAAGAATATGTTAGTGGTTATTTTATTAATGGTTATTCATTAAAATGATTATTGACTATATCATTAAAACACAGGCCAATATTTTAAATTTCATATACACGGATAGGCAACATTACTAAGGAGTATCTTTTGAATAATATTACTTTTGATATATGAAGTTTACACTACCTTACTGTGGTGAAATGTAAATATACTTAATTTAAAGTGTGACTATTTGAAATTCTTACACAAACCAATTTATGTCTGGCTTTACAAAGTTAGCAGTTAGTTTACAATGATGAGCTGTAACTGACATAGATGTAAATTCAACAAATTGTTTATATAAACTGATTAATATCTAGATTAACTTTCCTAAAGCTGTCACTAATATTTTTTCTTTAAGATAGTTAATGTCAAGAAAGAATGTCCAGACTATAGGAAAGTTTTATAAGTATTTATTTGAACCAAAATTTTGAGGACATGACCAGAAGCAAAACCTCAATGGATTGAGAAAATGCTCCCGAGAATGACAGTTTTGCAGTACCTTTTATGCATTTAGAATCAAAGGTGAAAATGTTAAGAAAGTTACGTGAAATCTATCGGTGGTAGATTAAGGAGACAGGAGAAAGCAAAGCAGGGAAATCTCTAGAACTGGATAAAACGCAAAATGAAGAAACATACTTTCACAGGATAGTAGGTGCAAGATAGTTAATAATCAACATTGACAGTCCATAGAGATGATATGCGGGGAGCAAGATAACAATGAGAGGTTCTGTGGTCTTGGGCGCTCGTGCCTGCCGTTGTGCCTTCAAGAGGTCTAGAAAAAAATTACTCTTACATTCCAAAGGTACGTTATCTTGGATGCATAAGAAAAATGGACAGGGCTTATTTAAGGTAAAGAGCAACCTTTGCTAAGGAAGCTATAGGCCTGGGACATGACCACCAGCCATGGCCTGCCCAGTTAGGAATTTTCGATCAGACCATACTGTCTGGTTGCTTTTGGTCACTGAGCTTCTCATGCTGCCATGTGCTCCTGCCCAGAGTTTACCAGGTTTATTACATAGCCCCTTTTTCATTCACAACAATCTAAAATTTTACCTGAATTCTATTGAAAAATAGCATTTATAGCAGTGTGTGAACACATCAATGACTGTGATACTCCAAGGGAATCTTCCTAGAGTATTAACTGTCAACTGTTTTAATTGGTGCAGCATAAAATCTTGACAAGGTCAGTGAAGCTGGCACTCTTAGTATTTAGTATCAATGTCATATGCATCAATAATTAATACTGGGCAATTTTACATTTTGGGAGATAAGCTTAGGTAATAGGAAAAGTCAAGATTTTAGTGAAAAGGAGAAAACGGTTCTCATCCCAGGTGAACTCTCAACTAGGTGTGAAATCAGCCTAATGACTTAACTTCATTAAAACTTAGTTTCGTATTTGTAAAATAGGAATTAATGAGCATTTTATACATCACTGTTAAGGAACATTTAACACATTGGTTCTTACATAAAATATGCTAAATAGCAAATAAAATAACAATTTACCCATTTTTCGTTTCCTAAGATAGTGTCCTTTCTTACATCTTTTTTGCAATTCAAATGTAAGTTATAAATTCATCAAGCATAAAAATATTTACTACTTTACATGTATCAGTATGCTATTAAATTCGTAAAGCATAATATGAGAGCAGAATTTAAAGTCAGCATAGACTGTGTAACTGTCATTGTGAATGCAAAGCACCTAAAATTTAGAAACTTAAACAGGAGAACTAAATAAAGCTGTTAACGTGCCATCAAGTTTATATTCATAATGTCCTAGATAACTAGATGCTAAGGGCTGAGAAAGGAGTTCACACACACACACACACACACACACACACACACACACACACTCCCTTATCCTCAGCCTAATCTTTCCATGACAGTCTTTTCCCTGAATTTTTAGTCTGTAGATAATACAATTTCATATATACTTATGTCTAGAAAGTGCCCCAGTATACTAAGTTTAAAGGTGTAAAAACAGGTTATAGTTGCCTAGTAAACAGGTGAAAAATGTTAAAACTACTGAAACTACTCTTTTATTTTTGACTAAATCCTATTTATAGCATTTCACTTTCTGCAAACAAATAAACATTTTTCTCCTTTGATATTTGCTTTTTCTTTCACACATTCAGAATTAAATTGCGAAAACATAGCTTGGGTTCCTTATACTCAAGTTCCTAGTTTACAATTAAAATTTACATGCGAAATAAGAAATAAAGCTATTCATGTTTCTCTATTTACACATTTATGGCAAAAATATAGGATATGCAGAGCGCTGTGTGTTATGTGTGTACTGGTTATTTCATACAAATGTAGTCTTTAGAATGTATCTTTATTGAAAAATAAATTTTAATAATATTCTTTCTCAAATCAGGAAAGAGCTTAAGACTTGTTCATTTATATTATGAAAGAAAAAGAGTGATACCATATATAACATTTCATCATTGACATTTTCAGAATGTCTGTGTTAATTATATTATTAGATATTTTTAATAGATTGTCTGGTTTGTTATGATAATTATGCATTTGTGTTAACTATTTAACAAAACGTATAAAAACTGAATGCATTACATAAAATCTAATTAAATACTTTTCTATTTAGTAAATATTCAATGCAAGGACTCACTAGACTATTATTTGACATTTTGAAAATAATTCTGAACATAATGTTTCAGGCTTATGATATCAATTTGTAAAATGAAAATAAAATACTATTTTTATATGTAAATACATTAGAGAACATAATGTAATATTAATAATATAATATGAGCATTATTTTCACTTTAAACAGAAAATATATAGTAATCATCACTAGGTAGCCAAAACAAAAAAAATTATACTATATAATTATTTATTCGAACAATATTTTTGTTATATTTTCTACTACTAATAAAAATATAATCCTAAAATTTACCATCCTGAGAATTTGTGCATTAACGTCACTTGATATATACGAATAATTGTGTTAGGTATTTTTTAATAAGAACTTTTTAAAAATATTTTAAAAATATTTTATTAGAATAGGTGCCCACATATTAGAGATCTTGATTTGAGAATAATTCTATTTATTTCAAATAAACAATTTAGTGCAGTCCTATAACTACAGAAGACAAATAATTCAACATAAAATCTTTTAGATTTCAGTTTAAGACACTTATTTATGAGATTTGATTTATTCTCATGATTTGCCTTTGTTTCCCCCACACATTGCCATCACCAGCCTGATGAAGTAGCTAGGAACTATACTATGACTGACTTTGTTATCTGAGTCTTAGTTCCTTTTCAACTACTATGATATCTTGGCCAATATATTAATAAGATGTGCCTCCTTTATCTATTTTAAATCCTTAGTCATAAACTATTTTTATAAGATCTGGAAGTGTAACTTCAAATCAAAATCTGTATGATAACTTTTAGGCAGTGATTATTTTCATGTTATAAATGAAGGAATTAAGAACCAGAAAGTTGAATAGCTGAGTCAGTGTTATTCTAAAAATAAAATAGAGATGGAGTAAAATTTCCTCTGTTCTATCAACAATGTTTCCTATATATGGGTTTATTTCTTTCTGCCTGCACACACCTTCATTTCAAGAATCAATTATTCATTTTCTTTTAAGAAGGAAAGAAGGAAAAGAAGGAGGAAATGGGATAAAAAAAATCATAACTGTCTTCCATTATTACATACCACATTATCTTCTCCCACACCAACTGCTTTAAATAGTGGCATATTGCAGAATTTATCAGTTTAAATGTCTAAAACTATTTGGGAATATTAGGAGTGAAGCAGTTCAGAACTGATAAAAATGAAACAGAGAGTTCATGGTCCACATCTTCTAAGGAAGAGTCAACTACCCTGTCAAATGTGGGCAGAGATTGATAAATCTTCTCATTTTTCAAAGAGAGTAATAAATCCAAAATTTATTCAAAGTCTCCTAATTTTAAATTTCACATAGTGAGTTGAAAACTACCATGAATTTATAACTTCGTATCCACGTTCACTTTGACAAGATTATTGCTGTTTAAGTCATTTGACATCTGGAGTCTGCCACCAACACTCCAAAATACAAAGGTTGGCGATGACTTACCTGTCAGTTTTTGAAATACATTTTAAATTCACATCTTAGCTGATCTGTCAGCAATTTAGACATTTGTTTATTGAAAGATTCCTTAATTATTCCAACTACTAATAAGAAATGATAACCATGTGCCATGACAGAGGTGGTAATTACTAGTACAATGGCAATCGTGTTAGAATATATAAATGTATGATATTAACATGTTGTATACCTTAAGTTTATATAATGCTAATATGCCAAATATAGTTTAATAGTTTTTAAAGAAAAAAATCTTTATTTGGCTTTCTATCCTCATTGTCAAGCTCACCTATGACCATGTTTCAGTTTTCATCTTTCATGCCAATAACTCTCAACCCTTAGCATTTAGAACAGATTCCTGTTCATTCTATATAGGAATACTGACATATCCTCATATTCTTATATCCAAGGAACAGCTAAAGTGTTAATTCCCCAAGGATATATTGGTCGTTATTTTTTTAATTTCAGTAAATGTCATTATACTTTTATAGCATTCTATTTTTGTTTCATAGACCATTATTGTTTTACTATACATTTAATTATATAATAATTTCTTTGAATAATGTAATAATATATCTCCTACTAGATTATAATTTCTATAAGAATAATAATTTTATATCTTATCTTTACTGTGACACCTACATAGCTAATATGCTGCCTGGCATGCTACATGTTTGTCAGTAAGTAATTTATTGCCTCTCAGCTACAAATTTACCCTTCACTATAGGCTCTGCAATGGGAGGAATTCCTCTGACAGGTATTTCTTCATCACAGTGAGCACAGTGTTAAGCATCCTCAGAAGAGGGCACAGGAGGGACATGGCAGGAGGCTCCCCTGAGGAGGCTGGTAGCTCACAGGGGCTGGGCACTGTGGGTGTAAGAACATCAAGCATGGGTCCCTCGGCAACCTCACAGCCAGAGCTTGGCCCAGGGACAACCTTCCTGCACCCCTCTCTACACCGACCCCTCACATTCCACGCTTCCTGTCAGCACAGGAGCTGCAATTCCTCACTAGCACCCCTGCGCCTCAGTCTGCCATTGGCAGGCTCCTGCACATTCGTGCTTCGGTCCATTGAATAAGATTCCATTGTGTGCCACCTGTACTCAGGAATAGCTGCTTTCGGCTTGTCTAACGTTGCAGACTAGCCCTGACCCAGGCAAATCAATGAACTTCTCTGCTATCAGGCGGGCTGCAGCTGCTCCTTTTCCAACAACCCTTGGAAAGGGGAAGATTCAGACGATAGACTTATGTAGTTGGTGGAGCTCATGTCATTTATCCCAGTTATGATTATCTGTTATCTTTACCTTCTATATGGTAAGTGACAAGCTCTACATTGCACCAACAAACATAAAGTGGAAGGTTTCTCAATTGTTTGAAGGCGGTCCATCAGCCGAAATACAGACATGCACACAAAAGGATGCTTTTACTACATATATGCCCATATATATTTGTTTCGGCATCCCAGGTAATAGTAAAAACCTGAAGAAAATCTAAATGTTGAGTAATAGAAGAATGGCTGAATAAATTCTGACATGTCTTTGGTGGACTCTATTTTTGACAACTCACCCCTTAGTCTCAACAATCTAATCTCTTCATTATTTTACAACAAAAACTAAAATATTTCTGAAGTTTCTTTTTTGTCTAGTGAAACCATATGAATTACATCCCAGGACAAGAGATTTGAAGGCTGGTCTGCTGTGCAGCTTCTGAGAAAGTTATTTCTATATGTAAAGAGGTTGGGGGTGGGGGGTTCCTATCTATTTCCTGCTTAAGAATGAGAGTAT
>CM053508.1:10071209-10115789 GCA_028627145.1 Eidolon dupreanum
CCAAAAAATCAAAACAAAGCAAAAAGACAAAAAACTAGTTCTGTCTGCCATGTAAGCTGCTTCTCATTCTTTTCCCACCCTGGCTTTAGCAATAGAATGCCATTATTGAATGACTGCCTGGGATTTCTGAGCTCAGAGTGAGGAGCCCCGGTAGTCTCCACTCCCTGCCTCCTGAGCAATCTCTTTAAGGTCCCAGCCTTCCTGCTGGAAAAGAGAGAGGCCACAGTGAAAAAGCAGTAAGGCTCCAGACTTGAGGATGAGAAGTAATCTGGATATTTCAGCCCCAGCAACAAAATGGCTGAATGTTCTTGCAAGACCTTATACAGAGGCCAACAGAATAACCATCTAAGTATGGCTCAGTGAACCTAGAGAATCCAGAGAAATAATAAAATGGTACCGGAGTTTTCAGAAGGTTTGTTATGCAGCAATGTGCAGTAATAGATAACCAAAAAAAAATAAATTGTCACATTGACATAAAAGAAAAGTAAGGAACATCTCGATGGTTTTCAAATTCAGCTTATATCCTAAAGATATTGAATTTCTGAAATCATGATGACAGCACATTAGCAGAGTTTGCAGTGTATTCTTGCAGCAAATAAAGCTGCTGTAATTTGCCATTTCATTGACTCAGGTGTCTCATCACAAAGAAAGGAAATAATAGTCTTTCTCTACAATTCAGTTGAGATAATTGGTATATTCTTGTCAGGGTCATCTCATTACTGGAAAGATAAAGATTAAATGGAAGAATTTAGAACACCAACTTAGAGACAAGAATCACTGGCTTATAAAGTCAGAGTAGAAGAGCAAATTTCTTAAGTTGTTTTACAAAATTCTCTGTACCTCAGATGTAAGCCTCACTTATTAACAGGGTAGGTTTAGGGAAAAAATAATGATTTTAAAATAACTTATAAGAAATTTTGCTACCACCCCCAAAACAGCTAGAATTACAGTGATTCTCAGCATCATTGCAAAAGCAGAGCAAACAGGGAAATAAATCCATATCCAAAGTAAATGACTATTCAGTAAGAACAAATTGTTATCCATCCATGCAGGAAGGTATTCAGTATAATCAGCTATTATCCAGGTAGTTAGCTGCCACCCTTAGGAAAAGTGTATTAGAGATTAAATATAAGACTCTCTATTACAGATAAGATGGGAACTCATAACTTTTTATTTTTAAATTTAAACCCTTGACTTGTTGCCTCTTCCAACTGATTAAGAAATCCTCTTTTACAGAGTATGTAAGCTGTGCCACAGTGAATTCAGAAATTTCTGCTCTGTGAGGACTCTCATCCATAAAAAGACTGCAGTGTTTAAGTTTTGAGAAGCATTTGTTTGATGTTTCTATTTATTCCAAGGATTTTGAGCAGTGTTTATGTTAGTAGCATGTACTTTACTTTTAAAATATAATTATTCTGCTACTTTTCCTGATTCTCAAGAATAGGTTGAGATTGAAAGTTAAGCTCTAAAACCTCTTGTCATTGGCATTTAACTCTGTGAATGAAGATTTTTGTCTTAAAGCATAATCACAATAAAATGTGAAAATAAATTTAAAATTGAGATTAGCTAAAGATTAAAAATTTCATCTCTGATTAACTATTCCATGCTTATCATAGATAATTATTGTTTCATTATAATATAAATATCACAATTCTAAATTTATAAAATAGATATGTAAAATATCATACATGTTGGGACACAATTCTCCATGAATACCATGTATATATTTCATATTCTCTGAATAAAGACAGTTATGGTCAAGTTAAGGACATTTGTATAAAGAGACTTCTAGTATAGAGACATCTCCTTCCTGAAAGACATTACAGGTATAAAGATAAACAACTTCCCTTTCCTTTTAGAAGGATTTGTTTATATTGATAAGCAGCATAAAGATAAGGAAATAAATAAAGTGAAATAAAGATAAGACAAAAAGATAAAGATAAAGTAAAGCAAAGTCCCCTCTCTCTCTCTCCCCTCCCAATTCCTCCCTTCCTCCCACCCTCCCTCCCTTCTTCTCTCAACTCTCTCTCTCTCTCACCTATCTCTTTCCACAGTAGGGATAGGCAGATCACCAGCAGCCAGACCTTAAATAAGATCAGATTTTCATTATTTGAGGGGGGTTTCTCTCCAGCGATACAGGCTTTGCAAACACAGGTGATATCTAGCTCTCACAAAATGCCCTGGGGGTATTGGTGTTTAGAGAATGACAAAAGAGTCCATTTCTGACACAGCCATATGTTTTTCATATAAATTATAATGAGTTTCATGTTAAATATTATTTTAAAAAGATATATTCCACTAGAGAATGGTTTAAGTCATGGCACAATGATATTATATTCATCTCCTCACACAGTCAAATGATACAGATGTTCTAAAACATCTCCAGTGAAACAAACATTTAAACTTTTCACATCTGCCTTGTTGATTTTTGTTTTAATTATTAAGTATTGTTACCTTTATCAACAAGTAAAATAATTCATTATTAAGTTGAAGAGCATTCCCTTACAACCTTTCTAGATACAGGTTAAATTTCTTCAGAGCCTGCAATCATCTTTAGCCTCTTTCTTTAGTCAAAGAGTATGTGTTTCCCATGTTTCCTCTTGAATGTTGTCTATTTTCCCCCAGCTTTATTAACGTGTGTTAAACATACAATGACATCTTAAGAGTATATTTTGATGTCTTTGGTAATTGTATACAGCTGTATAACGACAACCAAAATCAAGTCATAGAACATTTTCCTCACCCTAAAATGTACCTCCTTGGCCCTGCATAGTCAATCTATTTCATGATTTTTATCAGGATACTTTTTGATTGTATTCTATTCTAAATTATAAATTGTAATTATAAGAGATTCTGGATTCTGTTAATTTTTGTCAAATATCGTTAAATTGTTTTAGTAGGAAGCAATCTTGGTTGAAGTTCAACCGTAGACACTAACTCTTGGCTAACATCCTTGGTCTCATTTCAGATCTGATTTTGTTTGAGCTGCTTTGGGCCTGTTTTATACATGGATATTTCAGGGATTAATCAGGTTTGCGGTTAGTTAGAATTTAATATCTCCTCTCTGTCTTTCTCCTTTCTACAATTTCATCAGTCTATTTACTAGCCAGAATTTCTCTGGCTTCAATGTTCTGGATCTCCTGGCTAGAAAGTCTGTGTGCCTTTCCACTAGGCATCCTGTCACTTAATATACTGGGCCACAAAAACAGAAACTCAGTTCACACAATTGCCCTGCTCTAAGTCTAAACTCCCCATGAGAATTTACCTGCTTCTTTCATGCTAATGCTTTCCAGGCATTATTTTTTGTTATATATACATATATTATAGTTCTTTTCTTTTATTGGACAGTCAGGTGGAATTGATTTAATTATTACAGAAGCAAAAGTTCCTACTTCTTTTATCACTTTTTTTTATCTTTACTGTTTTTCTAGTTTACCCAAACCCCCTTTAAATATGATTACCAAAATAGACACGGCAGTCTTTGAAGGATCTAATTATTTTCAAATTAGAGCAAACTTTACATATTTATTGATATATTAACTTTTTTATGTGATTATGAGTGAATCCCATAGTACATGTTTATCACTTAAAACATAGTTTTCCCTGTATTTAATGCTCTCATTAGACAGGAGTTAAACTAAGAATTGTTTACATATAATACATATTCCCCTTCAAATTATTACTTTGTCTGTAAGAGCTGTCTGAGATAACATAGTCCTTATGTTAATTTTCTAGACTGGCACACATAAAGACAGCTGTTGATAAATTACATGTGCTTTGTATTTGTCTGAATAAAGACAAACAATATAGATTCCTTATGAAAATGAATGTAACATTTTCACTTCCAATTGATTGTTCCAAATAGTTCTGTTTCACCGTTTCAGAAATATCCATATTTGTGACTAGGATAGTACAAATTTACTTTCTATCTGTAGAAATTATATCCAAATTAATTCTCCTGGTGCTATTTAAATTCATTCAATCTGTTTCATAGCTGACATATTTTATTGACCAGAATTACAAAATGTGATAATCCAAATAATGGTGAAAACAAATGTCATTAAAGGAAATAAAGTAATAAGACATACAATTCTCAAACACACCAATATATATTCTTTCTATAGTTATCATAACAGAGATTGCAAAAGATATGAAGAATACATATAATAACTTAAATTAACTAAGTGATTTAACTATTTATTTTTAATATTTATTTATAAGATGCTGTTGATTTACTCTACCAAAGTCATAACTATGGATGATATGTGAATAACTTTCCAATCCTACTTACTCAATGTTATCAAATGCGAATGAAGAGTAAAGCAGTAATTTTTCATTTGAGTATACATTAATCTTCACTTATATTATTTTATTTTAACTATGAACTATTTTAGGGCATATCTAAGCAATACAGAAGGGTACACAGATACAACCCAAGTGACTTCTACATTAACATTTACTTGGTGTCAATAAAATTGTGAAATTGGTGCTTTCTAAACTGAGGAGAGGTCATTTTAAAATATCTTTTTGACAAGTTTATGCAAACAAACAGCTTTTCTACTTCAATCATAATAGGGACAATTAGCAAGCATACTTTAATCCTCCATGACCTTGTCTGTGAATGACAATGTACTGCCCAACATCTAGTCTCCTTATTGAACAAAAGTTGCTCAATAATGTCTCTTGTGGCCTTGATGATAAATCTAAAAGCCCAACCTCATCTATTTCTGTGGCAGGAATTACCAGATGCATAAGCCAAATAGATTATCTTTCAAATTTAAAGGCAAATAATGATGTAATTATCAGTTCACTGGAGAAGACAGTAGAATTTGACATTGATGAAGAGAAATATGTCATTATGCAAAAACAAGTCTGATCTCTCTCTCTCTCCCTCTCTCTTTTTGACTTTCTATCTATCTGCATCATATGGCTGGCTATATATGCATCATTAGTGCTTTATCAAATACAATCAGATAGGAAGACTCATAACATGATAAATAACTATAAATTCAAATCTCTTAATAAATCACATTACTAATTTAGCTGTACACTATCCTCTCAATTCAGTTTCAGTTTATAACTAGTTTATTTTTTCATAAAATGTTTTCATAAGGTATATTTTGTTATTTATAAGAGTTAACACTATAAATAAAAATATAAATCTGTTCAGAAAAATTTGTCACTGAATGCTGATACAATTTTTTTTTTTATCCCTGAGAAATACCACTTAAAAATCTCTATGGTGTTGAACAATAAAATAAAAGATTCAGCTTTGCTGAATCTGTTGAAATCCTGAAAATAAAATATCATTCAAGGAAAAGAAAGATTTAAAAATCTAACATATGCATTAAATACTCTCTTCACCTTCAATACAACTTTGTGAGATGCATATTATCATCTCTATTTTTAGGTAGAATGAGAGATGTGCAGCAGCCTTAAGCTACAAGTTGATGGTAATAAAACTAATAATTAGTAGAACTTAAGAATTGACCTTGGGCTATCTGATGGTACAAAGAAAATAAACCCACACATATATATTTTTCTTTAAAAAATATTTTAAGCTGCAAGGAATTTGAAGAGATCCTCAATTTGGTTCTTTCTTTAGATAGTCAAATATCAACCAAAAAAAGGAGATGTTTCTAATGTTTTTCTTCCCTATTCTACTTTTGTTTTTATTTGATATTTTTTTGCATTTGCTTAAAGACTTTCTACATGGTGGCAAGGGTGGGGACTCCAGTAATTTTCTTCATGAGTGCTAATCACATTTATGTCCATTTCCAGACTAAGTAATTTTAAGATTTAAAATTTTTAAATGTTATTTTTTTGTGGTAAGAACACTTAATATGAGATCTACTCTCTTAGCAAACTTTTAAGTTTATTCCTAAGTATGTAATACAGTATTGTTAACTACAGACACAGCGTTGTTTAACAGATCTATAAAACTTATTTATCTTCCTTAACTAAAACCTTATGCCTGTTGGTTAGCCACTCCCCATTTCTCCCATGGCCCAGCCCCTGAAGACTACCATGCCACTAAAGGGAATTATGAGTCATTTGTCATTCAGTGTCTAGCTTATTTCACTTAGCATAACGTCCTCAAATTTCATTCATGTTGTTGCATGTTGCAAAATTTCCTTCTTTTCAATGGCTGAATAATACTCCATTTTACATATGTATACCACAAGGGTTCCAGTTTCTCCAAACCTTGCCAACACTTGTCTTTTGTTTCTTGTTAATAGCCATGCTGACAGGTGTGAGGCAATGTGTTTCATTGTGGTTTTGATTCATATTCCCTTGATGACTGCTGACACTGACCATCTTTCCATATATCCGTTGGCCACCTCTATGTCTTTTCTGGAGATCTGTTCAGATCTTTAGCCCATTTTAAATATTGGATTATTAGTTGTGTGTGTGTGTGTGTGTGTGTGTGTGTGTGTGTGTTTATTTTTTTCACTATTGAGTTGTAAGAGTAACATATATTTTAGCAAATAGCTCTTATTCAGATACATGGTTGGCAAATATTTTCTTCCATTCTTTTTTACTCTGTCAATTGTTTACTGTGCAGAGCTTTATAGTTCAATGTAATCCTGTTTGTCTGTTGGTGCTGTTGGTACCATATCTATAAAATCATTGCTAAGATATGTCATAAAGCTTTTCTCCTGTTTTCTTCTAGAAATTTAATAGATTCAGGTCTTATATTTGAGTTGATTTCATGTATGATGTAAGATAAAGGTCTATTTCATTCTTTTGTTTATGGATATCCAATTCCTCAACACTCTGTTGAAGAGACTGTCCTTTCCCTATTGTATATTTTGGCATGCTTATCAAAGATTCATTGACATATATAAGTGTGGGTTTATTTCTGGGCTCCTTATTCTGTTTCATTGGTCTATACTTCTGTATTTATGACAGTATAATACAGTTTTAGTTGCTGTAGCTTAGTAATATATTTCAAAATCAACAACAGTCATGCCTGAAGATTTGTTCTTCTTTCTCTATATTAATTTGGCTGTTTGGGTTCTTTTACAGTTCAGAATAAATTTTGGAATTTTTTTTATTACTATAAAGATCTTATTGGGATTTTGGTGGGGATGGCATTAAGTGTGTATACTGCTTTTAAGTCTTCTGATCCATTCATATCTATGTCATTCCATTTGTTTGTGCCCTCTTTAATTTCTTTCAAAGTTCAGTAATTTTCAGTGTACAAGTCTTTTAATTTTAGTTAAGTTTATTCCTAAGTATGTTATTTTTTTGGTACGATTGCAAATGGGATTGTTTTCTCATTCAGATAATTCACTGTTGGTATATAGAAAGGCAACTGATTTTTTAAATATGATTTTATATACTGAAACTTTATTAAATTTTTATTAATCTAACACATTTTTATGGAGTCTTTCAGATTTTCTACATATAACATCAAATCATCTACAGAGATAATTTTACTTCTTTTTTCCCAATTTAGATGTCTTTTATTTCTTCTCCTTACCTGAATGTTCTGACTAAGACATCCAGTACTGTGAGGAATAAAAGTGGTGAGAGTGGACACATTTATCTTATCTTTGATCTATTAAAGGAAAAGTTTTATTTTTCAACATTGAGTAAAATGTTAGCTGTGGCTTTTCATATATGGCCTTTATTATGTTCAGATTCTTTCTATTGCTAGTTTGTTGAGAGGATTTTTTTTTTTAATCATAAAAAGACTTCAAATTGTGTCAAATGCTTTTCTGCATCTATTGAGATTATCATGTAATTTTACTCCTTCATTCTGTTAACGTGGCATAACATTGATTAACTTCCATATGTTAAATCATCTTTGCACCTCAGGGACAAAGTCCACTTGTTTGAGGCATTTGATATTTTTAATGTGATGTTAAATACAATTTACTAGTATTTTACTGAGAATTTTTGCATCTGTAGTCATCATGGATATAGGGATATTGGCCTGTGGTTCTTTTCTTTGTGGTGTCTTCATCTCGCTTTGAGATCAGGGTAATTTGGAAGTTTTTTCTCCACTTCAATTTTTTGCAATAGTTCAAGAAGGATTAGTATTAATTTGTCTTTAAATATTCGGTAGAATTCACCAGTGAAGCCATCTGTTCTTGAACTTTCACTTGTTGGGTAGTGTCTCTTTACTGCTTTAGTGTCCATACTATTATGTCTGTTCAGACTTTTTTTTGATGATTCAGCCTTGTTATATTGTTTGTTTCTAAGACTTAATCATTTCTTCAAGGCCATCCAATTTATTGGCATAATATATTCATCACATTCTCTTAAAATCCTTAATTTGTGACGTTATGACTCTCATGTTTACTTTTTTTATTTTAAACATCTGTTTTTAATTTAAAATAAAAATAAAACTTGCTAACATTCCACACTTCTCTCTCTCTCTCTCTGTGTAGTAACAATTCTTTTATGTAATGTTCTTTGTATCTATGTATTTTTATAGTAATGTAATTACATTATACATATTGTTCTAACTCGCTTTTCTCAGACAACTCATATTTGATCTTCTTTTTATATTCCTGTTCACTAAATTAATCTTATATATTTTATGTTTCTTTCTGTTTCTTTTCTTTTATTGGTGTATAAAAAAACACATTACATTTTTTTATGTTGAGCTGGTTTTATTTTATAAATAAAATTCTTCATTTTTAAAATGGATTTTATTTTCAAGAAATTTAACGTATACAATACTGTTCACCTAAATTAGTCTTTATTCACAATTGTTACAAATATGTTTAAATAATTTTCTTAACATTTTGTTTTCATTCTAAATTCAATGGCACTAATAAGCCTTGTATGGATATAGCATCTTAAAATGCTTAAGTTATTCAGAGAATCTCATTTTACTTATTTAATGTTAACCTAAACATATGTAATATTCATCAGCCCTCAATTATACACCTTGAGAAATCTGCCTGTTATATATAATTTGGTGAAATTTTGTTTTGGAAGATGAAAATTTTTCCTTCTTTTATTGTTTTTACTTACAAGTTAACACTGACACAATATTTTTCTTTTTATCAATTGATATAATTTAACAAAAATGCCAAGATAGCAACATTAAATAATAATCATTAAATAAATATAATGTAGCCTTTATCTTATTGCCTGATATGTTATTCAACCTTTTACAAATTACTCATCTTTTTGATCCTAAAGATAAGTTGGATATGGGACATATATATCTATTTATTTAGAAGCATTATGAAGAATAATAACACATAGAGTTGGATTCTAGATTATTTATATAACAAATTCTGTTTTTCAGGTTTGCTCAAGGCAAAATGTGTTTGAGAAAATAGGAACTTACACTGAACTTGATTCTATAGCTACAAGAAAGCAAATCTGACTCTGGGATTATTCTTAGTTGTCTTCCTGAATTTCCTCTCCATTTATTTGTGACTTGGATTTGAACATTAAAGAGAAAGATTGACAAAAATAATTACAAACCTAGCATTACATTTTATCCTAAATATACATTATTATTGATTAGTTGTATATAACATTTATGTTATTTATGATTAGTGGTGATTACTAAAATTGTTGGACTATTTTTTCTCAACAACTGGCTTTTACCCAAGGAGGAAATATATAACTATTATCATAATTTTTGTCAATTCAGGCAAAACATACAAGAATCAGCATTTTCTTTTGGTGTCCTAGAGTTTAGTGAGTGATCTGAGAATAAGAAAACATCTACTATCCTCCACCTAATTCCATCAAGATTTCTCCCTCACGGCTTTGACACTGCAGAAAGCTATTGACTTCCATCCTGAGGCACTACTGTTTTCTTACAATGACCTAATGACCTAATAAATCCATGTTTGTTTAATTCATTAGTTTTATAACTGTATCTACACTTCATTTTGGATTAAATTAGCTGAAATTAATATTTAAAAAAAACAGGGCAAAGAAATAGAATTTCGGAAAATATAGGATTTTTTGTTTGTTTTATAGTGTTGTCTTCTATTAAGAATTTCATATAGTTCATTCTCCTTTCTTCTTCCTTATTTCCAGTATTTTATAAATGGATATTGGCTAATAAATACCTATTTTTTTCATTGACTTTCTCTCCTAATATAGGTAATTTAAAATGTTTGTATTAAAAATGTTCACTATGTTTGGAGAGAGAAAGCCAGTCTCAAAAATGATGTTTTCTTCTTTGTTTGTTTTTGACAATAAAACATTTATATTTTCTAAGCATAAAGGGATTTTCAAGAATCAGCAACATAGAGATTTTTATAATAATTGTTAAAGTAAGTGTGTTCTGTTTTTTTTTTAAAGTTTACTTTCTTATAAAGTGTTCTATTTTATAGTTCTGTATTCCATCGTATTGAGATAGGAAATAATCATGGTTATTAGTATATTTCCAAAATGCCTTAAATTAATAATTATCTTAGTTTCTTCCTATATTTACCATGCATTATATCTTCATACTTAAAAACAGTAAATCTGCACTTACTTATAACTATCCTATTTACTGAGATGGACCCCTTCAGGAGTAAATAATGAATCACCCATTGGTTTTTACTTGCTACCTGTCTTTTGAATCCACAATTCTTCATATCTTTTCTCTACCTATGACTGATATCTTGAGTAAATTCCATAGCTTTTTCTTCACTGTTAAATATAAGCGCTGCAGCAGTTTCATTTATTAAAATGGCCAATCTAACCTAAATTAAAAAAAAAAAAATCTTTCATCACACACCCAGTTTCCGGCATTTCCTCTTTGGCTTGTGCTTGATCCAGATTAGACACCCCGCGGTAGAGAAAGAGATGATATATTATCCATGTCCTTGCTCTTCCTACCTTTGGCTCTTTCTTTTCTTCCTTTGTTTCCTCCAGAATGACATCTGGAAGGAGATGTGAGAAGCAATCAGAGTCCTAATTACTGATTTTACAGTAGTTGGAACTTTGTGCCAGCTGACTTTTTGTTTGTGGTTGCTTCAGGCACTCAAGGACCTATAAGACTATATTTCCTTGGGACATATGATGTGCTCCTGAGATGATATAGTATCATTTTCCCCTTGGCTTATGCTTGTGTAGAAATCTCACCATGACAGGTAACCCTCTTGAGTGAGACATTTTCAATTTCAGTCTATTAAAATTAATGTTTGCAGTGTACTCATAACATATGGGAAATCTCATCACCTTTGCCCTGCTGTATTCTGAAAATTTAATTTGCTCTTATTGCAACCTTTTTCCTTGACTCAGAAATTATAATTGGTTTCAGTCAGTCTCTTAGCTAGTTTCTCAAACATCAAGATATACATGTAAAAATGCCACAGGAAGCATTTCACCTTCTCTGTGCCAGTGTCACCTTAGTGACACTGGGATGCTAAAAGTCACCTTTTTTATTATTTTTATTGAAATGAATACAGTGAAAGAGCAATATCATTACACTCTACTAAACAGACAATACTAACAAATGAATTTGTAACTCCCTTGCTTCTTCGATATATAGGATAGAGGGAGGCGGTTGACCTTGTGTAATAAGACTGATATTGGCTTTATCTCAGATACTAAAATTAGAGGATTCTATGAGCTTTATTTAACATATATGAATAGCTGTCATAATGTTTCTATGACTTGAAAGTAGGTAATTGCACCAACTCTTTTTCATAAAGACCAAAGATATATAAAATAGTATTCTGGTAGGTGATCAATAGCAAATAATGCATGCCATGTCAAGTAAATGACATATTAAACTAAAGATATATTAAACTAAAGATATTAACATTCAAAAAAATTATTTGCTGGTGGAATAGTTACTATAGCATTATAAATGTTCTCATTTGCATCAATCAATACACAAATATTTTTCTAAATTTTCAGATTTCCAGATGTTAGAGTAAGACTGTTTATATCACAGCAATCCGGACCTATTGTTATACAATATCAATTATTTTTCTGCCACATTCAAATATTTTGGCATGGCACAGATACAGCCTTAGTTATGCTGAGATGAAACCTTATGTAATTAAAAATATAAGGGGGATATATTAAAAACAAATGAGAACTATTTTGATGATACTATCTCAATTTTTTATTTCATGTCTCATATCATATAAGCTAAAGTATATGCCCATTATTGATTTGTAGACTATATAGATTGTCAAAATTTATATTACATATAATTTTTCCTAAAGTCTACTTTGCAGAAGAATTATCAATATTTTATATTTTGATCTTATTGTAGCTGAGTTGATCCATTAAAATTTGAGCATTTTATTATATAATAATAGAAAAAAATTAAAAATGAAATTAAGCATAAGGCCATTATTTCTTCCTGTTTTTTTGAAGATCTTATTTGGCATGCAATCATTAAAATGAGGACAGTGTGCTCCGTCCTTCTTCAATTCTTCCTTCTTTAAATTATATTGGCATTTACAAAGGGTCCCACGCCAGACCTCACTATCCATGATTCATCTGACAAAAAAACACTTTTTCTCATGTAACAAAGCCATTTTACAATTCCCCAAATTGTAGTCATGAACTAAATTAGTTTTTCATAAATTTTCAATTTAGGTTTATATCATTTCAGTTATAAATGCAACTGTGACATTTACTAGTTATTTAAGGGATTTAAGGACAAGATAACGACCTGCCAGACATGACTTTCTCTTCTTTCATCATTTCTTTCTCTCTTTCTTATTTCATAAAAGTCCAGGATGCTTTCCAGGTTAAAATTTCAAGCTCTCACAAAGGGTACCTGCTGTGCACATGGACCCAGGCTTCCACCTCACTATTGCTCCTATTGGAGTCAAAATAAAAAGAGAGGAGTACATGCTTTGCCCAGCCCACCAGAAATTGTATATTGTTTAACCTGTATTTAAATGTGTATGTGCTTATGTGTGAGTGTGCATGTAAGGATAAAATTATATATGTGTGTGTTGGTGTGTATTTACTTATTAATTTAAAGCCATCTCATATATTTGGTTACATATAATTTCCACAAAATGCATGGGGAGGTAAAAAATAGAAATAAGACAGATTTCAGGTTTACAAGATTTCTCATGGAGTTTGAGAGGAACTCTAATCTAAACCTCATTTGAATCATTTTATTTCAAATTACATAAAATGATGTGATAACAGAATATTGTCATCTTTTCCATGTCAGACAGCAGTCAGGAAGCTACTGACTGGTCCCAGGCCTGTATTGGTGCTGCCTGCAAGTTCAAATGTTGTTTTTAAGTTTTCACACTTTTAAAGAATTTTAAAAAGAGGAGGAAGAGATGAGAAGACAAATGAGAATGAGAGGTAGCAACAGAGACTTGTATGCTACCTGCAAATAATAAAATATTATCTGCACATTTACAGAAAAATTGACGACCACACAAAACAAATGATGTGAAGAACGTTCTATGTTCACAGACAATTATACAAATACTGTGAAAGTTCATTTATAGATCATTAAGCAAGAGAGCATTGGGTTTAAAATTTACCTGAATAAATAATTAGCAATTTAATTCTGTTTTCTTTTTACCACTTTCTTCCCTCTCAACATCAGGACCCACTTGGATGTCTGAATAACCCTCTTCAACTTCCAATAAGGAACATAATCTATGCTTCATAGGCTGTATAGTGTCTTATTCTTGCTTTCCTCTATTTCTCTTTCCTAGAGTTTCTCCCTATTATAATTAATGTGAGATGCTGTTTTGGGTAGCATAGTTCTTTCAAGAAGCAGAAACCGTGAAAAGAACAAATCTGCAACAAAATTATTTAGGGAAACACTTGAAAAGGAAATAATGGAGAAACTCAAGCAGGCCTAGAGAGCCATTAAGACAATGATGCAGGCCTGACCTGGTGAAGGAGAAGGAGATGGGAGGAGCTTTGAGTGGAAGCTTTTGCCAGAATGCAGCAGTGCAATCCTGAAAATTGCTGGCAAGATCGATGAACAGTCGAATCAAAGTTGCCCATTAGAGGAATTCCATCCTCCCAGAAGCAGGCCTATTTTAAATCCTGCAGCATTCAGTCCCTGGCTTGGAACAGCCTCTTAGAAGCTGAGCTTTGAAGAGAATGTGGAAATGGATCTGAGAGTTTGTTAGCAGGGAATTGATCAATTCTAATCCCCTCAGACTGAAAGGTGCATTTTCATGCTGTCACGTTTTTTTCAAGTTTTTCAGTTTACTTTCAGGAAGGTCTCACTACTTTGGTTCCACCCTCATTTCTTGGTCTTACTTTTCCCACAAGGCAAGGCTTTATTTTTTGAGTTAAAAGTCACCTTAACACACAGCTAAACTTGCCCCCTAATTATTGACAGATCAATAGATTCCAAATCAGCTTTGCTATAACCAAGTTCACCATATTAGGGATTTGTCTCATACATTTAATTGATTAATGTTAAATTTAATATTTTAGGGAAGAGAAAGGTTATAATTAATGAGTACACTCTGTTCCATAACCTTTTTTTGGTTATGAAAGACAAAGAAGACAGCAATGGTGAGAGAACGAAAAGTCCCCAAAGGGTTTTATTTTCTGGAAATTGACATACTAGGGTTAGCTAACATGGCTCGAGTGTTTCATTTGTCAAATATATTTTATTTGCAACAGAAGTACTAAAAAACACGTTTGTGGCCTAGATATCCAATTAAGCTTCTTTTTCCTTGAGATTACTATTAATTAGACCAAAATTAGAGTTTAGATAGATCTTAATTGGTTCTCTGAGATCAACTTCTGTAATTACACAAAATCCTCAAAAAATATATATAAGTAGTAAAATTTCAACCCTATGCATGATATACATATATGCATATAGTCGAGCATATGTTAGAAGAATTATTCCATGTATGCATCACATAATATTAATTGATGTTCTCATTTCATAACCAAAGAGCCAGGTTAGATAACATCAGTATTAAAGAATGGTAGACCCTGGAGCCAGAACGTTCGGACTGGCTGGGTGTATATCCAAGATTTACCTAGTCCTTAACTCTATCACATAGCTTTTTCATCTGTAAAATAGTTTGTCAACAGTCCCTACCTCACAGGGTTGTTATGAAGATGGAAGGAGTTAATGCATAAAGAGCTCGCTGCTGAAGAAAGGGCTGCATGTGTCACCGTGCATTGTGACCCGTCCCCACCACTGTTCCTTACTATGGCTCTCTCTTGTTTTTATGAATATGTTTCTCCTGTCTGGGTCAGGACAGAATTTTATTTTTTCTGAGTCAGGAGAGAAAATACTTTCTTTTGAGTGATTAGTACCATTTAGGTGTAAATATAGAAATATTGTAATAACTTTAATAGAAAGAAGTGTAAGGAAACAGATATGGTGGTGGCCCTAATGTTGCTTAGAAATTAATGAGTCATGAAAAAAAATAGAAGTTATGAATTTATGATTAAGTTTGTAAGGATTGTAATTGAGTAAATATACAAATAAACAAACCATCATAAGCTGTGATAAGTGATATGAAATGGCAGTAAGAATCAAAGTTAAAACTGAGTGCCTTCCAGGAGTTTGCTGATTAGCCACAGAGACTTAATGGAAAGATACTAAGCATGCCTCATTTTAAAAAATATTTCCATGAAATTAAATTAAATATTATTACTGAGTTTAAAAATTAAACATGTATATGAAGAAAAAAAGAAAAAAGAGGAGGGTGGGGAGAGAGAGAGGAAGGAAGAAAGGAAGGCCAATCTTAACTTAATAGCCAGCCACACAGTGGCTTTTGGGGCAGATAGTACAGAGTAGGGTTGTTCATTGGAATAATGAAAACACCTTAGAGCCAAAAGCTAAACTTTTATCTCAATCTTTCCACTTCATGTGGTTATCCCTGCACTTGTATTGTAGATGCTCACAATGCTGTATGCCTTAGTTATCCATCTAAAACACATTTTATTACAGTTTATTAAGTAAACCTCAGAGCAGACAGAGCTTCCCTGAGACTGGGGTAGTGTACACAGGGTTCACAGCCAACCTGGCTCGTCTCTGCAGCTCCACATACTGTGTGTGAGACAGTCTGGCTGCTGTTGCCTCCAAGGTGAATTAAGTCTTTATTGATATTCAAATTCAATATTAAGTTGAGTACTATAACTCATTTCATTATCCAAGATGAACTCAAAAAACGTAACGCTGGGTCTGCTGAACTTCTCCTTTTCTGAGTGCAGACTGTCAATTTGGATGTACTGCGTGTTTTGGATTATATTCTTTATGGTGCTTCCCTGATAATATTGCTACATCCTTGACATTACCCATAGATAAGCTGGAATAAAGCCGTCTACCTCAAATTCTATCCTTCATTAGTTTCCACAGGAAATACGAGCACATGTCTATTTCACCAAATCTGAGACTTTAAGTAATTTCTGGAAGAAATGAAAGCACACATATATTTCACATGTTTAGCAATGTCTTAGGAACTGTGAATGGTTGGGTGTACACAGAAAAGTTAACATAGTATGCCTGAGACAGCTATCCTTAGAAAAATCTGCTGGCAAGTTTGCCCTGAGCTGGTATCTGAGAATCTAGCTGCTACCAGTCAACAGTTAACTGATAAGAAATAGTCATTATCTCTAGACTGTACAAACAATAAGCTTTGTATGGAGAACCTTCTGTATGCTTCCTTCTGAGACTCTGGAATTTTAGTGGGTGTTAAGCAGAGGGTGACTATGTGATCAGCCCAATAAGAACCTGGGGGTACTAAGTCTCTAATGGGCTTCCTAGAGAAGATTTAAAGCATATTTGTTGCTGTATTTTTATTGTAGGGAAAAGAGAGTGCTCTGTGTGACTCCATGGGAGGGAAAAAGCATCTGAAGCCTGCATATGGATTACTCCACAATCCACCTGTGGTTTTCCCTTAAAGAATAGCTAGACATTTTACCACATTGCTGTAAAAATAAACTTATCCATGAGGACCATCGTATGCTGAGACCAGTGAATTTTTCTAGTGAGTCTCCAAACATAGTGGTGAGGTAGTCTTATAAGTTCCTGACAGAGATTGTGTTCATTTGAGATAACAAAAATTTAGCCTTAATTTTCCTTTCCACATGTTCCCTGCTCTCCCTGTGCGATATGCCTTCTCTTCAGGGCCAGTCTCCTCACATTCTACTTCTCACGAAGCCTGAAATCCTGCTGTGATGCTCTCTCCCCCGGCTGCCACCCAATGAGAAGGAGTATGATACAGATCTTACCACAAATGCATCTCATTCAATGAACATTTCTTCTTTATGCTTTTACTCCTCCAGCATCCTAACTCCTGCCTAAATAGTCTCTCACGCATTTCACAAAAGGAACAGATATGAAAGAATCTACATAAACTTCTTGGTGAATAAATGTGTTTTGAGAGGTTGGTCTTCAACAGATGGTTGAAACAACTGGACATCCACATGAAAAAAAATTCTAGACACAGACCTTACATCTTTCACAAAAAAATGAACTCAAAATGGATGACAGACCTAAATGTAAAATGCAAAACTATAAAGCTCCTAGAAGATAACATAGGAGGAAATTTAGATGACTTTTGTTATGACAATAGCTTTTTAGATGCAACACCAAAGGCATGATCCACAATAAAACGACCGATGAGCTGGAGTTCATTAAAATTTGAAATTTCCGCTTGGTGAAAGACAATGTCAAGAGAATGAGAAGATAAGTCACAGAAGACTGGGAGAAAATATTTGCAAAAGACACTTCTGATAAATGACTATTATCCAAGATATACAAAGAACTCTCAAAAGTCAACAATAAGAAAACAATCCAGTTAAAGCACAGGAAGAGCTGTAGCACAGCTGTGCCTGGGTCTCCTGGCTGCCTGCGGAACTGGCGGGCTGTGCTGAGCAAGTGCTTCCCCCAGGGAGGCTGGAGCCACAGCTGTAGCCTGGGGCGCCCCTTCTCTGCCGCCTCCTTTTTCACTCTCCTTCGCTGTCCAGGAATTTGGTAAGATTTCGTTCAAACGTATTTTGAGTTTGAAACCAGACTTGTACTAGAGTTTAGAGTCTTTCATTTGATTAAGGTAACAAACAAAACAAAACAAAACAGTCGAGCCTTACAGGCAGCCAGCAGGTGGTGGCAGGCCTCAGGCTCCTTATGTCTTTTGCCAAGCTACTCCAGGCCTGGTACTGGTGGCAGGTGGCTTTGGTTCCCTGTGTGGCCTCTCCTTCATACCTCCAGGTCCCTCAGAGACAGCAACCAACTGTGTATTGCTTCCTAGTTCCTAGAAAGCAGCCCAGGCAGCTTACAGGTAGTGGCCGAATTTGGCCTGCACAGGAGCACCTCCCAAGAGGCCCCAGAACTAACACACCCAGTGGCAGCCTTCAGACCATAACAAAGCACCTCCTAATTAGCCCTGCAAGTGGCATATCCAAAGGGTAGCCATGGCAGGCACCAGAGCCTGCTGGGGTGAATCCCGCTCGATGGGGTGAGCCCCCATACCGCAGCTCATAACCTGTGGTTTTGGCCAATCCTCACAGCCAGTCAGCCTGAGAGTCAGTCCCAACCACTGACATGCCAACGGTAATCAAGGCTCAACTACAACAGGAGGGCACATACAACCCACACAAGGGAAATAAAAGAAAAATAAAGAAATGAAACTACATCAAATTTAAAAAGATTTTGCACAGCAAAGGAAACCATCAACAAAAAGAAAAGACAACCTACTGATTGGAATAAGATATTTATCAATGATACATCTGATAAGGTGTTAATATTCAAAATTTCAAAGAACTCATACATCTTAATATCAAAAAAAAAAACAACTAAAAACTAGAAAACAGTAATCCAATTAAAAAATGGGCAGAGGACATGAATAGACATTTCTCCAAATAGGACACAGAGATGGCCAATGGACATATGAAAAGATGTTCAACATCTCTAATCATCAGAGAGATGCAAATTAATACAATGAAATATCACCTCATACCACCAGAATGTCTGTCATCTATAAATCAATAAATAACAGGAACTAGTGAGGATGTGGAGAAAAGGAAACTCTTGTCACTGTTGGTGAGGTTGCAAATTGGTGCAGCCACTATGGAAAACAGTTTGAAGTTTTCTCAAAAAATAAAAAATAGAACTACCTTAAGATCCAACAATTCTACTTCTGGATATTTATCTGAAAAAATCCGAAACACTAAGTCAAAAAGACATCTACACTCCTATGTTCACTGCAGTATTATTTACAGTAGCCAAGATATGGAAGTATCCCCAGTGCCCATCAAAATAGATGTTTGGATAAAGAAGAGATAGTACATGTATACAATGAATATTACTCAACTGTAAAGGAAAATGAAATCTTACCATTTGTGACAACACGTATGGATCTAGAGTGTATTATGTGCTAAGTGAAATAAGTCAGACAAAGACAAGTACCATATGGTTTTACTCCTGTGTGGCATCTAAAGAACAAAATAAATGAACAAACAAAATAAAAATAGACTCATGGATACAGAGAACAAACCGATTGTCGCTAGATGGAAGAAACATGGCGGGGTTGGATGAAAAAGGTGAAGGGATTAAAAAGTGCAAATTGGTAGTTACAAAATAGTCACAGGGATATAAAGTACAGCATAGGAAATATAGTCGATAATATTGTAATAAGTATGTATGGGTACCAAGTGGGTACTAGACTTATCATAGATCACTTCATAAATTATATAAATGTCTAATCACCATGTTGTATGTCTGAAGCTAATATAAAATAATACTGGCTATCAACTGTAATTGAAAAACAAAACAAAACAAACCAAAAAACTAAAAACCTTAACAGATACCTCACCAAAGAAGATATATCGATGGCAAATAAGTATATGAAATGATGTTCCACACCACATGCTACTAGGGAAATGCACATTAAAACCATAGATATCATTACACACCTATTAGAATGGTCAAAATCTGAAACACTGACAACACCAAATGCTGGCAAAGATATGCGCCAACATAACTCTCATTCATGGATGTGGCAACATAAAGTGGTATAGTGACTTAAGGAGACAAGTAGTTCCTTAAAGAACTAATACCATATAAACCAGCAATCATGCTCATACTTACCCTAAGAAGTTGAAATCTTTTATCTACAAAAAGCCCCCACGTGGATGTTTAGAGCAGCTTTATCCATAATTATCAAAAACTTGAAAGCGACCAAGATGTCTTTCAGGAGGTGAGTGGATACACTGTTACATCTAGAAAATGAAATATTATTCAGCACGAAGATATGAGTTCTAAAGGAATAAAAAGTCATGGAGGAAATGTAAATGCTTATTATTAAACGAAAGAAAAGATGCTAACCTGAAAAGGCTACATCTTACATGATTCCAACTATATGACATTCTCGACTATAAAACAATAGAGACGGTTAAAAGATCAGGGGTTGAGGGAGAGAGGGATGAATACGCTGACTACAGAGAATTTTTAATGTAGTAAAATTACTGTGTATAATAGTAGAATGGTGGATATAGATCATCAAAATTTATCCTGACCCATAAAATGTACAACACTAATGTGAATTACAAAGTCTAATAAAAATTAAAAACAAACCTCAAAGGTTTATTTCATGTAAACAATATGTGCACAATGTAATGATAAAATGTTTGTTAGTAGGAGACTTGCACTTGTCATATTCATTCATGCCTTAGTTAATGAACCACTTCATGTAATGACAACACCACTACAACATCAGACCTTAGAGTTCTCTCAGGCAGAGAAAGAATATATGGTGAATGATGTACTAGCTATGTAGTGCTTTTTTCTAGAAGCACGTACAAGCCCATTCCATTCACAGTAATCTAGTTAGAGTAAGTGACAGAGTTATGCCTAATTAAAGAAATTGGAAGGAGATGAATCCATATGACCATGAAAGAAAGGAGATAATCTTCTTTCTACATGAAAAATACATTCAACCACTCATCTGAAGAGATGCCCAATGATGACATTCTATAATAGACTCAAGTTCGAAGTCAAGGATTCTGATGGGCTCTAGGATTCTGGCTTCATCCTTTGGTAGGTTCATCTTTTCATATTACTTTATTGGATTGCATCAGTTTTGAATATTGAAGAATATGCCTCTTTTTAGAATTCTCAGTTCTCTCACTCTGATAATTGGATGCAGAATAAATTTACAGAATTGGAGTCCGTTTAAATTCCAGCTTTTTTATTTTTTATTTTTGAAGTGGGGTAGAGTAACTTTTTAGAAAACTTAGTAGTCTTTATTTCTTATGAATTTCATTCAGCATTATATGCTAGTAACTAGAACCATGATTTATTTTTAGCAACAGCTCTCACACTGCTATAGTTATTGGATATTTTACTCTCTATTTTTGCATTTAATGGTGGACACAATGGCTTACAGCTTTGATGTGAGAGCCACATTGTTGTGTTATTTCCTCCTCATTTTATCAAATTGAAAATATCTGGAGTATGCTAAACTTTTAGCTAATTGCTGATGAATATATGAAAAAAGTTTGGCAGTAAAGACTTTGCTTTGTTATGTATAAAAACTTAAAAGTTTTTGTAAATATAGTATGATATTGAGATTGGATAACAGGAAAATAAATTGTAAAGAAATATAACTTATTCTTTGGTACTGGACCTTATGGTATAATAAAACATGTATTTAATAAATGGTGTTGGCACAATTGTTTATCTTAAAATGTGGACTATAACAGCAAATTATAAACAAAAAACTATCCAATGGGATGAATGCTGAAATGTTGATTAAAAATAGTAAAAATTTCAGAATTTATTCAGAAAATATATGAGAACATGAGAATGGAAGTTGTAAGAGATAAAAATTATAAAGAAATGACAATATTTAACAATAACAAAAATTAAGATTTTTATTGGAAAATACATTAAAAACAAGAGAAAAACAGCATATGAGAAAATATATGCAAATTAAATGGTAATGTAATAGGTAGTTTCTAAAATATACAAACCACTCCAAATTTGATTACAAATGATCACAACCTATTTGAAACATGGACATAGTTACTAATAAATAATACACAGAAGTGGAAATTCAAATGTCCAGAGTATATGAAAACTCACTCTATTTTGTTATTTTTCAGGAAATACAAATTAAAGTAACTGAGCTATAACTACTTAATTCTCAAATTAATATAATTCAATGGGCGATCAAAAAACAAGTGTTTGTGAAGATGTGGAGAAAAGGGAACCCTCATCCACTGTTGTTGGAATTGCGAATTGGTATAACCACTATGGAAAACAGTTGGGAGGTTCCTCAAAAAATTAAAAATAGAACTAGCTTTTGACCCAGCATTGTACTTCTGGGTATTTATCTGAAGAAAACCAAAACAATAATTCATGAAGATCTGTGCACCCCTATGTTCACAGCAGCCCTTTCAAAACAGCCAAGATATGGAAGCAACCTAAGTGGCCATCAACAGACAACTAGATAAAGAAGCTATAGTTCATATATACAATGGAATATTACTCAGCATTAAAAAAAAAAAAATGAAATCTTATCATCTGTGATGACACGGATGGATCTAGTGAAATAACACAGAAAAAGAGAGAAATCCTGTATGATTTCACTTATATGAAGAGTAAGGAACAAAATAAATGAACAAACTAAACAAGAACAGTCTCACAGACACAGAGAAAAAACTAATGGTTGTCAGAAAGACGGGGGGTTGACTACTGGGTGAAAAACGTGAAAGGATAAAGTACAAATCTGCACTCACAAATCAGTCATGGGGATTTAGGGTAGCATAGGGTGTACAGAAATATCATTATGGTGGTTGTGTGTCATGCCAGATGGACAATAGAGTAGTTGGTGGATCATTTAAAAAAATTCAGTGAGTGCAAATTTCAAGTGTTAACATGAATGTTGTAAAAGAACTCTCATTGACTGCCAAAAAAAAAAAAAAATCAAACTTCGACAAATATGTTGGAATGTGTTTCTTAATATTTGTAAAGTAACAAAAAATGCATACTCTTCGATTCACTTCTTTCACCTCTAGGAATCAAATACACACACACACACACACACACACACACACACACACACACACATCACAAACATGTGCATATAACTGGGAATGCTACAAGAAAATTTGTTATAGCACTTTTGTGGGGGGAAAAACAAATCTTATTTATCTAAATGATAAATTTAGATAGCGGAAAGATGAATAATTACAAGAACATCCTTACCTACAAAGTAGTAAGCCACTGTACAATGAATTGAATTATTTAATTTTTACCTCAAATAGTTATATTTTAATGATATATTCATTAATGGAAAAACAGGCTATAAGCAAATATCTATTTATTAAAAAATAATATATACATTAAAAATTATTTTAATAATACATAGTAATGAGGTAAATACAGTAATGAGGAGGAAAGAAGATGAGTATTGTAGAGGTTAGGAAACACAGAATGTAGCAAAGTGAGAAAATACACTTGACATGGTGTTAATTAAAATATACAATGTAAAATTATCTGTGTTAATAACAAAAAATATTAAGATTGTACTTAAATGTGACATATTTATAATTTTATTTTAAGGAAGAGAAAAATAAATATACAAAAAAGTTCATGTTGATAAACAACACTGATTCAATTATAGAGTGCAATTATGAGAAAATTATAAATAGTATTTCAAAAATAATAAAAATAATGTATACGTCCAATAGCCTATTTTGCATGCTTGAATTGCCAATATAAACTCACTTCTTCTCCAAAAATTTTACCACAAAAACACACACACACACACACAGATATACACATTCTTGTACACAGACAGCAACTTACATTTTCTTTCTATACAGCAACCATTATCATACAAAAATCTTTGCTAACATTCTCTATGCTCTTTCAGAAGTGTCACCACATAAACTTTCTGTCAAATTAAAAAACGTCCCAAATTCTTCCATGTTTTCTTCATGTAGCATATCATTGCATATAATTTATTTACATCTTGATGGTGAACTTAATATCTTTTAAACGCATAAAATACTTTGTAGAAGAAGTCTTCTGTTTCCTAATGACATGTTTCATATTTAGGAATATTCTTTATCAATCTAGGCTTAACCCTGAGGATTCAAATTTACTCCCTTCTGTAACATTTTGGTGTTTATAGTTTTCACTAAGCTAAAACTAATAGATCACAAAAAAAAATCTGAAAAAAAGGTATATATGAAAATAAGTCCTCTGTCAGCAAATTGATATATTATATCACTTTATATTTTTAGATTTATTTAATCTAGAGACATTTTAAGACATTTTAGGAGTCAGTAAAGAAATATTTGATGTGTGGTTTGGGAAGATGGGTTTCCTAATCCCATGGGTTACAGCAGTAATAGTTTCCCTTTTCTAATATAACTAATGTATCACTCTTTGCTGTCTTTTCTTACAGCAGGAAATTCATTTCTAGTTCAAAAAATCAGGTCATTTCTGTTTGAACAATTCGTCCTTCTGAGAATTGGCTTCTGATTTCAACTTATTTTTCTTTCTGCAGAAAGATATTTTTAGCATAAGTGAATATTTTTTCAAGTGAAGGAGTTAAAAGATAAATGTTACTCTGCTTGTGAAGCTTGTCTATGTACGTGCTTTAAGTGGATAAGAGAATGTGTGATAAAACTGTGAGTCTAACAGAAGTTGATCAGACTGTCAGAAAGCTGAAGGATGTGATGGAAAATCTGTCTATTCTCGGCAGAAAGCAGAGAGCAAGAGAACAAGACAGAGCAAGAGTAAGTGAAAGAGAACTGTTGCTTTTCAATGAGAAAAAGGACAAAGAACAAAAGAACATTCAGAATAGGACAGGATGAAGGAGAATTTGTCTTTATATATCAGATGATTTTTCATAGAAGTTCAGTAGAGTATTTTTATTGCTTTAGCAACAAGTTGGCTGGAGAAACTTCCTGCATACTCATGGAAGTATATATTCTAAGAGCCTTGAAACTCTTGCCTTGTATGGATTTAATCAAGAAGAGTAACTTTTTAAAATAATATTTCGTTACAAACAAAAACTTATAGACACAGCCAACCGTTTAGTGGTTATCAGAGGGAAAGCGGGAAAGGGGAGGTAGATAAGGGTAAAGAAAGTCAAATATATGGTGATGGAAGAAGATTTGACTTTCGGTGGTGAACACACAATGCAATATACAGAGGATGTATTATTGAATTGTGCACCTGAAATCTATACAATTTTATTGATCAATGTCACCCCAATAAATTTAATAAAAAATAAAGTAACATTTTATTATTCGTCATAGGATATGACTTTTTTCTAGGGATATTAGCTAATACTATTTCAATAAAAACTAAAATATCTGTTACTTAGTTGTTTGCATGCCAACTTGACAGTACTTTTTTTGTAGAAAAATTCTTATTTCTTTCAAGTGATTTGAATGACTAGATTTAGTTTTATAGAATGTTTGCTGTTAGTTTAATCCTTGATGAGTCTTAAATGGGTTAAGTAATATACAGACCTTTGGAGGCTATGATTTTATGCTACTTATATTTTATAATTAAGCATCAATTATTTTATTGCCAGTATTTCCCTAATAGAAGAAATTCCCTTTCTTTCAGAAAGTGCCTTGAGTACTATAAAAAGTGAGTAAGTCTCTTTAAAGATAATGTCGGCCAGTGCTAAAGTACAAGCTCAGAAAAGTAGGGAGGTATAGAGAAGAATCAACTAAATGAAGATACTAAAATTACACAGGGTAAAAAGCTAGTCAATCCCTTCATTATTGGGATGAGCAAAGGATACTTTAAGGGTGATGAGCTCTGCCATTTCATTTCAAATAGTGTATAATACTTCAAATTAAAACACTTCTTAGTCTTTCTTAAAAGGTCAACCATATTCACAGATTTTTCACATATTATATATGGATATATTTATTTGTGAAAGAAAAAAGAAAGAATTTAATTTAGAAAATCGGCTGTAGCAGTACTCAACAACACTGTTACTCAAAATGTACTTTACAGACTGGCATCATCACAAAAACCTGTTAGAAATGCATATTATGAAATGCCATCCCAATTACCAAATCAGAATTTCTGTACTAAGATTCCCAAGTGATTTTTATGCATATTAATTTTCAGAAGGCTAACACAGAAATTTACAACTTCACACATGTAAACAAAAGACCAGAAGGCTCTGTGGACATAACATGGTAAGGATCCTTGACATTCAAGCTCATCTTTGGAAAGTCTTTAGAGTTTCGTGGCTCAGAGATGCTTGTGTCAGAATTGCAAATCACCTGATTTTACTCAAGACTCATAAAACAGCTGACACAATGTTACCACTGATGACAAAGTCAAAGCAATAATTTCTGAAAACTGAAGATTTCATTAAAGATAACTTTTTTCAATGTTTCTATGTATCTTTTGTTAGGGCCTAACGGCATAAAAACTGTTGAACTTGGGAAAGTAATTCTGGCAAACAAACTTCATGGAAAAATTCAGACACACTCTGGGTTGCATATACCATTTGTTGGAAAGAATGGTACAAAGTACGACTAGGCAGAAAAATTAAGGCCAACTGGAAACATAGCTACAACCTATTCTGTAGAAAAAGAGAATAAGCATTTAAAAAAAATTTTTTGGATAAAATAACAAAAATGATATTGAGGATATTTCCAATAAACTGTATAATAAAATCTGTTTTCACATTTACAGAATTTATCTTAGTTCCTATTCTCATTACTGACAAGTTATTAAGTCAATGAAATTTGAGAATGTGGTAAAGAAATAAAGACAAAAGTTCTCAACTATCATCCTAATTTTGGGCCAGAATATTAAATATAGAAGAAAAACTCTTCTTTTGTGAATTTGCTATCCTGTTTCATCATTAACACCAACTTTAAGAGGTTCATAAATAAGAATCTAACCTAATATAATGCAGTATATTTGAAGATATTTGCTCTATATTGCTATGACATGAAAATTATTGAAACAAGTTTTAGATAAAATGAGAATAATGTTGTAAGAAAGCTAAGAAGAATTTATATTTAAAAATTAAATGCTTTTTGTTCATAAACAATTATATGAATAACAGATTCAAATAAGAGGTATAATTAATATTAACAAGCTTGATTTTATCTAATGGTGCAAACCGTTGAAATTGCCTTTGATAATTTCTTCTGGAATGAAAATTGATAAAAGATCAAGATAAAATATTATGGAATACTCTCCTATTAAAATTGTCCTTATTCATGTTTCACTCAGGGGAGATACGATAATATTTTGCTAAGTAGAATGAGTGCTGAAATCAGATAACCCAGGTCCAATCTCTCTTTTACAATTAAATAGCACCATGACCTGAAGCAACTTATTTACTATTGGTGTCATAGTTTCTTGATGTGAAAAAAAAAGGTAATGTTTTTATAAATGTCTAATCAGAACATGCCACTGCAAACATGTACATCATAACCTAGCAAACCTAATTTGTAAGGGCTTTTTAGTTTTCCATTATTTATATGAACAATTTACACACATACACACACACACAGATCTAGATTGTTAAATTTATTCATCATTAGTTTATCTCTCTGTTTTTGTTCATACATTCATGTGTTATTTGCCGTCAATCTGGTATCATCAGAAAAAAAGTCTGGTAAAACCATATTTTCTCATTAAGCTTCTGGGCTCTGTGGGATGTTGATAAGTTCTGGAAAATTTCTCACTAAATGTTACTTGAAAATAACTGTATCTAATATGTTTTTACTTGTAATAAAATAATGCCATTCGTGTTTGTGGTCTCAAGAAGCAGGTGTTAAAGAAATATTAGATGTATAAGGAATTTATGGGAAAAAATGCCTTGTAAATTAAAGAGGAAGAGGAGTAAGTATGGAAAGTCTACAGATCACCAAGTAGGTATAATATCTGTGAAAAGAGAGGGAAAAGGAAGTTTGGATAAGAGCTGAGGGGTCAGTGTAGCTTTAAGAAAGTTTCAGGCAAGGTAATTACCAAACTTGTCTGTTAGAACACTTCTTGTTTGAACATAATGGGACTCCACTTGTATTCCTGCTGTGCTCATGTTTTTGTTTTATTTCATGGTGCATCCCACCTAAATAAGTTCATGTGTACATTGTGGTGAATCCATAGGCACTATAACTAGTATTATCGATAAAATTTCTCCTTGCATTAAGAGATCTGAGCAGTGCATTCATATGGTCATCACATCAATATTCCCCATTTCATTTCAAATAAAATCAAAGTGGTATGGTACAAGAGATAAATTTGATAAGGTATCATACTCAAACTTGGAGAAAGTAAAATTTCTTCTTAAAGAAAACTATAAAACTAAGCAATGCGTTAACAAAAATAATAGTACATAAAAATTTTATGTTAATCAAGTAATGTTAATTCAAAATACTGAGTTTATAAGAAAAAAACAAATGATTTAATGCCATATCAACAGATGCAGAAAAATCACTTGATAAAATTTATTGTCATTTTATGATTAAAACTTTTAATAACATAGGCATAGGAGCAATTTCCTTTAATATGATGAAAGTAGATTCAGAAATGGAATGAAACATCAGACACTGAAAATATTTTAATTAATTTTAAAATCAAGAATAAGAAAATAATACCAGTTATTATGTCTGTTCAATAATGCACCGAGAAAATAAAAAGGTAATAAGATTAAAACTATAGACAGATACTGTAAATATTCAGAAATTATATGATTTTCTACTTAAAAATATAAATGAATCCCCACATAAATGAAGGGAATTAATAAAGTTAGTGATTTATATCCTTTATTTTTTTTGGATTAAAAAAATCTGTATAAAAAGGCAATTTTATTTCATTACACTTAGGCAAGTACAATGACTGAATTTTAAAAATTTTGTTTACAGTAACTACAAAACCTATAGGTAATCTAACAGAGCACGTTCAAGACTTTCTGATAAATAATTCAATTTCATGAATATGTATGTCCATTCTTACCACATTGTTTTGTAGATTCAATGTATGTTATCCAAAATCCAAATCAAATTAAATGTGTGTGTGTGTGTGTGTGTGTGTGTGCGCGCGCGCGCGCGTGTGCATGGAAACAGAGTCTTACTCTAACATGTACCTTGGCATACAATACTTTATATACTATGATGATGTCATTTACATTACCATAGGAAGACACACATTTTACTAATGATACTGGTAAACTGATCAGCCTTAGGGGAATAAAATCTGCTGTGTACTTCATACAACTATGATAACACCAGTTTCAGATGAATAAAAACCTTAAATAACAATGGTAAAGAAGTATAGAATTTGAGTGAAGTGTCAGAATGTTTAAGGAAATTGTCCAAGATCACATTGCCCCAATGAAAAGTTTTATTGATGGCATGTGAACCTAAAATATTAGCTAAAGAATCCAGTGATAAATTTAAAAATATACAGTGTATAATATGTTATGTCCAAGTTGTACTCATGTATCAGAGAACTCAATATTCTATACATATCTATCTCCACCAAATTCATCTAAAAATTAATGCTATCTGATCAAAATCTCAGAAAGTCAAGTGATAGAGGAAGTTAAAAACATAAGATATTTGCAAATACAAATATCTATGTAGATTATAAAAAGATCTAAAACTTTAAAAAAACTGAAAACTCAACATAAATGATAAAAGACTTATGAATAAGTACTTCTTAAAAGATGAAAACAAAATGTGTAAAATGCATGTTAAAAGTTGCACAATACATGCTAAGGGAAAATAAATTAAAACCACAGTGAAATTACCTATATATCCATCTCAATGTCTAATATTATAAAGATTAAATATATATTGTTGATGATGATTTGAAGCAACTGAATACATCACATTTCCCTCTAGGGATTGTCATTAGTACAAATGCTTTGCAAAACTTTTGTCTAATATTTTCCATATCTTAACATGTTCTATATCTCCATCCCTTTTATAATTATGTGGGATTCTGCCCCCAATAGAAGTGCTTGTATACCTGTTCCAAAGAACATGCACAAGAATATCCATGGCAACATTATCTATATTAAAAAGAACTTGAAACAACCAAAATATCAACCAATAGCAGAAGTTAAAGTAAGTGCTGGCTCATTCATACTGTTTGATTTTATACAGAAATTAAAAATGAAAAAATTACTGATTAATGAAAAATATTTAAAAATCAGTGAAAATGTTACATGGTAATAGAAATATTGATTGATATTTTTCAGCTTCGGTGTATCATGTCTGGGAAAGTGCACAGGGAAGCTTTTGAAATTCTGAAAATTTTCCAAATCATGACAATATTGATGATTACAGAGGTATTTTCCTCCTGTAAAAATTTGTTGGTCTCTAGACTTATGTTTTGAGTACATTTCCATGTCTTACTACACAAAGTACGAACTATAAAGTAGTAAGAATGAAAATAGAAATTGTTAATCTAAAAACAAAAGGCCAAAGTAAGAGGCAGCAAGCATTTATTTGAGATTCAAAAGCATAGCTCTTTGGGAAGCACTGTTTCGGGCAGAAATCCAAACAGCGTTTTTCTTAAGAGGGAAGGCAAGTGGTATTTATGAGAAAGGGAAGGGAAATGGTTATATAAATAGAAGAAGGGACTATGTATAGGTGTTAACAGGCTAAAGAACGGATTTCTATAAATGCAGATAAGCTGAAATATTGATATTAATTCCAAAGAATGTTTTTAACTTTCAGCCTGGTAGTCAGAACAAACAGATGTTTGGGATATGAAGCTGCTTTAGGCCCAGGACGAAAGTCATTTTGCCCAGTTTTAACATCCCAAGGGTTTGAGGAGTAAGTCCTGCAAGGTAGTGCTCCTGGGATGGCAGCTCCAACTCCATGTTGAAGTGGCTCCATTTATAGTACCTTTTACAAAATATACAAGGGAATACCTTTAAAATTTGAAGAGTCTATGTTGTTCTAGAAGGGAGCATACAAACTGGGATGCTGCTGGAGAGGATATGGAGCCATCGAAGATGTTTGTGAGTGTGACAGCATGTTCTGATGCTTATGAGAATGACCTAGCATAGACGAGTGAATTAATGATGCAGGAGATGGAGCAGCCAAATAATAATTCAGTGTTCTTGCAGCTATGTTCTCATCTATCAATCTTTCCAACATGTCCATGAATAATACAGAATGCAAATTTGATCATGTCATTTCTCCTGTTTAAATCTATTTTAATGACTCCCCACTAATTTCAAGATACGTTTTAGCCTTCTGGCACTGATCTATGTGCTACACATCCATAGTTGAACAAATAGCGATAGCCCTTGCCCTATTGGAATTTATACTCCTGTTGGAAGAAAAAGCAATAATCAACTAAACAAATAAACTTAAGAAGTGCTGTCAGACAAAAAATACTAAGCAATATTTGTATGCAGTTAGGGACATTTCAGAAGAAGGAGTGTACAGATTCTAGTACCCAATTACAATCTGTGCTGGATTTCTAATTAAGCAATTATTTTCTCCTTCCGTTCTTTAAAGGTATTGCTTGCTTCACTGTCTTCAATCTTAACCATGTCCGACAAGTCCGTTGTCATTCTTATCTTTTCTCCCATTTATTGTTTACTGTTTTCAGAATTTTGTTTACTGTTTTCTATTGTTTACTGTTTTCAAGATTTTTCTCCTAATCACTAATCTCCACCAATTTCAATGTAACATGATTTTTGTAGGGTTTTTTTTCATATTTATGATATTTGGAGGCATTTGGTTTCTGAATCTGAAGGTTTACAGTTTTCTACAAATTAGCAGTTTTTTATTCAATAGTTTTTTTACTACTCCACATCTGGAACTCTGTGTGTGTGTGTGTGTGTGTGTGTGTGCGCGCATTTGTGTGTTAGATCATGTGATATGGTACCACAGGTTGCTAACACACTTTATTTTTGTATCACGTATATTTTTTTGGAAAGATCTTATTGCAATACATTCAAATTCATTGATATTTTTTTCCTGTGGTTTCTATCTTATTTTATTACCCTTCAAGTGATTTTTTTTTTTTTTAGACATTTTATTTTACAAATCTAAAAGTTCCATATGGATCTTTTTAATGTTATTCTTTTCTCTCATTATGTTCATCCCTGGGTATATATTACATTCTTAGACTTGCCTTTTTAATGTCCTTCTGTGCTAATTCCATCTTCTTTGACATTTGCAGGTCATTTTCAAATGACCAATGTATTTCTTGCTTCTGGGTCCCATTTGCCAGCTTCTTATATGTCTGGCAATATCTTATTGGATTCTGAGCACTGTAATTTACATGTGGAAGTGCTAAACTTTGTGTTATTCATTTAAAAACTGGTAGATATTTTCTGGAAGGCAGTTATATTCCTGTGCATTAGTTTGCTCCTTTGGTGGCAGCCTTCGTTCTAGGACTAAGTTGGCCACATTAGTAATGCAGGTCTTTCTGAGGTCCACACTGAATGCCTCACGCATCCAGTGCGAAGTCTCCCCTTTTAGTTTAGAGCTCAGCTGAATTCTTGTACTCTATCGGCTCTAGGAAGTGTTTACTTTGCAACTACCTATTAACTGTTTTTTCTTTGGAAGTTGCTCTTTTTAAATGTCATGTGTTTTCATCCTACAAATGTGTAGGCTGGTGTCCAGTCAAATTATATCTTGAGTTCTTTGTACATTTAAGTTTCTACTCTCATACACTCTTCTCTGGAATATTCTAGTCATTTTGTCATTCAACACTTCAATTCTTGTCTGCTCAACTGAACAAGATTCTGGCCTCTGTTATGATAGGTAAGGTTAATTACAGAATCTATTAGCCACTCTTGGTCAGAAGAGGAAGAACCTTCAAAAATGTGACTGTGAAATGAGATGCAGTATTTTGAATGGATTTTTTTTTTGTTTGACAATGGGAGAAATAATAAAAATTTAGAGGGTTTTAAATTTATTTTCATTTTTAGGAAACAACACTTGGTGATACATTAATAAAAAGTCGATATTATTAGAGAAGTGTTACCTAGTACCCCTGTGCAGAGCCTCTGTGTTGATTTTCTTAGTAGTAGGCAAAAATAGCCCAGATGCCAGAGTAAACTTAATTTAGCACAATACATGTTATTTTCTAATAAATTTCTCTGGCTTTAAAAGTTTACCTTGTACTTAATTTTAAAAATTGCTCATGGATTTATTTTTATTAGAGCCACTATTTGTAATAAGAGATTTTCCAAAAAATTTTGTAGTTTTTGAAGCTTATATTAATTTAACCTAACAATAGATTTAAATTTTATGTAATACTGTTTTGTATTTAAATCATTTTTAATTATATATTAAATTGTTTCTTCTCATACAACCCTATGAAAAGATGGCTCAGAAAATTTTATAAAGAATTATTAGAAAATCCATGTTTTCAAGTTTATTAATGACCACTATGATTAATATAACTCATCAGTGATATATAAATTGATTCCTAACACTGGGCATTTGGAATATATATCAGTGCCATATAGATATGGTAGCATTTCGTTGTATTTTTAAATGATCTGAGTTATTATTTACATTGTTATTTTGCTTTAGCTATGTGGACTTGATTTTAATACAAGCCCAGCAATAAACAATGACGTAGTTAATCCATTCCTTTATGTGAAATTATTGTTTGAAATACACTGAATTATTTGATGTACGCCTGTTAAAGGAACAAAAAAAAGTTCAAAAAGAAGTTAAGATGATAATATAGATATCAAATTCACTGGGAAAAGCATAACAACAACTGTGATGATTTAAAAAGTAATTGTAGCTTATTTCTTCTAGAACTTATTTTATTCCAGTTTCATTTTTTCTTTTACTTAATAGCAAATAATTTTCTGACATATATTTGTAAATAATATGCTAAGAAATTAATATACTCTGATAAGCATACCTATTGTAGATACTATATATAAAGTTGCATTAAAAAATTCCTCTGCAATCCTATCTTTATATGTAAAGACATTTTGAAAAAAAAAGTCATTTATGATTGTAAAGTTAGAATAAATTTATGCTAGCTATATAGATGTGCATGCATGAATATAATAGACATATTTGAGAACTATTTGAGAATATATATTCATGAGAAAGAATAAATTATTTGACATATATGACTTACATGCTGTACACACACACAATCCTAAATTTTCATTTTATGTTTTTAACATAACAGACTCAGTTTATTAAAGAAAGTGTCAGAGAACTCTCAAAATCACTCACAATATTATCATATTTAATTATAATTGTAAATCTTAGTTTGGTCCTTTAATAATTTCAAGGGAAAGTGACATTTAAATATTTCTAAAGTATTACATTTCTTTAAATTATAGCTTATTGCTACTATAGAAGTTTAGAAAACTGGGTCATGAATTTTTTTCAGATGTGAGCCACTCTCCTTTTTTTCAGAGCTTTTCAATAAAATTTCATTTATATTTTATCTTTACTTTGCTTTTTAAAAATAGTCCCAAGGTTCATGTAAGTCTATATAATTCACATGTTTAGTTTGTCTTATTTGATTTTTACTCATTAATGTTATTCAAGAGTAATGAATGAGAATATAAATTATAAAGAAATCTAAATATAATTTGAATACTAAACAGCTAAAAATTAATTAAATTTGAACTCTTGAAACAAAATGTTTAAGAATCTGATGAATTAGATATTTGTAATTCCCCAAATCCAAAAGTAAAAAAAACTAAAGGCATGTAAAATATTCTAAACATGTAACTCATTGAACTAATGAGTATGAAAACTGATATGACTTTTTAAACAATTTTTAAAAAGTGTTGGCTTATATGATAGAGTATTGATATTTTAAAACTTGATATAATTTCTTATCTATGTTAATATGTTGTGAAAGCATAATATGATGTGAGGAATAAACCCAAAGTCTAAGGTGTCATTGAGAAATAAAATCATTGCTAATTTGTAAAATATGAAAATTCTAATTTTAAAAAGTTAATTGTTATGGTGCACCATGAATTATCATTTACATATTTAAGAGAAAGTAAGAAAATATAAATATCTCTGGATATATTTGAGTTGTGCAAAAGCACAATGTTACTATTTTTCTGAAATAACAAAACAGTTCTATTTCTGGTTTTAATTAATATTTTAAAAAATAGTGTTCATATATTCATTAGCATCTAAAAGGAATAGTTAAACAGAAAGCAGTAAATAGGACCCACAATGGGTAAATCCATTCTACAAGAAACTTTGTATTACAATGCTGGGCTGGGTTTAGTTAGGGGATTGAGTTCCTGTTCCTTTACCCAGAGACATTGTAATATCACCAAGAGAAGCACTTATGAGTCTAAAAAAGGCAGCTGAAGATCTAAGTGTACCTCTGCCTCTGCTCCATAAAACAAAAATGTTGATTTAAGACAGAATCCAAGGAAGATCTAAACACATGTTTGCTAATCCAGTTTTGCTTAGCTTATTATTTACCTCTTACAAAGACTATGTAGGATTGCTAATAAGGTGTCAGAAAAAAAAAAAGAGTCAAAGGGGAAACTTTGAGGTGAAAGGACCTGAGGTACTGGAGAACTTGAAGAGGGAAGAAAAAGAAGATATTTAATCCGGAAGGAAAAGACATGACTAAGAACCAGGAGCAACTTTCCCTTCAATAAGAATCCTACCTTCCATAAAAATCTTATAAAAATCTTAAGGTCCTTGTCAACATTCCTTAACAGAGGTGGCAAATAAATAAATAAATAAATAAATAAATAAATAAATAAATAAATAAGGAAAATAATCTTCTTGACCATGGAAGAACTGATCCCAGTGATTTGGAAGAACTGATCCCAGTGATTTGGGAATTGTCCTTTGAAGCATAAAAGTGACAAACTCAACAGTGTTTCATCTACATGGTAAAACAATTTCTCTTAATCAATCCCTAAGAAATAAAATTACTGTCTCACTTGCTTCTTCTGGTTTTTGATAGCAGTCACTCAGTTTTAGAGATGGTTAATACAGTTTTAAAATATTAACATTAAGGGATGGGGAAAAAAAGTCCCTTATTTCCTTTTAGATTCTTTGACTGCTCTTAAAAATAAATTTATATAAAACAAAATTAACAAAGGAGAAAAACAAATTTCATACATACAGGAACCCCATAAAGATAAGATTCAAAAGGCAGTTAGGTAATCAAAACTTATATAACATCTTGAGCTAAGAAAAGGAGTAGAGTTCAGGAGATACAAAGGGAAGAAAGGTCATTCTCAAGAAAGCAGAGGAGATATTTGAAAAATAAAGTTTGCCCTGATAAGTTTTTTTAGGTAAAACATTATCTCTGATAATAGCCCTCTTCCTGGTACAGGTCTCCTTTCCAAAGTAAATTTAGGTAGTTAGGTAAATTCAGGTAGAAGGAAAGAGATTTTCCTGAACTTGTTGGGTTTTGATTGTTTCCAGCTCAAAATAATTCTATGCCAAAGTGGCATATTTTGAGATGACCAATTCTGCTCCCCTTTAAAATCTTCCTCCTTCAATATTCACAACATAAAAGTAATGAAGTTAAAGCAGAAGCTGTTTTGACTAAAAGCATATTGCTTCATGTTAATAAGTTTAATGGATAGAGTTGAACTTTAAATTATAAAACACATTCTTGAATAAGCTAAATAATAAGACATTTAGCAAACAAATTTCTATTCCATTTTATAAAGCAGAAACAGCTAGCAGACATACTTTTGGTGGCTAGTGAAATACTTCACAGTATAGAAATAAAACATGTTCTTATTCTATTAAAATATCAGACTTTTTACTTGAGTTCATAAGGGCAAATTTCTTACATATGCATGTTAATGGTAAAGTAAAAGATAAATTAAAAATATTTTTCCAGCAATTTGGTATAAATTATTGCTCCCTTGGATATATTTACACTTTTGTTAAATTGATCATTTCTCTCTCTGTCAGAAATTTAAATTGGTTAAAACCCTTAATGAATACGCTATCATTTGGCCTTTCTGTGGAATATGATTAGAAGGTATTATTTTTAAGATCTATCAAAATGTACATTTTATATGAAATCTAGCTTTTAATTTTCTAAAAACCTTGATATAACTTGACTAAATGCAAATGATCAAATCAAAATGATGGCTTCTATATAATTTTGTATGCCAATTTTCAAATAAAGATTTTTAATTAAAAAAAAAAATCTCCTGTATACATACAAATAGTTTTTGCTATTTTAATGACTATGTTCAAAATTTAGACCAGATTTAATAATGTGAAGAATAGACAATGACCTTACTCATCCAGTTTTACACTCTTCTTCAAAACAGGAATTCATTAGCACCTGTCCTACAGGCTTGTCGTTGAATTTTTCTGTGAAACCAGATGGTGAAAAATCTAACCCTAGCCTAATCAGTTATCTCTATCATTATTGCAAGGCTCCATTTGAAGAAAAGCACCCTAGCTGGCCATCAGCCAGGAGTTCACTGAAGGGAGTATTAATGAGACTGACAGAAAGCAGGCAGTTATTTCTCCAGAGGGTAAAGTGTTACAAACTAGTGACCATGAAGAAGTTAAAGGAAAAGACAAATGGGACTGTTCCTTTTCTGGCTGAGAGCATATCTCATTGAGCACAATTCCTTAGGAGAAGTCAGAGATCTGCTTTGATAAATACTGCTTAGGAAGGCCTCACTTTGATTTCTGCCTTATTTCAAGGATAGACCTCAAAATACATTTAATGAGCTCTAGTCTCCCCTTCAGATGAAGATGGACTCAGGGAATTAAGAACGTTGAAGCTGTATATTTTGATATTTTTCTAACTTACATTTCTATCTCATATTTTACAGATGAAGAATTGGAGGCAGACATTACATAACTTGCTCAATGGCAACTAAATTTAAGAGCAGAGATAGGTCTGGAAATTATTCCAGGTTCCAATTCAATGCTCTCTCCTCTGCTTTCTTTCAGTGTAGTTCCATATCTTCTGTATCAAGTATGTTATATCGGCAGAGACAGACTTTTGCAAGACCGATTCAATGTGAAGGGATTCAGGCATATTTATAATACTGAGGATAAATTTGATAGTTTTATTGAATTTATACTGGAGACATTGGATACCCTCTTCAAATTTACTGGTTTCCATTTTACAGATGAGTAAACTAGGAGGTGCAACTCACACTCTTCTTTCTTAATCTGTAGTCTATAAAGTTAATTGCCCATGTTCAATTTGATAAGTGATAATGAATGCAAATCTTCATCATCTTGGTCTTGTTTTTACCTATAGTATTAATTGTAATAATTTGTTTTAATCATTTTTCTTCTTCATAGTAAGCACATTGACTGTCAATAAGTAATACTGTCTTTTTATATCCACAAGTATAAATAACTCTGAGAACGATGTTTTGTCAGTGTAGTCACATATAAATATAAATTCATTTAAATTAGAAAATTTTATAGACTATAACATTATTATTGATCAAAATAGAGTGGAAGAACATTAATTAAAAATATGTAGTTGGTTTTAGCTGCTACAGATACATGGGACTTATTTTATATAATATAGTAATATAATATATAATTTTATATATATAATAAAAACTCATATTGAAATAAATTACTTTATAAATCTTGAAGTGCTTTCACTTTCTGTATTTAAAGTTGGTAATATATTGAATAACTTATTGAATTAAAAGTTAAGTTGTCTTTATCGTACTATTGTTTTTCTTAATGAAAATAATTGTATTGCAACACATTATATCAGAAGACACAAAATAATTGAATAAGGTAATTTTATTAATATTAATACTTAAAACATTGCTTTATTTAATTTAGAGAGATTATCTTATAATTTTAGAGTAAATTTCTCCTTAACAAATATAACAACTCTATGTAAGCATGCAAGATATTAGTAAAATAGAGATTCATGGTTAAAAAAAAAAAGTATAGTGTCCTCAGAATGAGAAGGGGAAATTATGTGAAGAAGTATTAAAACTGATTAATATAACTTCGAAAAAAAATTAGAGAGAGATTTGGTTATATTCTAAAACTAATTTTTTTTTTCCAGAATGAACATGTTAGGCCTGAGCTGCAAAGGCTTAGTTTTTTTTTTTTTTCTTGAGACTTTAATACAAAAATTTTTATTATGAGGAAAAAATAAATTAAAACTTACATTAAAACTATGAAGGAGCATAGATTTTAGAAAGCTAAGGATTACAGATTGAATTCAACTGAGATTCTACATTAAGAAGAGAAAATTAAATTGTTATGGTTATGTTATATCAACCCTATTTATATAGAAAAATGAATCATTTGGAAGAAATGAGAATAATTTAGTACATATATATTTATAAACAAATGATTCTTGCATTCCTAAAGTGTTCTTTCTATAAAAGTTTTATTACAGGAGTTGCCTCAGAGCAGTTTAATTTCCAAAATATTCTATCATAAGATGATTCCTAATGAAACATTATTGATTACAGTTAAACCTTCATCCATATTAGAATTTTATGCATGTGATTTTCTATAAACATAAATGGATAGGTTTGCAAAATAATTAACACACTAAATACGTGTTTGGATACGTATAATTGCTTATCATCTTTCACTTCTCAAATCTATAGTTAATGCTAATTCATGACAAGACATAGCATTAATTTATTTAATAGTGAAATACTGTGGATATTAATTGAAAAAGAAATTTGAATACTACAGGATACTTCTCTATTGTTTCAAAGCAAGTATAGCAATTTGACATTTAAATAATAAACTCTGTTAAGTATATCACATCTCACTGAAGTGAAATATTTTCGTAATCTTCACTGAGGAAAAAAACAGAGTTAATGACTTAATTTATGTGTCTTACATTTTTATTTATTCACAAGTTAATTGTTTAACTAATTTAAATTTGTTGATTAATGCTATCCAGGTATTTTAGGATAATATATATTTGGATTAATATATCAGTTAGCTCCATCAACTTATATTCTTTAAACTCACTTCATCTGACAGATCAATTATATAATAAGCCTATGCTTCTTTAACTAAGATCTTTACAAACCAGGTATATTATAAAATTCGTCAAAGACAATTGAAGCCACAGCATAAATATGAGGTAGTTTTTAAAAATATCAGTTACCTTGAATATTTGAAGGAAAACTTTTTATAATTAATGTCAATTGATAAATGTTGAAGAAACAACTGAATTAAAAGATGACTATTTAGAAAAATTAGACAAAAATTACCAGCGGACGTGTAAAATGGAGTGTAAAAGTTTGATGAGTAATAATATGTACATATTCACAAAGTATCATCTCTAAAGTACTCTGTAGTTACACAGAGGAAAAAAGTAACTTTAGACAATTGATATAAACTGCATTAACCATGTAATCAAAGTTAGCATCCAATAATGAGACAAATGAACATCAAGTGCCTAATATAATACACTGTAAAAAAATATAACATCATTTCTGTTATATGCTTACCAAAAAATAAACAACTTTAATAAAATCATAAGTAAATGCCAGACACCCACACTGTAGAACACTTTACAAAATAATGGTCAGAACTATTTGAAAAGATTAAGATCAATAAAGACAATGAAAGACTGGACTTCTGCAGATTAAAAGAATAAAGAGAGACATAAATGCTGGATGCATGTTGTAGAAGATTGTCTGGACACAGAGTTTATTTTAGTTTTCTTTCTTTTTGCTAGAGAGGACATTAATAGACAACTGGAACATATGAAAAAAAAGTCTATAGAATAGATAATAGTTCTAGGTGAATGTTAAAGTCCTTTATTTGGTAACTGCAACATGGTTATTTAAGCAAATGTCTTTGTTCTTAAAAAATACAAATGGAAATATTTAGAGGCACAGGGACCAGATGACTTCAAGTTATACTAAAATAACTCAAAAATAATGTAATTGTGATTCCATAATCGATAGATATTAATTTGTGGAAATTTTGAGGTCAAACTTGACATTAATTCCCCCAAAGAAATATTGTATTTGCTTCTACCTGAAGATAATATCATTTCTGTTCCTTTTAATATCCATGACACAATCTGAAAGGACTATTTTCATTTTCTCTCACGTATTTCTGGTAATATTAATTAGAAAATTTCCTTTAGATCCACCCTGCCTTTTTCCTGATGAAATTAAATTCCTACATTGAATTGAATTGCGGTTATCAATTTTGTTACTTAATAGTTACTTTTGTGTGTGTGTCATGTTTAAGACATTATTTTAAGGTCATTAAATACATTTTTGTATTTTCTTAGAGGATATGTTAAATATTTTATAATTAGTTTTATTATATATTTTAATATTTGTGTATGACAGTCAAGATTGAGAAGGGTCTGAGTTTTTATATTAATTTCTACTTTGCAAATTAGCCTACAACCAATTCATGGATATTGGTAGAAGACTTAAGATTTCTGGCTTAGAGACGAAGAAAGGTTAGTATTCATAGCAAAAGCAGTAGCCATAGTATCAGCAATTGTGTGAGTTCCACAAGTAACAATTTTTCGGGGTTACATGAAGAGGCATAGATAAAAACTAAACAAGGAGAAGGATGCATTACAGAATAGAAATCTTGAGCTTAGTGATCCCAACTTTTTAATAATATGCAGTGGATATGCCTGTCATTTTCTCTGGAAGAAGTCACTCTCTCTATTTTCCAAGGATGTAATCAAAACTATTCTCTATTCTGGAAGGAGATACTTATGATCTTCCACAGTTGTTTGTGAGACAAGCATCCTTGAGAAGATAGCCTGGAACAAAGACAATTGCGACTCGTCTCATAAGTTATGCAGAAACATGAAAGAATTATGAAGAATTGTCCCCTAACTATATCCACTCAAAAGTCCTTCACTTTCCTGGCTTCTGGTAAATTTTTCTGAATATAACACTGTGTTGGTACCTCTGGTTAGTCTGATAGACATTGACTGTCACCAAATTCATCCAATTTGTCTCATTCAGAATTAATTTAAGGTTCTATCAATGAAATCCCAAGCAGAAGGATGAAGCTCAGAAATGTCCACCAAGGTTCTATACCCAACCCATGCCACAAATCCCAGAAACCAGCAGGGTCTGCCTTGGGAATCCAAGTGGATTACTCCTTAAGTTTCTGTATTGACCCCTCTGCCTGCCCTGAGGCATTAATCCAAGTACACAAGGTCCCCGACTTACAATTTTTTTACTTTAAAATTGTGCGAAAGTAATATACATTCAGCAGAAACAGTACTTTAAATTTGGAAATTTGACCTTTTCCTGTGCTAGCAATGTATTGTGTGATACTATTTCCTGATACTGAGCAGTGGCAGCGAGCCATAGGTCCCAATCAGTCATATGATCACGAGGGTAAACAACTGATACTGTACAGTGTATTCATTGTTTTGGATGATTTTGCCCAATCGAGGGCAATGTAAGTGTCCTGAGCACATTTAAGGTAAGCTAGGCTAGGCAATGATGTTCGATGATGGGTTAGTGCACTAAACATATTTTGAAATGAAGATATTTTCAGTTTTCAAAGATTGCATTGGGAGGTAACTTCATCATAAGTTGAGGAGCATCTATATAGTGAAATGTGTTTATGATAGCAGACTGTGTTTTGGTCCCCAAGAAGCCTTTCTATCATCCATGAAAACCATAGTGCAATGAGGGTGAATGAACAATTTCCAGAGCACAGGTTGTATTACTGATCACATAAGCTTAAGTCAGGGACATAGTCTGCACCATCTTTTCTAACTGAATGACTCATGATAGAGAACATTGCATGCGTTGTAATCATAACAAAGCAATCCACTATCTCATTGCAAAGCACCCCACCATCTGCTCAGTAGAATGATTGAGTAATGTCTATGAAAATGGGGCTGGGAAAACGTCCTTTTTCCCAGGTGATTTCCAAGTGGAGTTAAGGAGCTGGGAGTATATTCTGCTGTTTCTGGTAGACTCCCCAGTATGGTTAAGGTCTAAGACAAACAAAACATGTTCACAGATATCTGGCAGTGGATGTCAGACTCAGCGAAAAGTTAAAAATAAATAAGTGATGTCTATTCGGACCGATGTTCTCTTCCTACCAACACAAAATCAGTGTATACCATTTCAGTAACTGCAAATTCACCTTATTTCCAACCATACCCTACTTATGCTCAAAAATTTTTCCCAGAAAGATGAGATACAAGAACAACAAAAGTAATGTTATAAAATTAAAATGACATATCGTGTCTCCAACTTTGGTACATGTGGGCCTTTGTAGAGAACTCCAGCAAGTAGTCAACTCAACTGAATGGTCATTATTATTACAAGACCAGGCAATCTAAATAAGAAAGTCTAGGTAGCTAAGCTGGAATTAATATTAGACACATTTTATGCCAGGCTGGGACCTATAGGATATAACGAAGAGGCCTGAAATTGCCATTAAGAGAAAGAAGAAGAATCATGCTAAAGAATCATCAGTGTGGAACCCTTAATTGTCAAAATTTTTGAAATAAGTCTGTGTAGGTCCCACTTATAATCATGAACCTAATTAAGGAAAAAGTCAACCATATTTATTGGGACAATCATATTCATAAGCTTAACTGTCTTTCTGGAAAAATCACAGAATTTTAGTCTTTGTAGACCAGTGCTTGTTACAATGGGAATGAGTGGATGCTGACTGCCAGATTACCAAGAAAGTTCTCTTCCTACAAGAGAGCAAACAGACCTAGGGCACCATTTGAACAACCAAATTTGGGTGTAATTCCTGGTTCTTGGTTCATGAAAATTTTTCCTTCATATACTGTTAATCTGCCTGTAGAGCCCTCAAAATTTATCTTTCAGAAAACCATAAAGCCACATATCTGTCAGGAGACCACTCTTGCTACCAAAACTGTCAAGAAATGTGAGGTCTTGAGGTTTTGTCCCACATATTAGCTAACAACTTAGCCTACCATGAGTCAGTTGATATTGGTAGAAAACATAAGACTCCTGAATCCAAAATAAAAAAGTTTATTACTTACAGCAATTTTAATAGAATAATAATATTTGTGTTGGTTCTCCAAACCACCACTTCCACAGAATGATATAAAAAGGGCCAGGAAGCACACACAAACTGATTATATTATAGAACCCCAAGTGGAGGGGACCCAAATCTTTTACAATAGCTAGTAAACAGGCCTGTGCATTAATGCATTATCTTTATGTACTGGACTATAAGCGTGTCTGCTTTATGCTCCGGAGGGGCTTACCAGCTCTGCCTGCCAAGGCTTTTCAGAATACATATATCATTGAAAGAATGATCTGGTCAAGGGTCAATGTGTAAAGAACTTGGAAGCCATCATTACCATTGTCACAACAAGAAAAAAGCCGAAAAAACTGGATAATCAAAGGCTTTTTTAAAAAACGTGTCAGAGAACTGAAGTCATAGGGAAAACTGCCATCCCCAAATTTAAAGAGACAGGTTAATATAGAGAGAGTCACTTTCAAGATAAGCTTATTGCTCCAGAGCAGAATTTACTGAAACAGTAAACTGTTGGAACCACATAAAGGAAAAAAAAAATGATGAATTTCTGCCAGCAAAAAGTGGACAAGCATGAAGTGAGAAATTCCTGGTGGCCTCAGTCTTAGGAGGCTATCACACTTTTGTGGGTATAACCTCTAGGAAAAACACCAGGTTCTTATGTTAAAGAGATAAAGAAAACCCCTCATTTTTCAGACAGGAGGAGGGGAAAGTAGCCATTTCGAATTATATCCAGAGCATTTTCCATAACCAGCTCCTACACAGCAGGTT
>CM053508.1:10116289-10164188 GCA_028627145.1 Eidolon dupreanum
AAAACTCTAAAACAGTCTATTTTCTTTGTCATTTACAAAAAAACAAAAATACGCTAAAATATTTTCTTTGAGTGTTTTCTGACATGCTGTGCTGTCATGCTAATGTGTTTGCTCTAAGAGTCTCTTACACTTCATTATTTAACTGATTATTGGATTGTTCTTTGTGACATATTAATGAAATCAGTTGAATCCAGGACCAAAAAAAAAAAAAATACTGATTCAAGAGCATTGCTTTAATACCTTTAATGAAATTGGCACACTGGCCTCTTAGACTCAAACAATAAACAAATAATAATCTAAATGTTTTCCAAACTGCCATTTGACCTATTTGTATTGTCTGGTCACCTATTCTTCCTTTCTCCTTCACCATTGTTTATAAAGATTTCAATTTGACATAGCCTCCTCATCCCCAGGAGTTCTTTAGTAATTTTCATTTTCAAAGTTGGAGAGAGAATGGATGGAAGGAAATTTTCTGGATACTTATGAACATTTTCTCCAGCTAAAATCAATTGTTCTGACTCTCACCATGATGGAATGTGAGAAATAAATACATTGATTACTTAATGGACTCTCAACTTTCAAATATTTTATTCAAACAAGCAGTTTCCGACTTTTAATTCTCTTATGGTGGGCAATCTCTTAATATTGAAATTCATTTATTTGTAAATGGATTGCATTCCTTCCACATAGCATAGATATTTGGGCCCGAGTTACAAATTTTTCCTTGCAAGATTTTGCTAGCAAAATTAAGCAAGCTGAATCATGGATAACATAAATGAGCATAAGATCAACAAGGGCAGAAAGCAATCTTCATAATGGGCTCTTAGTTATAGCCCCTGGGAGATGCGATGGCCAGAAAATGAACTAAGTTTTAAGCTGATACAAAGGTAGCCTATGTGAGCCTAACGGGCTTAATGGATAATGCTCTCATTATATATTGCTCCCAACTTTATCATTGACTGGAATTAAAAGGAAAAAAATAGCATATGTGTTTCAATGTTTAGCAACTTGTTTAAACAAAAATTTTCACTTGATAGCTAGGTGAAATAAAATTACTTTGAATTTAACTAAAGTAAAAGATTATAAGATGTCTGAGAAAAACTTTTTCCTATTGAAATGTTAAGCATGAGTTAGAAAAATTTGATTTTGTCAAAAAATTTTAGAAAACTTTAATATTAGAAAAAGTTTTCTGGGACACTTTAAATGAAATTATATAGTAATTGACAAGAATACATTTTCTTCTTCAATTAAATAGTAATGACTTAATCAATTGATTCATAGACAGCTAGAGTTTTAGCATCATACATTTGATTCTGTAAATGATGCCTGTTAATATCTTAAAATATTTAGAAATATAGAGTCACTATATTTTATTTTAATAACTACACCCTTTTTTTTAATTATAGAAAATTTTGAGAAATAATTTCAAACTTTGATACACATTTAATTCAAGTGATCCATGATATACTTTCTGATGGCAATGATGAATTACAATGTGAGTGATACATTGCCAGGTAAGTCTATTGAAACCTTAACAATGTCTGTTTCCATGAGAAATAAACTTTCATGTTGTTTAACTGCTGATATTTTGCGTTTGCTATTACTGCAGCTAACCTTAAACTTATCTGAGTGTTACAGTGTCTTATGATGCTGGGTTCCATCCTTGGAGATAATGAAGCTTATATACAGCTTTCTCTCTCTAGTTTAGGTTTATTAAATCAGATGGTTAATCATACAGGGAGGTTAAACAACTGCTCCCCCTTACCCCGTCCCCACCCATACGCTTTTTTAAAAGCTTTAGAATGTGAAGAAAGTGACTGATGGAAAATTACTTGAAGGTTATTTTTCCTTTTACAATAAATCTACTTGTGCACATATATTTGTGAACATGTCTCATTCATTCTATTATATGAAAAAGCACTGAAGGAGAAAAAAATCCTTTAACATACTAATGTTAGTATTTCCCATGTCATTTGCAAGTGGTACATGATGAATATTTTGCAAGATGGAGTTGAAAATTTGTTCTCATGTGACAGTTTCAGCATTCCTCACCATCTCATTGGTTCAACTTTGGAGGAAAAAAGTTTAGAAAGGTTCATTCTGAACTGTATTTTAAAGTATGTTTCCCAGAACTGAATATACTACTTTAATAGAATCTAATAAATTTAATATCTATGCTATCATTGAGTTCTTTGTTCTAGCTTTAAATGTATACTATGTAATCAGATTACATCAGATCTGGCAATATTCTTGTAACTTTAAAGAATCTTTACTGAGTTTCAGGTCATTTGAGAGGCATCTCTTGTGGGGAAATTGCTCAGTTATTTTAGAAGTAGTCAGGAAATTATCTTACCGAGATTATTTGCAGGGTGTATGGGGTGTCTGCAAATTATCCAAAATTTAACCTTTGGTTAGAAACTATATCTGGTGGTCCAAAATTGATGAACAAGAGTGTAATAATACTAAGAATAACCTGTCAAAGAAAGAAAAAGATCACTGGGATGTGACAAAGGGAATTTGTCCACCAATCTACATAGATTCTAGTATGCCATTCCATGGTTGGGGGAAATTTCTTTAAAAAATGACTAAACTTATTATACATATATTTGTCCAAACTCCTAAAATATTTAACACCAAGAATAAACCTGAATTTAAATTATGGACTTAAGGTGATTATAATGTGTCCATGTAAGTTCATGCTTGGTAAGAAATGTCCATGTAAGTTCATTCTGGTGAGTGATGTTGATGGTAGGAGAGTCTGTACATGTACTGGGGCAGAGAATATATGGGAAATCTCTGCAATTCCCTCTTAATTTTGTAATAAACCTAAAATTTCCTAAAAAAATAAAGACTTAAAAAACTGACAGAAACTTTTATAGGTCAAACTCAAAACTCTACTAAAGTGGTTTTATAAAAGATATTTTTGATATGTAAATTTCCTAATGGTATTGCTTCTATAAATCTTAAGAAAATTGCATTTGAAATATTTATCCACAATGATCTTTTTTGATCATTAGCAAATTATGATGGAAAAGGAGAACATATATCTAAGAATGACTTGTGTTGCAGAAATATAATTAAAAACAAAGTCCTCTCAATCAAGAAAACCTCTCCGTAAAGGTAACAGACAATGAACATTTTTTATTGAAAAAGTACTAAACCAAAATGTGATGCATATGACAAGCAATCAACTAAGAGATTGCAATGACAAAAAGAAATCTCTCCCTTTTACATAGCCAAGGAGATTGAACACATTAAGATAAACAATACCTGGTCCTCAGGTAAGAGAATTTGACTGCATCATTTGTCACACAGAGATTCATCCTAGATTCACCTGGTAAAAGGGATTACTCTCTGTGTTAGCTAATTGGCTTTGTCCAGGGGAAAACAAATTTCTCATATTTTTAGAACAGGAGATAGTTTTGTAACATGGAGCAAGGTACTCACTAAAATTAAGCCTTACTCTCTCAGAGAAATTGAGAGATAGGGGTGCTATCTTTCTTGATGTTTACATTTCAATAAGATGGTTACTGAGACCTTGAGAAAGTTATTCCTGGGTCATAAAGCTGACAAAAGGCCTATGTAGTTTTCAGGAGGAGGTACAGGCATATCTCATTTTATTGCATTTTGCAGATATTGCATTTTTACAAATTGAAGGTAAGACCCTGATCAGCAAAAAGATTACATCTTACTGAGGCTCAGATAGTGGTTAGTGACTTTTAGCAATAAAGTATTTTTATTAAGGTATGTACATTGTTTTATCAGACATTCCAATTGCACACTTAACAGACAACAGTATAATATAAACATAACTTTTATATGCACTGGGAATCAAAAAATTCATATGACTCTTTACTGCAATATTCATTTTATTGTGGTGGTCTGAAACCAAACTCTCAGTATCTTTGAGGTATGCGTGTGTATATGTTTCAAAGATGGGAGAACATACTTTCAATTACAAATTCTATAATCTCTTTCATTATTTTCAACAGAGAGAATTAAGTCTATTTTTAATTTGTATTTGTCCTTACACCTGAAATATAACATTGAATAAGATTACCTAAACTTTAAATGTTTCCCTTTGCTTTGGTTGTAATTCTGCTCAAAGAAAAAAAATCCACTGAATTACTAATGAATTGTTTTATTTACTTTCATATCTACATAAATGTATATAACATATTTATATGGATCTGGGTTGTAAACATTGTTCAGGTTGTCTCCAATGTGTTTGCTTGTCTTTTCCAAAAAATTTTTTAATAGTGTATATTCTAGGATATAAAGAAATTTTTCCCACTAAAATAATTCCATAGAGATTATGTCATATGAGCTTTAGAAGACAGAATTTAACAAACGAAACAATGACAATTTACTGAGATGATGATATATCTACAAAAATTATTTCCAGAGAAATTAATAATTATTCTATTTAAATGAAGACACTCTTAAATATTTCAAGATGTATCAAAATTCAGCATCAGTGGCTTTGGGTATGTTCTAATTTCTGAAATTATTCCTTACAACAATATAATTGAGAAGTTGGATCAAAATCGTTTTCCGTATAAATTCTGTAAAGGATTATTTTAGTGAAAACTTAAGTTTTTATAAAGCGAGTCAAAAGAAATGACTCTAAGAGCTTTAACCATCCTGAGGCATGCCTGTCAAATGTCATTGTGTCCACCAAAATGTTTTGTTCTCACAAATCAAACTGTCTCTAGTCAGAGATTTTCGTCATGGTCAAAATCTTCTCTATTCACGCTTTAAGCGTGTTATGTGTTTAAATTGAAAACCACCTAACAAGTCCTTTCTTCCTTCTTTCAAAAAAGTTGTTCCCAGAGGTATTTGGTAAGTATTTGCAATCTCTTATTCATCTAAAGAAATAGTAAATCATTAATAGAATAAATTCTAACATTTATGACCTATCACAATAATACAGTTTTTACACTCAAATTTGGAATGTATGCAGTTCTCTTTATGTTAATTTTAAAACTTAGTACCATAGGATGCATGGGTAATTTGAGGATGAAATATAGCATGTTCACTGCATCAGAAGCAATAAAAGAAAGACAAGGGAAATATTAACAACAACAACAAAAAAAACATATAGTGTTTTTACAGTTACAGGGTGATTCTCACAGATTCACAAAGAAATTTAGAATACTCAAATGATATGTGTAAATAAACTCAAAACCAACTTTAGGCCTCTTTGTGTTGGCATAAGTAAAGAGTAGGGATGTAATGGCCCTTCAAGATAGCTGAACAGTCTATTCTATCATCAAGGAAGAAATTTAGTGGTTAAATAAACAATAGCAAGTAAGTGATGAGTTCCCAACTTCTTCAAAATATAGAGGAAAAATAATTAAAAATTAATTAAGCAATTAAATAGTACCAACTTCAAAAATTGATTATGATGAAAACTAAATTTCTTTAAATTCTGTTCAATTAGTTATTAGCATTTAGCACATGAGGGAGTCATTAAACTTTTATTATTCCCCCCTTTTTTTCTTCCTTTTCCCAGGCAAATGTCTGTTTTTTAGAGATGTATTAGGGAGATGCAAGGGAACATTTCTCTTCTGTGTTTTGCTTTGAAATTTGTAGTTTTAGTTGCCTGTGATTTGATTTGCAATGATTTTCACATGACTGATGGTTATCATGATGCTAGAATCTAAGTCACAGCTTCTACACACACTCAAGCTTATATCGTTTCTATGGGTTCTTAATTTTATCTTTTCTATGTATGACTGTTACTTTATGTAATGGTTTCCCAAATCTTCACCTTCTTCAGTACTTATTTGGATGATAACAATTTCTTTAACTATTTACATATCATATTAAGTAGACATGAAGACTGGCAGAACATGATAGAGCTGATCAATATAACACACAGTAGGTTCTGATGGTAATAAAAATTATTGGAGGAATACAGGAAGAGTGAAGAGAGAGATCTTAATATGAGTCATATAAACTATTTTAAATAGTATTATTTTTAACCAAAAGTAAATTTTTATTTTCCTAATTCATAATAACTCATATCTCAAAATCCATATTGTAAATATGTATTTACGATCACAATTATACTAAACTGTATTGCACTGGCTCATCCACTCTCCATAAAACTGCAATAACTTTACTCTCTCACAAGTTTCTCTTCACTAACTCATGAATGTATAGTTGTTCTGGCTGTCATTTTCCTTTGTTTTTTCTCTTACTTGGTTTACTTGGTCTCAGAATGTGTGGTAAAGTGTTTAGCCATTCCATGCTAAATATGACTTCTACCAATTGCCCATTTTTCAGTATCCTATGTGTACCAGTAATCCCACCATAAAAAGTTAATGTTTTCAAATTAAAAAAAAAAAAGTTTTCTTAATCTGTTGTTTGGATGTCATCTTTCTCAACTAGAATGCAGATCCTTGCAGTCAAGTGCAATTTGTATATCATTATTTGATTATTTTTATTACTATTCTATTTACATAGGGTGTCTGGAACATCATAGCAATGCAGTGACTATCTGTCAAGTCAATGGACTTGTACCTGTAGTTTTTACGGATATACCAGAGAAGAGAGCTTTTAACTTATACTTAATTATTGTCACCCCAGTGTTCATTTTATGAAAAGTCTTGCAGAGGTTTTCAGGAGGATAATCTAAACAGTATTAGCAACAGTCTTGTGCCAGATACATGCGTACTTTTGAGCAACAAGCCCATTGAAGTGGGCTCACCTCATGTGCCTTTATCATGTCATTCCTCAAGGAGAATTTCCTCTTCATAAAGTTCTTAGGACATTATGCATATTGAAAGCATGAATTGTTATCCCTTGTAATGTCTATCCATTCTATTTTCTTCTCCATTAGATATGTATCTATTTTCTCTTTTGGTAACAATACAGTATCTCCTTAGAGAGAAATGTCTTCCCCCTTTCTGAATTCATATAATTTAGGCAGGTAGCAAACTACCAGCAGGAAGTGGGAACAAGAAGACACCCTAGGCAAGACATCCCATTTCTCCTGCCACAGTGATTCACTGAAGGATTGCTTTTGACCCAAGCCTGTCCCAAAGAGACAACTTTTATTAGAATAACAAATTAGAACACTGATAGGCTGTCTTAGGACACAGAGACAGAAAGGGACATTGGCTATTTGAAAGGATATAAGCTACAAAATGCATTTTGCCAATAAGAAGGGAGAGACTGCCTCAGACTGAATCTGACATAGTGGTAGGAAATTGTATATATAATTATGTACAATACATATATTCTGTAATTAGGTCTAGGTTATGTTTGTATTGAGGAATATAAAGTATGTAAAATGACAAAATGGTACAGTAAATCAAATTTATGTCCATTTGATATGTGTATGTTACACATCAGGTTTTCTTGGGAACTACTTCAAGGAGTGTCTTATTTATAACATATCATATTGATTTATTTTTAATCCATTCAATAAATATTTGTTGAGCATGTCTTATGTGTTAGTTGCATGTTGGCAAGTGGAACAATCATTTGTATAAGATATCATACAGTCTGGTAAGGGAGATGGGTTATAAAAAATTAATCAAAATGATTAATCATTTCTGTGTGCAAAATTCTATAAAGTTCAAGTTCATGTAGCTAAAATGGAAAATAATAAGGGGAAATGAAGATTGGTGTGGATAACTATTTTGACAGAATTATCATATAAACACTTAATTCACTATCCAGCTGCCACTTTTGGTTCTCAAGATTATTTTGTTCTTCCACATGTTACATAAGATTTTAACTTTGATCACTTGATAGGATAAATCACTATGGTAAAATATAACTTAAAGCAATTAGAACACTAGATCATCTTCACACATTTTAATAATATTGTAGTCTACTTTTTTAATAGCTTAAAAGAAAATGAAAAAAAAAGTAAAGTCTGAAAAAAAGAGAAGAGATCTCTATACCCTTTTTTTCCTAAATAGCTATATTCAGCTAAAGTCTATGGGGTAAACAAACTACATGTTCTATTACAGCTAACTCTAAAATTAACACTTTGATTTGAGTATCAATAGGGAAATTTGGCAAGTTCTGTTAGCAAAAAGGAACAAGGCTCTGGATTCCTGGATTCCAAATCAATGTCTTGTAAACTATGGTTCAAAAGATAAACATAAAATTTAAGTCATATACCTTTACAAGTAATTTATAGCCAATATTGTCCTTTAGCACACCTTTGTTTTCCTCATTTTTTTTTAGCCAGTGTATTATTCAGTCAATTTTGGATAAAATAACTGATACTCATTTTTATTTCTTTGTTTCCCAAAGTGAAACAAAGTTACTGGTCAAAATTTAAACTCAACATCTGACAGAATTCCTCAAGACATGTAAAGAAATCACAATCATGATTGTTGAAATTTGCCAAATAACAACACATATTCATGCTTAGAAAAGACAATTATAAAATTATATGTTATAAATAGATTAAAATTATCTTCCTATACATGACTGGGACTTACACTACATTCTTATTTTTTTTATAATGCCTAGAGCATCTGGTATTCCTAGGTTGTCTCCCATCCAAGTACTAACCAGACCCGACCCTGCTTAGCTTCTGAGATAGACGAGATCGGGCATGTTCAGGATAGCATGGCCATAGACTTACATTATATTCTTAATTGCACATAAATTAGCTAAAGCGCTACATATATGTATGTTCATATATATACACACACACATATATATATTAGCTAAAGCACCATATATACATATATGTACATGTGTACATATATATGTACATGTGCATATATGTATACATATGTGTATATATACACACATATATGTATATATGGTGCTTTATATACATATATGTATATGTGTGTGTGTGTGTGTGTGTGTGTGTGTGTGTGTGTGTGTAATACAAGTAAAGAAGTTGTTTCATTTCCCTTGTGGTAAATATTTTAAACCAATCTTTATAGGAAAAGGAAATGAGTAGTTTCATGTTTTCTGCAAGATATAGCTTCAAAATTCCTTTCCTCTGTTGAACTGTGATCACATTCCCTAACACCTGTTGAGGAGAGATATTTGAGAAAGTGTAGATCTTTTATTAAGTCTTTCATAGGCCCCAGTGTTCTCAGTTACCAAATCATGTATTTCCTTAATTACAGAAAATCCATACTGAGACATTCTGTCCTACTCTTAACATCTATGCCATTAACTATTAAAATCTGCTTCATCATTGCTTTCCACAATCTTTAAGTCCCTAAAAAATCTGCTCACACCCTATCCCATTTCTCCAACTTCTTCTTCTACCAATCTTTCTCCAACTATGCTTGCTGAAATATTTCTTTATAGAGCTTTACATATCTTACATATCTGCCAGCTTCTCAATATTCAGATCCCTACATAAATCTCACCTACTCAAGGCTGCCCTCCCTGACTGCTTCATCTAGACTACGCATTGTGGGCTCTAGTCTCTTACCACATTTATTTATATTTTTCATAACATTATCTTCTTTTTTTATGGCATGCTTCCAAATAGACTGTTGGTTTCAAGAGAACAGAGACCTTGTCGGTCATATTTGTTGCAAGATCAATTTCTGGCACATTGAAAGTGCTCAATAAATAGTGGATGACTGGTTGAATGAATGACATGTGCCAATCCAGTGCTTATGTGTGACCTCTGTTAGGGGTCAAGGGACTTGTATAAGAGAAGCATCAAACATCATTTCCTAAATAATCATAATTAATTGAGAAAATGTGTAACCCCCAAACTAATTTTACGATGTAAGTCTATGACATGATTTATATTTGATGTAGAAGAGAAATACTCTCCCTTCCCCGCTTTTGGAAACTTGCCTCAGTAAAGCAAGATGCTCACTGAGTGAAGTTAGGCACCTATCTTTGCCCATAAATGAGATAAAATGGGGCTATCTTCTTTGATGGCCACATTTCAAAGGGATAGCTCCTGGGTGCTTGGTCCTGGGTTGTCAAATGGCAAGAGGGTTTTAAAAAAAGATTTACATCTCAGAAGGGCAGATAAAAAGCTTAAAAGTTTAACAAAGTATATATTCTAAGAAAAGGGAGGTTAAGTGCTTGAGTCAGGAAGAAGACTGTCTAAAGGGAAACATGAAGGTTATCTTGGTAAATAAACATGAACCACTTGTGACAAACCAATTACAGTTCATGAAATTCATACGAATTTGCATGCAAATAAAAAAGAATACTAAAAAGAATATTTAAATTCTCATTTGTCCTATTACCTAGTTCTTATCATGTGCACTTTGATTTCTTTTAAATGCAAACAATTTGAAATGATATATTCCAATGCAATATAAATGTCTTATTACTAATATGGAATTGATTGTATTTCACATTGTGAACAATTTAAATCTAAAAGGACAAAGCATCATGTTTAACACTGAACCTTACTCTATGGTATGACCGATATTAATTTTAAAAATCTGACTTTTTGTCCAATGAACTGTTAATAATGAAGTTTGATTAAAATGCCTAATTTGTTTAGGTATATGCATTGCCTACTTAACCAATTATTCTGGTGAAAATTACAAGTAAAAAACATTGAATTTGTTAAATTAAGAAGGTCATTGAAGTAATTAAGACTGGTGAAGCATATTATTAATATTTGACGGGGAGGGTAATAACACAAAATGTACCTGTCATTTTTTTATACTCAGACTAATGTTCCCTTTGATGCTTAATTGTTTAAGAACTCAGAAAATAATTAAAAATATATATATATATATATATATATATATAAAATGTAGGTCATAATTAAGAAGATACTCAAGACATATTTTAATATATAATGTATTTAACTATATATTAATAGAAAATAATAATTTTATATTTATCTCATTTTACGAGAAAAAGCAATGACTTATTAGTAAGCAGAAATTAGCAAAAAATTAGGATGTGAGCACGTAGTAACTATTAGTTTTAAAAAAAGATGCTTAAAACACATAGTCAAGAATAATTAATGAAAAATATGAACATTAGTAATCTTATTTTTCATTTTTAGCATCACTAATGTGTTTGAAAGTAATGAAATCAAAACTATAAAAGATGTGGTAAGATATTGTGTAGGGAAAAACCAGCTAAAGAATAGGACATAGAGAAATGAAGAGCCATACATGAGTACCTTAGGTGTTGATCATAAAATTCACTTTATTTTGCATCTCAGGGATTTGAGTAAACATTCTAGAGTATAAAGTATGAAGTAGTAATACCTACCTAATATCTTATAAAAATAATCTTAAAATATGAATTTCTCAATTGGTACCTTTTGAAGTTTATTTCTAGTCCAATTGAACTTGACCCTCAAATATTTCCAAGTGAATAATAAACATTTTTCTTTCAATACAAATACAAGTACAGGTGAACTGTAGAAAAGGTCTTGTTTATAACTTTGTTCCCCATAGCAGATTATGGATATTAATAGAGTAGTGTCAGAATCAGAAAAATCACTTTTCCCTTTGTCCCTCGGTTATATTCTGAAATAATCAAATGTTCTATAGAGCAGGGTCTCTAACCTCCAGGCCATGGACCCTTACCAGTCCGGGGCCTATCAGGAGCTGAAGCCGCACAGCAGGAGGTGAGCGGTGGGCAAATGGGCAAAGCTTCATCTGTATTTGCAGCCGCTCCCAGCGCTAGCATCACCACCTTAGCTTCACCTCAAATGATTAGGCATTAGATTCTCATAGGAGCACCGGTCCCTGGTGCCAAAAAGGTTGGGGACCACTGCTGTAGAGGGCTTTTCCATACTCTGAAAATACTGGAAACCGATTTTGCCTGTAAACACAACCACACAGCTGAAAAAATTAACCCACCAAGCCAATTCCCTGTTTATCTTAAACTTGAAGCTGAGTTTTTAAAAAAACAATTTATTTGTAAAATTGACTGCCTATTCTGTATAGGCTAACATGAGCATTTTCTGGTTCTATCTTCTAGGTGTATCAGGTAAGTAAATGAATCAGTCTTCCTTTTTTTTTTTATTTTTGTAAAGAAATTTCCTGTCTTTCTCTCATCTTTCAAGTTTTACACCCACTTCTCATCATGAAGTCAAATGACATGACCTGTTCAACACGTTTTATTGACTCTGCTATATATAAAAGGGCGATAATTACTAAAGAAATAAATATGCGTAAGACAAGATCTTTCTCCCTGAAAAAAATCTTACAGACTGGAATGGCAGATAACTTTGAGGATGCGAAGAAGGAAGGTATTTCCAGGTTTGAAACTTATATATTTTTAGGGGTGCCCTTTAAGGTAAATGTTACAGTATGCAAGTAAAAAATCATATATGGGAACTTCAAAGGGGCCTGTGGAACTGAAGAGTTCAGAGTCCTAAGTTTCCTTTGTGTTACAGCAAATCCACTGCTGTTACTGAGTCTTATAATAGTGATATATACAGCGTGCTATGGAAATGCTATTGGTCAGATTACTTTCTCATATGCTGTTACCATCTCATTAAATGCTAGGGAGAGAAACCTATTAATTCTGCCACCTGTGAGAGTCAATTGAGATTTCATTAAAGTAAAATCAGAGCTAAGGTTGGCAAATGAGAAGCAGTTCACCAATTAGAATAGGTGGGAAGGAAAATCTTTCAGACAGAGAGACGCACACAAACAAATGACAAAGAGAGATGAATGTGCACCTTTTAAAGAAGTTGCAATTCTATGCAGCATGCTGTATTATGAACAAATGAGAAAAATAGAAAAAAAATATATAGGCACTGGACATTAGATTGTTATCAGATACAGAAGGTCTCAGTTCTTGTTTGCCATGATAAGTACAATTGCTATATATTTTAAAGCAGTAAAATGTTTAACTAGAAAGTCGTAGCTCATTTTTCTTGACATCTCTAGTTAAAATTATGTGTCATTCACCATAGTTTTTGAGTAAAAATTATATGTCATGCTAGTGTTCCAGGTAAATCATTTATTGTTAATATAGTTATAGAATATAGGAAAAATTAAACTACCATTTAAAATTCATATTAGTTTATATATTTAAAATAGAGCATGTAGAGAACATTATTTAAGTACTAGATATCATTAAGTCACTATAAAAATATTTATATTGCCATCTAATTTCTCCCTGCTAATATATGTTCTTTTGTTTGCTCTGGGGAAAATGGCCAGGCTAATGACACTTAGAATGATGACAGAGTCATCTGTCAGCTTTCTCTGTAATTCTCTCCAGGCCCTGGCAGACAAATACGTTTTCGTATGCTATAAAAAATTAAGTACCAAAACAATATAAAAATAACTTTAAAGGTCTGATAAAATAGGCTAAAGCAAGGACATTGAAAGTTAATGCTTCCCTTTCTGCCTAAGCTTGCCTCATTCAATTTCACAGATTATATAAAATGTAATAATTCTTAAAAACCTGCAGAGGGCAAAAAGAGACAAGATCTAAAAAAAAAAAAAAAAAAGATATAAATAATGGTCTAAATGTGATTGTAAATCATCTACATGATTCCAAATATATTTGTTTTATTATTTAGGATGGTTTCTACTGAAGGTAACAAACCCCAACATAAATTGTCTTAAATTATAAGAAGTGTTGTGACAAGGTGTGGTTCAATCATGGCTTTTGCTTTATTTGTGGTTCTGAGATTGTGCATGATATTTTTTTAAAATCAGTTTATTTAAACTGAAGGAAAAAAACAAAAACAGTCATCCATTTCTCCCATCACCAACACCCTACCTCTAGCAGCCAGCAAACTCTTCTCTGCATCTATGAGTTTGGTTTACTTATTATATTCTTTAATTTTTTTAGATTCTACATGTTAGAGAGGTTATACAGTATTTTTTCTTTCTCTGTCTGACTTATTTTACTAAGCATGTTGTCACAAAGGGCAAGATTTCATTCTTTCTTATGGCCAAATAATATTTATATATTCATATATATGTATGTATTTTTCTTCTCAAATATTCTTTATCAATTCATTCATCAGTGGATACTTGGACTATTTCTATATCTTGGTTCTTGTAAATAATTAACATGGGGGTGCATATATCTTTTTGAGTTAGTGTTTTCATTTTCTTTGGATAAATACCCAGAAGTGAAATTGTTGGATCATATGATAGTTCCATTTTTAATTTTTTAAGGAAACTCCATACTGTTTTCTGGAGTAGCTGAACCAATTACATTGTCACCAATAGTGCATAAGGGTTTCCTTTTCTCTATGTTCTTGCCAACACTTGTTATTTTTTTGTCTTTTTGATATAGCCATGCTAATAGGCATCAAGTGATAGATATCTCATTGTGATTTTGATTTGCATTTCCCTGATAATTGATTATGTAGAGCATCTTTTCTGTATCCATTGGGCATCTATATGTCTTCTTTGGAAAAAATGTCTATTTGAATCCCATTCTCATTTTTTAACTAAATTTGTTTGTTTTTGCTGAGTCATATGAGTTCTTTATATATTTTGGCTATTAACCCATTATCAGATTTATGATTTGCAAATATATTTTCCCGTTCAGTAGGTCATCTTTTCATTTTGTTGATTTTTTCGTTTGCTGTGCAGAAGCTCTTTAGTTTGGTGTAATCCCACTTGTTTATTTTTGCTTTTGCTGCTTTTACTTTTGGTGTTAGATTTTAAAAAATCATTTCCACATCCAGGGAGCTTACCACATACCTGTGTTTTCTACTAGGATTTTTATAATCTCATTAACAGAAGATGAGGATGAAAGACCAAGAAAGGAAAAACAAATGCATATCCAAGTCATTCAGGAACTTTCACCTGAGTGCAAGAAACTATGTCAATGTGGTCACTAGGTTGTTTAACAGGGATTGAACTACATATCTACTGCTAGGAACTGAAGATTTGTGTGAAATCTTAAATTTATAGGGAGAAAGAGAGAGCAAGAAAGCACGTACTTTCCCTGACCTCTGACCCTCATTTCTGAACTTTGGGGGCCTGGGCTTCCTTAGGATTTGGTTACCCCATCACTGGCAAGTGTTTATTTGATGGCTGATTTTGCTGTGCCAGGTAATTCCCTTCCTGCTTATTATCATTTTGTAACACACACGAGGACACTTTTCCACCACCACCACCACCCCCCACTTTTCCTCGGGAAAATACAGTGAATAAATAAAGACTTATTGATATTGGCAAAATGAAAACAAAACTTTAAGTTAATGTAATGGCTTCAGCACTTCTGGTTCTCACACTTGTCCCGAGAGAGTCCATTATTTTCAGTGTTCTCAGCAAGAATGATCAAATGATTTTGTATATGTCCTGTACTTAGCCAATGCTCTTGCTCAATGGGATGCAAAGTACTTATTCATTAAAATCAGTTCTGCCTTCTCTTTTTCAGCTGAGGATGTGGTTAACCTTCCACAAGGTGCATGGGATATGTGAAGAAGAGGGATTTCTGAACAAAAAGCTGGACACTATTAGGATAATGCGAAAGGGATATTAATGCTGGGTAGACAATTAATTATGTCAACTGCCACTGCACATAATGAAATGCCACTGCTTTATCTCAAGTACTCATAATTTATCTCCTGGAATTTTGTGATGGCTTTTAATTGGTCTTCCTTTTAACTTATTTTGTCCACGAACTCCAAGTCAGATTTATAATGTGCTCTTTATAGCACAAATCTGACTTAACTTCTCAAAGATTTTTAGAATACCTTAGAACCTCGACAAAAGCATAAGTTCTGTGAAATGGGCATCCAAGTTTCTCATGTGACTTACTCAAGTGCCTCCTGTTCCTTTATGTTATGCTGCAGAATTAACATTCCAGAAATGTGGACATATATATATATATATATATATATATATATATTATACTTCTTCTGTTTTACTACATTTGCATGCCTTTGCTATAATGTCTGTGAGTGTGAATTCACCTTGTCCTGAACTTTCGATTCTCCCCTAACAATCACAACCAGCTTATACACTTCCTCATTCAGGAAGACTTCCTCAGCGCTACAGGGCCCTCCAGACTTCTGTACAGCTGTAGTACCCATACATCTTAGAACATTATACTAAAAGGTTTATTTATGTGTTTTCATGTGAGGGGCTTTATGGAAGGATCTATTTATTACTGTGAGCAGAGCTTCTGACACATAGCTGCATTTAATAAATATTCTCAAAATGAAACTAGAGTATATTATACTAATAATAGCCTCATGTGCGACCACATTGGTTCTTACTTCCCATGTTCCAATTTTACCTGATTTATTTTATGTCTTTAAAATATATTATTATTTTTTATTTCTTTTTCCTAGAATTACCTTCTCATTTTACCTAGTTAATTCTAATTCACTCTTAAGGATCTCACTTAAGGGTGTCACTGTTTGACAGGCAGGTGTTTATAACTCACGTGTCCATGGTAAGTGTGTCTGTTATACATTAAGAGAATAGCCTGATCTTTCTCTCCTAACACTGAAATTGAATGTATAAGGACTTATTCAGTGCCTTTCTTTCTTTGTTCACTGTGAGATCTATGAGATCAGGGACATTATGAGTCTATTTACCTTTATTTTATATAACCTAGCATAGAGCCTGAAATATATTGGACATTTAATAAACGTTTGTAAATGTAGTGTGAATCTTTATGCTTTTAAATCTGGACCAGTTTCCTCCTTAATTGACACACTCAATTCTGCTAAATATCAAACTTTGAAAATTTAAGATAACTCCATTACTTATGGTTAATGACTTCTGTTTGTGATAAATTTGTTGATTTTAGGCATCTAGAAATATGCGCGTTTCCTTCACTCTTCACTGAGGGTAACTCAGGTGATGGAAACATTTTACTGCTTGTTTTTTATATCCTGTTCTGCTACAACTTCTATCTAGATTCATGATTGCCTTGATATTCTGAGAAGCTGACTGCTCCAAGAAATATAGAAAAGAAGTAGGAAGAAATATCTTCTGTTCTTGTGTCCCTAAATTTATCTTAAGGTCTCTGTCATATCTAATTCCTTTTTGTAATACTGTGACAATCTTTGTTAGGTATCATTAGCATTTTAATATAACTCAATTTCATTCTTTCACTTGCTGTGGGAACTATCCTTAAGTTACCACATATTCTTTCACATGTGAAAGCCACACTCTGAGTCCCTTAGACTTTCTGACTTGATATTCAAAGACAATGTTGGATTCCAAAGTATCTCTAACATCATAGATTTTTTTTAATTAGTATTTTTTTCATTGTTGTAGGTTTAAATATCTATTCAGACCTCATTTGAATCTTTCTACTGTTTCCCAAACTTTTGATTAAAATATGCATCAAAGGGTATTCCGCCTGCTTGAATAGTTAGAAAAAAAATAGAAAGGACTCCTCAAGTAATAACTTAATAATATTATTTGCTTCAAAATGGAATTTTTTCCTTACAGTTTATACCAGAAAACACAAACACACAAACAAAAACAGACAAAAATATGGACACTATTTAAACAAAAGTCTTGTTGCAGCAAGAAGGGGCAGAAATTCAAACCTAGTTAGAGAAATTATCCTTAAATTATCCATAAAAAATGAGGACCACAGACAACTTTAATGTTAATTTTTATATTGCTAGTTCCCAGACCTCTTCCCTGAGTTGAATATCTATATATTTATCCCACCAAATACTTCCTGGGCATTTCCAAACATATGTATCACAAATGTCTCAAGTCAACATTTTCAAAATGGAACAAATGGTCTTTAACTTGGAACTGATTATCCACTTATGATTTTATTCTCAATGAATGGGATCCCATTTGTCTGTTCTGTTAATCATTCTTGACCCAAAATTTGTTCGATTATTTCTAATCTTAACATGAAAACTGCCACCATCAATCGCTATAATCGGCACTACATAAAACTTTATTTTCCTGTCTTACAACAAAACTCCTTGATCTTTCTCCTTTTGCTGCCTCACAATCTATTTATTCTTCAATTTCTATTCTTCAACTAAAATCTCACTTTTATATTTTTTATCAAATTACATTTTTAAATAAATCAAATGTATAATTGTCCAACTTATTCTTTTGATGCTTTTATAGAATTCTATATTACTGAAAACTTCAATTCTCCATTTTTGGTTTTTGCTTTTTAATCATATACTCTTTAATTTTTGAAAATATTCTTTGCAATATTTTTCTATGTTTTCTTTTTGTACATTGCAATATTTTTCTATGTTTTCTTTTTGTACATTTCTAAATACTACAACAAGAAGTGGAGGGGCTAATTATATGAGTTTTATTTATTTTAGAGCAAAAGCCATGTTTAGGTCTTTATCTTGTTAGACGTTGAGAACTGGTAAAAATGTTTTTAATTGGTTCGGGTCATTATCAATATTGTGCTTCAGAAACAACACTTTAATATAACAGACTGATTCATTGTAAATTTCAGAAGATTGAATGATGATGATTCATTGGGAGGCAATTGAAATAGTTCAACAGGAGATGACAGATGTCTCAAATAATTTAGTGACAATGAAGACATAATAAGTATTGAATAAATGAATTGCTAAACACTTAGAATGATGGATATACTATAAGAAGAAGATACTAAAATGGCTTTCATTGTCCGAACTGAACATTTTAATGAAGTGGTTCTCAACTGGGAGTGATTTTGACCTCCTTCCCTCATCAGGCGACATTGGCAATATCTGGTTGATTGTCACATCTGGGAGAGATGTCACCAGCATTTGGTGAGGAAAAGTCAGATATGCTGGCCTCTATAGAGTGTAATGCATAGAACAACCTTTTGCAATAAAAACATTCTGGACAAAAAATGTCATTAGTTCTGAGGTTAAAAAGCTCTGGTTTAGTCAAAGTAAGTAAAGTAGGCTTTGGGGGAAACTTTTTTTGGTTATTCTAACTTTGAGATTACTGATAGACATTCAAGTGGATGTGTTTGATATTGGTTGTTTGAATAGATCTGGTACTCAAAAGATAGTTCATATCTGGAGATATAGATTTGGAAATTGAGAGCATGTAGATGATATGCGAAGATTTCAATGGGATTAATCAGTGATATAATGTGAGCAAACTCACATTTGTCACTGCACCTAGTGTACTAAGAATGTGTTAAGGTGCCAAGATAATTGATTACTGTAGAACACTCATGGTGGCTTAAGCATTTGTAGCCCATGAGCCTATTATCTTCAGGGTTAAGCAATCTCCCTTTTAACCCAATGGCTCAAAATAAATATGTATTTTTTCTATATATTCTACAATATGAAAATGTTCTACAATGAAAATGTCAGTAAACACTAGCAGCAGAAAAGAATGAAAGGCAAAAAAACTAAAGATGACTAGATATATTAGAATGAAAGAAAGTACTTTGTCCATTTTTTGATAATTTTTTTTATTTTTTATTAAGTTGTAGGTGTTCCTTATGTATTTTGGAACTAAACCCCTATCAAATAGATGGTTTGCAAATATTTTCTTCCATTCAATGACATTTTTTTAAAAAGAATGAAAATTAAAACAGCTCTAACATTCAGATAAAACCAGAAAAGACCCTGGATAGCTAAATAATCTTGAAAAAGAAGAATAAAACTGAAGGCTTCACATTTACTGATTTTGAAATATATTACAAATCTACAGTAATTACAATAGTATCGTAGTCTCATAAAGACAGACATATAAACCAATGAGACAAAATAAAAAGCTCAGAAATAAGTCCACACATATATAGTTGATTTTGACAAAGTTGCCTAGAATACCCAATGAGGAAAGGATAGTCTCTTCAATACATGATATTGAGAAAAACAGATATTCATGTAAAACAGAATGAAATTGGAACTTATTTTACGCCATACACAAAAATACACAAAATAGATTAGAGACTTAAATGCCACATCTGAAACCATAAAACTCCTAGATGAAAATTCTTAGAGGAAAACTTCTTGACATTGGTCCTAGCAATAATATTTTATATATGATACCAAAAGCATAGGCAACAAAAGCAAAAATAGACAAATGGGACTACATCAACCTGTTTATTCTGTTTTGTTTTCATCAGTGTTTAGAACTTCCTTCTTTAATTCAGGCTTTAGGACTCATCCTTTATTAAAAGAGTTCATAGATCCAGGAAGGTGCCTAGGTAAATATATTTAGGGACACTCAGAGCCTTATCTTTCCCCACAGGTAGATCATAAGAGATAGAGAAAGGCAAGAGACAGGATGACGTTATTTTGGAGGAGACAGCCCACGAAACGCCTCTCAGTCTGATGCAGTGGAAATTGGGAAGAAAACAGAATGGATTTTGCAAGTGGTGGGGGAATTCATTTAGATATTCATGGAATGATGTTCAAGTAATGCAGATATTCAAAGCAAAGAGCGTCCTTGGTGTTTTTCTGTTTTCTTAGGTTAATATGAATAGAAATGAAAAGAGGATGACCTGATTGAGTGGAAGAGAAATACATAAGAAAATTAGAACTTGTAATGAGATCACAGAATGTGAATGTTAGTGTTAGAAAAATAGAAAAGAAAAAGAATAAGTGGGAATTCTCAGAACATTGAAAGTTATCATTTTGGAGATACAAATATGGAACTGCAAAAACCAGTAGCCACAATGTTGCAAATATATAGCATTTATGTAGTGAAAACACTAGTAATTTTGAGAAATCAGATCAAATATTACATATTCATATCTTATCAAAGTCTTTCACTACCAATAAAATGACATTTACTTCATGTTTATATGAGCAAGTTAGCTTTATAGGTTTTATTTCAAGAGAAAAAATTAAATCTTAACTTGACGTTCCTTGAAGTATATTTCACAGAAAAGTTGGTTCCATTTCATGCCTGAAACAAGTAAATCGATTTTATAGTCAAATAATTTTTGCAAGTGTTCTACAATCAACCTCTCTTAGATATTTACAAAACAATAATACCTGAGGATTTGAGAAGTCCTGCAGTAAAGAAATCTCTTTAATTTTTAACGTATTTACCAAACGACCATAGGACTCCCTCTCTCATGTGTTAATGACTCAATGTACTCTGAACTACTGTTTCTCAAAGCACTTTTTAAGAATCATTGTTTTAAGCTAAACAATATATGTATGTTTGCATTTAAATCTCAGATAATTTATTGTTTCCAAATCACGAGATTAAACTTCCTTTCCTTGAAACCATCTCTGAATATAAAGCATCCATTCAGCTGGTCAGGATGAGCTACCCAACCAGAGAGATGAATACTATTTAACCAAATTCCTGTGAAGAAGAGAGCTATGGCTTTCTTGATTGCAGTTTAAATTGTGAAGGTTGCTCTCCCTTACTGAGTTGAATGGCCAGCTTCATCAGTGCTTATGTGGTACTGCTGGGCTGGCATTGGTACCCTTGATTTATTCTAACCTATGAAAATTCAAAGTTATATATAGTCTGAAATAAGGTCCGGATCGAAAGGGTGACACAAAGGCTTGCAATTTCAAATTGCCAGACATTGCTACAACGATAACCCTGAGCCTTTTATGGAAAACTATGTGGTCTCTGTCATGTTCAAAAGGGCAGAACGCGATTATGAGTATCCCTTCCAAAGAGTGGATTAATTTCCTGGAACGGTGGGGAGCAGTGAGTGGTAAGGAATACAGTTTGATCATCTTCATCATGTGGTCTGGGCGAGAACACTCCAGTGATCCATGTCAGTGTTTCCTTATTTATTTGGTGTGGCTTCTGCCTCTGAGAACTGTTTCCATGGAGAGAAAAGCCGCCCACTTTCACCACATTTCCCAGCTATGGCAGGATTCGTGCAACCATTTCCTCTTTCCTTTGGAATTTCCCTTCTGCATCTAGTTTATCTCCACCGCCACATGGCATTCACATGAAGCGGCTCTTTGTCAAGCATCTGGGCCCCAGGTAGAGGGGTTCCTCAGATAGTAGGCTCAGGGCCAGCCTTAGGTACCATCAGGACAGAACTTCTTGAACTGACCACACATACTGGTGGAGTCGCCATGTCCTTGCTCACTGCTGGTCGTGTGGGTACTGGCTCCTGTCTGAACAGTCTGTGCCCTTGCCAAACTGGTGCTGGGATGGTGGTCATGCCTTGCCAATGAGTGATGCCATCTGCATTAATGGGCAGAAAAAAACGGTCTGTCCTTCAGTAGTCTGTGCTACTGGCTGCCCCTAGACAGAGCTCTTCTGCTGTGTTTGTGTTTGGCTGGCAGTGACAGCTGTCTGCAGCTGCTGAATCTGCTGAGCCTGGTCCTGTTGGCTCCACACCTACAAAATCTGTTTTCCTTTTCCCACCCAGATCTGGATCTAACTCTACAGATCTAACTATATCGACTACAAATTCTGTGTCCCAGATACAGAGACTTGCCTGGTGATCTGACCTTGTCTGTAAGGGACAGTTTAGAAGATGATAGATTGGCCAGTCAAAGTAATTAACAGGCCAGTGATTAACACTAACTTGTACCACTGATGGATGCCCCTGGACATGCTGTTGAATCTCACAATCTCCTCTGTTGAAATATTGCTGTTTGTTGCATTCTACTCCATGATCCAACCAAGTTAGAATCCCATTCACAGAGACCTTCATTCTAGAGATCCTAGAAGACTATGAAGTACACCCCAGGATGTAGGGGAATTTGTAGCTGGTGAGACTACTCTGGGCCTGGGGACTGAAAACCTGGACCTACGGGTGAAAGAAAAGGGTACAGCTCCACCTAGCAGTAGCATCCTCCAAGGTCAAGAGCACCAATGTGCCTATTCAAGTGGTGACATCCCTGAGTGGGACTGGCCTCTGTAGGCCTTGGACTGGAGGCCCTCTCAGGCCCTGGGCCAGGTCCACCAGCTACTCTACTCAGCTGGTAGACTCTGCTCAACTCTACATATATTCATGGACATGCACAGTAAACTATATTGCTTTCTAATGGAAATACAGGGATATTTAGGTAAGAATTAGGCACAAAACCCATCCATAATACATAGGAAAAATGATGAAAGCATGGAAAACTATGACAAGACAAACTGAGTTATAAAAAAGAGATAGAATGAAAGTTCTGGAGATATTAGCAGACTTGAAAACCTTGTATAAAAATTAGAGGGCAGAGGACATAGATATTTGAGCACAATCTTTAATGTGAAAAAGATTTTGACAAGAAAAGTGGGGGATTTATGGGAAACAGGGTGTCTTTCAAAAGGTGAAGAACAGTCTAATTTGACAATAGCATAAGTTACCTGCAAAGGAGTTGAAATCATCTAAATTTTATTACTGTATTATCCCTCAGATTTTTTTCTTTTTTTCTCCCTCTCTGCATGTTGTATTTGTCTAGTATTGGCATCTCATTGCAACCTTGTAAGTCAGCATTTCTGGCCTTGAATTTCTTACTTTGCACACTCATCCTTAGAGCTGACATTCACAGCCATGGCTTCATGAAAAACATAAAGTTTGATAACTCCCCTCCTAAACCAGTCTAAACTCCAGACCATTTTACCAAATGCCTCCTAGATATCTCCCAATGAATGCCCCATAATAATTCTAAAAGCATTATATCCATCATTTCCTCACAAATCTATGTTGCCCTGAGCTCTCTAACTTAATCTATAGCAATAAAATGCTTGAGAGAAACAATAAGGAGGAATCCCTAGGCAACAATAATAATCATATGATGTCACATCCCTAGACAATTTAGAATATCCCTCAGAAATTTTCCACACAGAGGAAATGAGAGTGAGTGATGATAGCAATCCATCCTAAAGATAGTTATTTTGGCAATGGAATATCGCTGAGATGTGTCTCTGTGAAGCAGAAGAAAAGAGAGACAATGACTTTCAACTTTAAAGAGAAGTATGCAGCTCTCCTTACATAACTTTCAGTGCCCAGTAGAAAATTATAAGAATTATAATTTTCAAAAATTATAAGAATTTCAAGTCAGCAACAGTAGAGCATTAAACCAAGCGGGGAGCCTTTGCAAGTGCAAACTCTGGTGACTTCACAGCCCACACACTCTGAAGCTATTCCAACGTGCAAGCCCTGTATCTTGTTGGACTTGGTGAGTTTTAAAGTACCTGAGGTCCACATTTAAGGACAACAAGTTTATATTAAAAATAGAAAAGTATTCATAGAGAAATTTTAAATAAAATTAAAAGGGAGAAGTAAGCTCTACATGAGAAGAAATGTGACAGAAAGTTTCACTGTCCTATGCATCTTCTATTGAGCTCTACCATGTGATTATCACAGCGATGATATGAAATATCTCATAATCACACCAATGAAGAACTCGTGCTTTTACTTTGTTAAGTCACTGCCATTCTGCATTCATAAATTTCTTACAGATATGTTTGGCATTTATTCATTTATTTTATGATCAAGAAGCTCTCACCATGTCCACTACTATTTTTCTTAACCTGCATGTGTTTATTTTAAAGAAAATATTCATGCAATTTCTACGAAGCCTTGCTTTCAATTCTGACAAATTATCTGCAACTTCCTTCATTGTAACCTCAGAAAAAGCTTTTTATTTCTGTTCATATTTTATTCTGCTATTATTTAATTCCTTCCATTATCCCTTAGTGGTACAAAGTCTTCTATTATTGATCATGCTATTCTTCAAGAAATACTGAAAGATTCTTCTGTTGTTTTATTCACTTTCAATGCAGCACATCATAACATCATCTGTGCTTTTGCAGTCAGTGAATTTTACCCTTTAAGTTTTATTTCATTATTTACTCTTTCAGTATATGCAATATTTTCCCCAATTGAAGCAAATTAGGCATTGATGCAAAATATATGTCTAGTAAGACATATTAAAAAGTATTCTATGACTATCTAGAATACATTCGTGGTTCATTGTTGACATATATGCCCTCCGCTAGTCTAGTTTTGATCCTTTGTCATTGGAACCTGTCAATCATCCTAAATTGTATGTGGGTTTTATAATGTGAAGATATTTCCCAGAGGCTAAAACAACTGAAAGTCTTGGATAAACTGAAAATAAAAAACCTAATAAATAAATAAAGGCATTTAACAAAAGTCATGACAGAATGTGCCATTCTGTATATTCTTAATATTTATATTTTTAATGCTCTGCCATACAGAAAAGATAAAAAGTTCTATCACTAAAATGTTTACATTAAACTGATTTTTAAGTTCATCTTGCTTTTAGAAAATATATAAAGTTAATAAAATGTCTCAAATGATATGAGAAAGAAAGCTATCTGATACCATGCATTTTGTACAGTTGGTAGTTTTTTATGTTTTTAATAAATGGTGCGTATAAATCTTGATACATAATTTTAATTATATATATAGCAAATGAGTGTTTCTGTAATTCTAACCTCCTTTGCCTTATCTGCTATTCTGGTCAGGTGCTACTTTCTTTCCCAATGTTGTTATACTGGGTGTCTCTGTTTCATTTCATAGTTAACGAATGGGGAAAATCTAATTAGGGAACATGTTAGTAACTACATAAGCAAAATCCAAATTGTAAAATATAGGAGTATTTGGATGAGCTTACTATTACTGTGCCATTGTTTTTGCTCGTTCGTACTTTGTGAGAGTGCAATCACCTTTAAAGTCTCATTTATTTAATATTCTTTGAATCACAACTCACTGAAAAAGGGTCAAGGTCAGTCATATAATGTGTCAATCACATCCCCTGAATAATCAAATTTTGCCACAGGAGCTGACATCCTAAGTTCTGCTTTGCCCTCCTCTCGTACAGTCATGTGTATGTGTGTGTTCCCGCTGCTGTCGGAAAGGATGTGTATGAGGTACTGTACAGACATCTCAGTGAAGAACAGCCTTAACTTGCATTCCATTCAAGAAAACAATCTCAAAAGACAATTCATCGAACACTGGGCAGATTCTCAAATTTCTGTTACATTGCTGTGATCTTTTGCAGGACAATAACATCTTAATTGCCAAATTAAAAACAAACAAACAAAAAATAGATAAGGAAATTCAAGAACAGAATGGTGAAATGGTGGTCTTATCCAGAAACAAAGGGGTACATGCGCTTAATAAGGAGAAGATACATAGTAAGAGAAAGACAACTGTAAGGTTTACAATGCAACTGTAACTATTTCATATGCATGATCAACATTAAATAAATTCAGTTTGTCAGTAGGATATTGTGGCTTGGAGGAATTCATTTTCCAGGTGTAATATTACATTATATTTACTTGGGGGCTACACTAATTAGAATCAAGAGCAATAAGCTCATGAAGAATCCTCTGAGGTGAAGCACTGTATGTTATAAATCAATTTGCTGTTTGCTTATATCTAGAGATCCAAATTACTGAATTCTTCTGGAAATGGCTATGAACTCAAGGGAACAAGGCTGTAGGGATGTGCATCAAATGGGACTAGACTGTAGCTCAGTCCTATTACAGGAAGAATTTTCAATTCTGGAATGCATTAATACTAGATCTAGTACTGCCACATTTTGAAGAGGTAGAGTGAATTTTAGAAAAAAAAAAATTGAAGTCATATTTGTTTGTACTGTTCCTTTCACTGTTAAGGTCCATTAATTCTATGAAGCTCAACTTCTGATAATTGGTATTCTTTGTTGTGAATTATTTAACAACATATGGAATTATCTAGGCTAATAGGTGTATTTATAGAATTTTATGCAATGCAAATAGAAAATACCCTTGGTATATTAAAAATAAACCACAGACCAGAGATAAGAAAATTTCATTTAAAAGAAACATGATGAGATAATGTTCTCTAATCATAATGCAATAAAATCATACATTAATGAGAAGATGTCATAAAATCCTCATATCTGATAAACAAACTACAAAGCAAATGCTGGGTTAAATAGAAAATAAGGAAATTTACAAAATATTCAGTACAGAATTCTTTTGAAATTCTCATAAGCCAAAACATATGAGCCAAAACTAAACTAACCCTTGTAAGAAAATTATAGCTTAAAATGCAGTTCAAAACTAAAATGTGTCTGCTATACAGCTATTAGAATGGCAAAAGTTTAAAAGACAGTCAATAACAAGTATGATGAGAATGCAAAATAAAAAATACTTATATACTGCTAGTGGCAAAGTAAATTGGTACAACTACTTTGGAAAGGTTTATGCTTTTGTGGTATCTTTTAAAATTAAATACTTGAATATCTTTTGACCTAACATTTACACTCCTAAGTACATGCTTAATAGAAATATTTACAACATATATTAACCATAAGGCATGTACTAGAATGTTCATGACAGTAGTATTTTGACTCAAAACTTGAAACTAAGCAGATGCCCAACAATTAAAATGGGAAGTAAATTGTACCCCATCCATATAATGTAATACTTATCAATCATAAGAATACATAACCTGAACTACCTGGAATATGAATAGATCTCATGACTATTATGTTGAGTGAAAGAAACAAGACACAAAATATACACAATTTGAAGAAATACTGTAGAATCCCATACAGAACGCTGCTTTGGAAGAGTGTAGAAACTGAAAGGGGATATGAGAAGGCTTTTGAGAGGTTATGATTTCAGGTCTAGGGTGCTAGTTTCACAATGCAGTCAGTTTAAAATTATATGCACACTTCAGTAACTATACTTTAATAAACAGTTTTAAAATGCAAACGAACAAATGTTGAAAACATATAAACACTCAATTCAAAAATTTAAAAAGAATAATGAAGCAAATCTAACTTATGAAGAATGAAAGAAGATGGTTTTTGAAAATGAGTCAAGAGCAACAAGAGAGAGCAAATTACACAGCTTGGTTCAAGCTTGAGGATGGATGAAGACAAAGAATTGGGTCCTATAAAGGTTAGTATCACTTAAGTTCTCATGGAGTCAGCATCAAGCAGTTCAAAGTCAAATCCAATTTATTGTCACAGACACATGTGATTGCACTTCCATTCCTTCAAACAGAACAATGAGAGAACTAAATAAAAAGAATCTATGCAGAGTTATTCTTTTTCTATTTTAAGTGGTAGTAAGGGACAGAGGTGGGAAGGAATATAAACCCCAAAGCATTATTTTTATCTTTCCACATTCTGTTTCTTATTGTGTTACTGGTCTTCCTTTTGCTTCTATTATGGTAGGTATGGCCGTGTCCTACCTACCAATCAACTCATTGATGTATCCTTATTAGACTGATGAAGCATATTTTTAATTCTGCACTAAAAAAAAAAAAAATACATAGGACCAATGTAATTAGCAGGTGATGGTAATTTCAGCAAAACTCACTGTACCATGAACCCTAATATAAAAGTTAAAAAAATAAAATCTCCGTGTGATTCAGATCTTGAGCCTATTGGTATATGGGCATGTTTCACCACTCACATGTGGTTTATGAAATCCCAACTGTATGTCTTGCACCTATTCGAGAGTTCAACAACCTTCTTTTATTAATCATCATTCAGCACTTCACTGATTAGAAATTTCATAGGAATTCTTAGCCATAGGCAGAAGGAATCACCATATCAGGATGGCAGCGCAAGTGATTTGTCTACCACAATCTCAGGCTCTGGGTCTTTATGCTTGGGAAACTTCCTTTAACAAGAAGATAACTGGCCTTTGGGGACATAATTTTTGAAATCTATAAAAAAAATTATCATATCCTTGCAGCAGATTTGCCATAAGTATATAATTTGTAAAACCATTTCCTGTCCTCCGCCACCAGGCTATATTTCATGGCCCTTTGTAACGACTTCGTCTGCCTGATTTATACTGTCTTGGCATATCAAGATAAAAGCTCAGTCTCAATCTCACAGGGCAAAGGCATTCAAGACTCTCATCCCTTAACTTTTTATTCAGTCTTTATCAAAAAGGAAAAAGAAAAAAAGATAATCTGTCTTACTTTAACCATGCACTCCAAAAAATTAGTAATATCACTGAGACTTCCTCTAATATTTAGCTTGATATATTACCAGCACAACCACTACCACACACACAAACACACAGACTACACATACCTTCTGCTATCATATCTTGCTGGTGAGGTTTGAATATGAGAAGATATGCCTGAATCATTCTAAAGTAAGAGAAATTTTGGAATTTTGTGGAATGTATGTATTTTACTACACACACATTATTCCCTCAGATGCATCAATGAGACAAAAATTTGTAGATTCTGTGATAGTGGTCTCAGGGACAAAAAGCAGTATATTTATACATGTCTCTAAAAACTTCTTGTTAAACACTTTACTCCAGTGGGTGCCATTATTGAATTAAAGAGCCTTCCACTTTGGTTTGTTAAAATCAAAGTGCTCTTATGGTTAGTATTTATCAGGGATTGGAGATGCCCTTGGACACTCTTAGGGATGGTAAGAAGTTATTCCTACCTGACAGATTTTTCTGCACAAGGACCACAAGGAATTGACTATACAGACCTTTCACACTCCATATGGACTTTTTCTTTGTAGGCTTCCACCCAGTTTTCTGAATCCTCTGTTACTCAGCATCACTGAAACAGTGAGGACCTATCGCATAAATATTCCCATGTGGAGATTTTAGAGCTAGTTAACTTCTATCAGTGGGATGAAGGAAATAAACTTCTCAAATCAATTATTTTATTACATTCCTTTGTCGACAGGGCAACAACTATTATGGTGAAAGTTCGTAATGAAGTTAAGAAGAGTCTTATTTAATCTACTCTAGTTTCTCTATAAGGTGCCATGAACCATCTGCAAAAGAAAGCTATTTAAAGATAATATAAAAACTAAAAACAAAATATGTAAGGAAGGTCTTACTCATTTATGTCTTTGAAGATCTGCTTAACCCAGAATGACACATTTAAACTTGTTAACCACTAAGATAGGAGGTTCAAATTAAGGGACTGCCATTAGATCTTCCCCGTTATTCTGGGCCTTGATTCTGTCCAATGCACGAAATAGCATTACTTCCTGAAGTCTCATTTGCTTAGTTCCACAATATTATAATGTTTTTTTCTGATTTAGGAGGCATCAGAAAATCTGTTCATCCCACTTGCAATGACTTCACTATTTTTTCTAATTTTCTTAATGATTCTCCATGTCATAAGGCAGTAGCTTTGCCCCATATTGACACTAACTCCAGCCTACTTGCATGTTCTATAGAATGTAGAATGCTTTCATCGTTGGGGATGGCCTTCAAGTTCAGCTATTACCACCCAGGAAAGCTCTGCTACAGTATGTGGGCCCAAGGAATAGATTAAAGTGTGCTATCCTGAGAAGTTACCTAAATACACTCCCTCTTTTTTTCCTTTCCTGCAATTACCATATGGTCTTACTGCTTTCGAGTAGTTTGAAACCTTCCTTTCTCAATCCAGTACACTGCTCATGACTCATTAAGGAGATAACAAGATTATAAAGCTCATGATTAGTGGCAGGCACAAAAGACCCAGGTAGAGGCTACAAGTCACAGGGCTCCCACTTGGGTGTCCCTAATTAAAGTACAGAGGAAGAGTCACTGTTCCTAATCCATGCAAGCTGTAAGCCATCTGTTGGCAGCATGAAAGACCAGATGCCACTGGAGGCCTAGCCTCAAAGCTGGATGCAAGAGTAAGGAGTGAACTCACCTAGGGAAACCTGCCAGTAGAGCCTAGTCCACTACCAGAGTCCTAATCCTTAAACCTTTACTAGGGTTACAGGTTAAAAGTTGCCCTCCTAAACTTTCTTCGATTTTAAAGTTGTAAAGAGAAGATCCTAGAGGTCTGACTGGCCTTCTGCCAGAGATCCTAGAGGTCTGACTGGCCTTCTGCCAGAGACCCTCTCCTAGAGGCATTATAAAAAGCTCCTTTTTGCCTTAAAACAAAAGGAAGATGTATCTCACATTTATTTTAGTCTTTCTCCTTTCTCACTTAAACCACTAGGCTATTCTAGCAATCTCGTTACAGCTACACCAAAGTGCATAGAGTACATTAACAAAATACTTGTCATGACTGTGTGTGTGTGTGTGTGTGTGTGTGTGTGTGTGTGTGTGTGTGTGTGTGTATGCATTTAATAAAGTACACTGATAAAAACCTAAGTTTCTGAAAGTTGTCTGCCTGAGTTATTAGCCCAACTCTGCTATTTGTTAGCTCTGACACTTTGGGCAAGTTCCTTATTTGCTTGGAGTTTTAGTTTTCTCATTTGGAAAATGAGAAAAATACTACCTTACAGAGCTATTGAGAGAGTTAAATGAAATAATAATATAAAATGCTTAGAATAGTGCCTAACATGTGGCAGTTGCTGTGTAAAATGGAGTTTTCATTATTTTTATGCTATTATTTTACTTTGAATGACAAAGATAAATGGTTTCATCTAAGAGTGCATATTGTTTCAATGACAAATTTGAAATGACCATATAGGAATGGGTGTCAAATAGCATAACTGGTTTCCTCTTGGATCCAAGAGGAAAGGTTGGCATTTCTAAGTATATACATTCATATCCGAGAAGTCAGTAGAAAATCTTTATAGGTCAGACATTATTTTAGCATTTCACAGTATTTCAGGAGGTAATTTCTACAATCTAGCTGGCAGTATATAAGCAAGTTTTCTCCTTGATACAAAATGAAACCAGATTTTTTTTTTAAGTAGAACTGAATGAAGTGGGTAAAGGGGACCAAATATATGGTAGCTGAAGGAAACTGGACTTTGAGTGGTAAACACACAATAGAATGTACAGATGTCAAATTATAATGTATACCTGAAAATTATATAATTGTATTAACCAATGTTACTCCAATAAACTTAATAAAAATACAAAATAAAAAAATAAAAATAAAAAAATAAAAATAAATACTTCAAACTTCTAAGCTAAACTCTTAATAATAAAATCTTACCCTATATTTAATATATGTTCTTTTTTTCTTTGATAAATTAACCTTTCTAGAAATAATGATAATACTTCACTTGGACAAACATGAAACAGTGGGTTATTTTTCCCAAGCATTTTTCGTCTTTTCTAGTACAGATAAGCGTATTAAAGCCAAACTGACCTTATGTGGTATTACATTTGTAACACAGTATATAAATTAAGGCAGAGACCAATGGTCATAAAATTGGGCGATATTATATTTTCTTCCCAGACATTCTCTATGCCATATGTGTTAATAAATCCATATCAAATCTTACTCAGAGTTTGTGGATTTCAAAGTATTCTTTAAAATTCTTTAATTGCAACAATTTCTAAAGCTGCCTCCTATAATTCTCACTTCCCTGAGAACAAATCCCTAAGATCTCATTCAAGTCTATTTGGGAAAATGAGATTTGGATGTAAATTTAAGAAACATTGGTGCTGACAACATCATCTTTTTGTACTGGAATGCTTCCTATCCGAAGGCATCCTTTGAGCTCTGGGTGGTATATTTTTTTCCACAAGCCTTGAAAAGTTTGACCAGATACCTTGGAATCTGCAACTAACTCCAAAATTACTAAATACATATTTCAGATTTGTTTGGAGGTAGTTGTGAGCAAGTACATAAGCTACAAGTCTCAAACTGCAATTTTCTAATAAAAATATATGTACATAAACATGTAAGGCAAACATAATTTAAGTAATTACAGTAATTTTTGTTTCAGTATTTTGACCTTTTAACATTACAGCGAAAACCCACATCTCCAAGTTGAAATAATATGCTAGATATAGATTTCTTACTTTTTTTTCCTTTTACATATGTTAAAAAAAACACACTCTATTTCTTAATTAGCCATAACTACTCAGATTTTTCTGTTGTTACACACAGGAATTACAAAAATATCAACATAAGACACTATGACCCTCAGTCACTGCTTTAATTGGTTATATAACTGTGGATAACAAAGAGAATCATAAAAATGCTTCATCTTGGCTATAGATATAATACTCAGAGTAATTATACAACAAACAATTTCAGTGTTTTTTTTTTTAAGCTTTAAAAGTCATGAAGTTATAAGGCTGTTAAATTGGCAACCAAATTAAATTTATAAAATAGAAAATAATTGTACATAATTAAGCATACAAAATCTCATCGGAGAATAAATGTTACTATCTAAATTCTACACTGTAAATCCTAAAAGTAATTTTCATTTGTCTTGTAAAAGTATTTGATGCAATATTTTACTTCTGAAAAATATTTTTATTTTTGCATTTCAGTTATACATTATTAAAATACTTATAAACATATGACCATATCCTTGACAAATAACACTTTATGTACTATTAAATTATTTACAGTCATATGAAATGCCCCAAAATTCTTAAGAAAATTTTTGAAAAATGATACAGTCTTTTGGATATAGAAATTACTTCTTTGCTATTTAAAATTCTCATGTTAAATGATTGTAATTTCTTTAAGATATTTTTGTTTCAAAAGTTTAGTACTAAAACTATATCTCAAAAATTTAATTATTGTCATAACAACAAATAACACAAGGAATCAAACAGAGAAATTAATGTACAAAGGATCTACATATTTTTTCTTAATTGAAACATCTCTTGAAAGAAAAAATAATTGAGTATACCAATTATTTTCTTAACAAGATAAATAATCTACACTAAGAATATTTCATCTCAAGTAGTAGAAGATTGAAACTCAGATTTACATATATTCTAGGAGTTAAGAATATAATTTATGAACTAATTTTTGAGAAAATTTCAATTCCTGCCATGAGCACTATGGTAGTTTCTTCTACTTGATTGGTTCGTAATCTTGACTGTTTTACAACAGGTATAGAAGAAAAAAATATATATTAGACCAGATAAAATATTAGGATAGGAAAAACTAACTCTAAAAGACAACTTTTTTCATGATTTCTATCTTCTAAAAATGAAATTTAAAATAATATACACATATTTCCTAGGAATTATTTTATATGTTAGTTATTTTATGCCAAAAGTTATTTCCTTTTTAAAATATGAACAAAGAATTCAATATTTGGCAAACATCTTGTGAGGATATAATCTGAAATATTTTGGTTAAATATGATTTTTTATTTAATACATAGGAGAAAAACATTGAAAAATCAAAATGAATTTAAGCAGAATGTTCTTTATTATTATTATTCTTATTGTTCTGCCAAAGTCGAATTTAACTTCTTAATAAGACTATTATAGAAAATGAATTATTGTATTTGTTAAGTAATTAGAGACCCCAGCTACTCAAGTATTAAATCCTTTCTTTTTTCTTCTCAAAATGTTTAACAGAATGGTATTATTAAATACCTATTTTTTAACTGAAAAATAAATTGGCTAATTGAAGTCAACTAAATATTTTGTCAATGATCATAACACTAAACAGCAGTCTAATTAATTTTAAATATAGATTTTTTATTCCATTTTTTTAAGAAAATATATTTAAGATATCTACCTAAATGCTGTCAACAGAAGTTATTTTATTCATTTAAAATGTTTATAATGCAATATTTCATTCATAGAAAGAAGATAACACAAATACTTTCAGATTATAGGAAAACATACACAAAGAACTCAAATTAAAAATGAAACTTGTGCACACTATTACCCTGTGACTACATGGAAGAAACCACTATCCTGGATCTTGTATAGATTGTTCTCTTATTTTATGCATACACTCACATAAACTCACACACACACACACACACACACACACACACACACACACACAATCATATACATGAGTGACAACTACAGGAATTTCTAAAATAAATTTTAAAAAAAGTTCTGCTTCGTTTTAGTTGACTTTATAAAGTGACTGTCTTATTATATGTACTTTTAGGGATTTACTTTTTTAACTGAATATTGTTTTGCCAAGATTTACCTGTTTCTTTTGAATGTTGCGTAATCTTCAATTATATAAGTATAGTAACCATGGAAGTAACATATATTTTCACCAGGATTTTTTTTTGTCTTAAACATTTTATCTATTTTAGATATAATTTACATACAATACATTAACCATTTTTAGCGTACAGTTGTAAAAGTTCTGAAATGCACTCACAGTTGTGTAGCCACCACTGCAATCAAGAATTAAAACAGTTCAGTTACTCCAAAACTTCTCCCATGCCGTGCTGTGGTCAACATCCTCCTCAGCCTCCAGCCTCTGGCAACACCAATTTTGCCTGTTCCTATAGCTTTTCATTCTCCACAATATCAAATCATATCAACTGAGTCATATTGTATATGGACTTTGGAGTGTGGATATTTTCAAATAGCATAGCATATTTGTAATGCATATTTTGTGTAAAGTTTAGTTTCTTTAATATAGAGATATTTGGTTTGTTTATAATCTAATATATATATACATTAAGTCTTGTTCATTGACTTACCAGTTGAATGACATTTGGACTGTAGCCAGTTTTAGATGATTACAAATAAATCCACTGTGAATGTTCACTTGCTAGGTTTTATGTAAACATGTTTTCATTTCATTGGGCAAAAATCTAAATATCTAGAAATGGGATTCCTGGAAGATAAGGTGTTTGTTTGATATAAGAAACTGCCAAACTCTTTTCCAAAATGACTATACCATCTTACATTGCCACCGTTTATATAGCAGTTCAGTTGTTTTGCATCTGAAGCAACACTCGATATTGTTAGGGGTGTTTTCTTTTTATTGTTTTTGTTGTTTAATTAAAAAAAAATTTTCCCCATTTCAGTAGATGTGGATTGACATATTATTGTGTTTTTAATTTTCATTTATTTTTTTTGACTAATGAAATTGAGAATCTTTTGTGTGCTTTTCTATTTTCTAATTCATTCCCCATGCATAGCAAGCACTCAAAAAACATTTAGGACAAAACTATTCTAACAATTTTTTAGAAATGTATTCTCAACTTTCCTTATCATAAAAAAGTAATTCATTTCTCTTTTCCCCATAAAAATTCAATTCACTTTCAGACTTTTGTACTAAAATGAATACCAAAAGAGAGCCAGTAGTCAACTGCAGTGAAAGCTGTAATATTAAGTAATAAATAATTTCAATTTGAGTAATTAACATTTATGGAAGAAATGATTTATTCATAGATCAGAGTAAAATACTCCAAATAATTAAAACTTGGAAAAAATCTCTGAAAATATATCTGAAACTTAGCAAACTTCCTCAAAATCAACAAATTATGCCTGTTAAACTATGCTGACATTGGAAGCATCAGTAAATAATGAAATTTGTTTGTTTGAATCATGTTGCTATGGGAATTTCAGTAGCTAGCATTAATCACCATCTTGCAACCATAGCTACATCTGACAATTTCAAGTAATTCATGCTCTGTAACATAAAATAATGCCATATAGACTAATTACATTAGAATAATAGTTAAATGCCACAAGTTCTGCTAGTGTAAGTTTGACCTACATTTAGCCCAACAATCTAATCAGTTAGAGAAACTTAATCAGTGAATCTAATCAGCAACGAACTAGGACTATGATTCTAGACACTAGACTCTTTTCACTAGGAAAATGAAGTAGTGTTTTTTAAATGGCTATAGTTAAAAGAAATACTTTAATCAATTTTTCATCTAGTATCTGTCCCATCCTCTAGAGAACTCAACATTCATCAGATTAGATTCTACTTTATTCATATATTTAAAAAGCAAATACATAGAACTGCTTTGTTTTTGCATTAGACATGTCACATGTACACTATCAACCTGAAAGATTTTGAGAAAAAAAATGATAATTATAGAAATAAAGTAGTATTTGAAGTGATTATTTTTTCTTGAAATACATTCCTCCTCAGCCTCAATGCATTGCAATAAATTAATTGATGTAACTGAATCACAAAAGAACAGTTTTGCTTCATTTCCCCTCAATTTAATTCAGCTGTAGTTAAAAAAAAACTCCCGATAATAAATGATGAATGCTTTGAGAGTATATAGATAGATTAGTACTTAACAATGTAGAAAACTTATAGCCTTTAAATAAAATAACACCAGAGTTTTATCCTCTATATTGATAGAAAAATCATGTGTGCATAAACATGCTTAACGGCAAAGATCAGAAATATCATCATAAATACAAGATAATTACCTTATCTTTCATGAAAATTCATATGCAGCCACTCTCTTATTAACTCATAAGAGTTAATGAACCCCAGATAGTAAATGGGCCAAGTGTAGAAAAGAAAAATAGATAACAGAGTGATATATGTGGCAATGCTATAACCAGAACAGCTTTTCTTAGAATTATATCACTTCATGTTGTCTACTATTGAGTTCATTTTGCCTCCTTATTTTCTAAGGGCAGGTCCTACACTACAAAATTGAGATTTAAACATGGGATTTTATGATCCACTGCAGTTTGAAACATGACTAGTACAATAACTTGTAGATTATTTACTGACATCAGTGGTAACACCTATTGGACCCAAAATATATATAAATAGAGAGAAACAGTTGAAATCCTTTAAAGAGCAGAAAAAAGGGAATGAATTATTTGCCTAGTTTCTGTAAACAGACACTTAAAGTATTCTTGTGGAAGTCAATATATGACAAAATCCTTCCTGACAATTATATTTTTAAATCATAAATCTTCTGACATATTTTGTCAAAAAGGTCTATTTAGTATTTAGCATGGACCTATGTCACTAAACACTACATCCCTAAATAATATTATCACATTATATAGGATATATAAGTTCATGTTTCAATAGAATCTTATGAGAGATGATTTTTTTTATTTTACAGTTAATAATTGTAATGATTTACCTGCTTACACATAATACTGACAAATCTAGGAGTTGTTTTCAGGTACATCTGATTACAAAAATCTGTGACTTTTGTACTGTGCTGCAATATGTTATTTTAAGCTATCTTCAAATATAGTAGTAGAAGATGGAAAAGGTTTTGAAACTTAAAGCATAGAGTTGAATGTATAGTGGTTAATATCAAAATTCTGAAGCCACAGTGCCTGGGTGTTCTAGGATTCTCCAAAGAAACAGAATTCTAAGTAGTATAATAAATATAAACATTTATTATAAAAAATTGGCTCACATGATTATGGAGGCAGAAAAGTACCACAGTATACCATCTATAAGTGAGAGACTCAGGGAAGCTGGTGGTGTTGTTCCAGTCTGAGTCCAAAGTTCTGAGAACCAGGGGTGTCACCAACTGTGTAAGTCTCAGACAAAGGACAGTAAAAGATTACTTTTCCAGCTAAAGCCCACAGTGGAGGAGCAATGTTCTTCAATTACTCTACAGATTCAAATATTAATCTCCTGGGGGAAAAAGAGAGAGAGAGAGAGAGAGAGAGAGAGAGAGAGAGAGAGAGAGAGAGAGAGATAAAGAAGGAAGGAAGGAAGGAAGGAAGGAAGGAAGGAAGGAAGGAAGGAAGGAAAGAAGGCAAAAACAAAGCAAAACAAAAAATACTCTCACAGACACACACACACACACAGAAATAATTAACTAAATATCTGGGCACTCAGTGGCCCAGTCAAGTTGACTCAAAATTAACTATCACACTGGGCTGAAATCTTGCTCATCAAATTAGGCAGATGTGAGAGATAAAATTATAAAAATCTGAAGAAAACAACAGAAAATACATATGCTCTCAACTTTTCCAATTGATTATTAGATATGACACCAAAAGTATAAATAACAAAAAGAAAAAATAGGCCATTTGAACTTCATTATAATTTTAAAAATTTAAACGTCACAGTTTTATAATTAAGGAAGTGAAATAACCCACAGAATTGGAGGATATATTTTCAAATTACATATTTTATAAAGATTTTCTATTTATAATACATGATGAACACTTAAAACTTATTGATAAAAAGAACAATGACAATTAAAAAATGGTTAAAGAATATGAATAGATATTTCTCTGAAGAAAATATACAAATAGCCATTAAGCAATGGAAAGATGGTCAAAGTATTTTACCCTCCCCCTCAGGAAATGCAAAACAAAACCACAGTGAACTAGTGAACACCCACTTAAATAGCTAGAATTAAAAAGCCAGATGAAAACAAGTGCTGGTGAGATTGTGGAACAACAATAACCTGGAAATGAATAAAGATATACAGCAAGGTAGCAGGATACAAGTCGATGTGCTGGTGGAAATGTAAAAGGGCACAGCCACTTTGTTTAACAGTCTAGCAAGTCCAGAAACAACTGAACATGGAGCACCATATGACTCAGCAATTCCACCCCTAGAGAAATGAATTTAAAAAAAATGTTGATTCCACACAAAGTAATATTATTTGGTCATAAAAAGGAATGAAGTGCGACGGCATGTTATGACATGGGTGAATCTTAGAAACACTATGCTAAGTAATAGAAATTAGTCACAAGGAACACATATTATATGATTTCTTTTATATGAATTATCCAGAATAGGCAAATCTATAAAGGAAAAAGTAGATTAGTAATTTCTCGGGATGGAAGACAAGCAATAGGGGAATAAAAGAATGATAGCTAAATGGTATGGATTTTCTTTATGTGGTGTTGAAAATTTTCTAAAATTGACTTACTAGAAGTTGTACATTATCTTTTAGTATATTAAAACCACTGCCCTGCACACTTAAAATGGGTAATTTTATGGTTTATGGGTTATATCTCAATAAATTTGTTTAAAAAATAATGAATGGCAGCAAAGCAAATACATGTGTTAGCTATTACTATTATCTGTTCTCTTTGAGATACAGTACTTGATACAAACCATTAAATCCTATCTTCAATTTCCTTTGAATTAAAACTATATTCCAAGAGTTTTTATCCTTTGATTTTGGTTATGTAGTAGAATGTACAAGAAAAAATTATTCAGTACAACATATTTTTTAAAAAAGCAGAATCATGGGAATTCAGATTATGTAGGTAGTAGTTATTTAGTAAGACAAGACGTATAGAACTGATAATCGAATTATTTAATATGTGTGCTAAACCTTGCAATTGTGTCAGTTGGAAAACAATTTCCTAAAATCATGGTCAATGAAACCATTATAGGCTTTATGTTCATTTGAAAAGTTAGGTTTCTTTTGGGAAACAAAGTGTGACTTCACATCCTAAAAGCTTCACTTATATAGGAGGGCAGTTACTGGCTTATCTCTACCAGCTCTCCCTCTTATACACTAGTCTTTCTAGCAATAAAGCTGTGCTAAGTGAATGTAAAAGTTATTTGGGTTTATTCATAGCCTGAAAACTTCATTTTTTAAGTTGACAATCACTTTGATCACAGACAGGTTGAAACGATTTTTTTTTCTTCACAGCAAAATAGACACTCCTAGAAACTACGCCAAGTTTTTTAAAACTATTTGATAAATTACCATTGAGTTGGAGCCATCTATTGCAAAACAAATCACAGTAATTTCACTATTTACAAGGAAATTGCTGGGTCACTGCATATCAGCATTTTTTTTAAACATGACTGTATTTATGTATAAGTATGAGAAAAGAAATAAAGAAAAAAGAGAAAAGAGAAAGTAAAGTGGCTATTACACCACCTCTGATGTTCAACAATCAACATTCAAGTGTTTGCTTGAATGGCTGTCATTGAGCTGACTACAATTTGTGCCATTTTCCTTGTCTTCTTTTTCATTTACTCTTTTATTTTCTGGTTTATGTACCCACATTTTAGATTCTTTGAAATATACTACATTGTTCCTTTACCAATATTTTTTATTGTTTGCTACATTCATTTACATTTCGACAAACCGCTTTTAGTACATATTTGTCAGTTATTCCACATCAAGATTTTTATTCTATTCCCATATCTTTTCCTACCATGTTTATGTTATGAACAGCTAGACAATGCAGTCACTGCAACTCATCCACAATGGATATTCTCACAAATCACATACTTCTACCTCTGATTTTACACTAACCAAAATTACATTTTCTCACATGCTCAAGATGACACTCTCCTGCTCATAATGTAACAATTTTTCTGCGCTTTCCAAATTCTTTGTCTTAATGCGCCTTCATTTTGATTTTAATAATTTTAATTTTTTCCTATTTTACCTCAGTTAAATATTGTTAATCTTCTTAATCTTTAAATATTTTCAGAGGATTATTTCATAAAAAATGCATGATTAATTCAAATTTCTCCTCTTTAATAAATGTGATTTTGAGTTTTGATGAAAGAGTTCACAAAATCGAATTAACTGACAGGTAAATTTGATACAGCTGCAATTGATATCATCAATTTAAACCCTAGTAAAAAAAATTTTCAAATCATTTTTTTAACCAAATTACGTGCATGACAGAACATCTTGGTTGTTAATCACCATACTGGTTAAAATAGATGCTAGACTTTACTTACTTCCATAGTATATGAATGAATTACAAGTTTGGACTACATTTGAATTTTGGAAAAAGCATATATTTTCTAAAGCCAAAGAACAGATTTAGTGGTAAAGATACATCTTTTAAAGCTGATATCTACTCCAACCTCAATAAAGGAGTTTTCTTATATTAAGTAAAACACATAGATATCACTGAGTTATGAGAGAATTGCGAAAAATGATTGGAGAATTTCTTGTTTAATAAAAAGTATAGAATAAGACATTATAATATAGCCCATTTTTTCTCTCAGTTAACTTCAAAAATAATCAAATGGGTATAATTAGGTGCTCTAGAAAAGTAGATAGAGGTATTCAGATTTTGTATGGAATTAATATTCAGATTTGTGAAACTTATTTATTAAACAAATCTATTTATTTATAAAAAATACAAAGTATGAGTTTTGGAGCTTTAAGAGAAAAAAAAATTATAAGTTAGAATTACTAACCCAGCAGCAATGAGCATCCCTGGTGTCCAAATCTAACAGAAAGTAAGGATGTTATCAAACTCTAGTAAATGAAATGGTTAATGAATGAAATGACCTAAGTTTGAGCATCAGTGCTATTCTCATAAAAAAGAACAACAATTATACATTGCCAGGTAAAAGAATACAACACCACAAATGGTCCTGTCAAATCAAATCTGAATTTGACCAAGCCTCTGGATTTAGCTTTCAATTTTCTGGAAAGACTGAGGCCAGAGGAACACGGAGAACTCCACAATGGGTTTGCAATCTACATTCTAGATTGTGACACATACTATGAATTAAGTGACCTGCGTTTGTCAATAACTAAATTATTCCCTGCAGAGCAACAAGGAATTAATTCTGTGACAGCCTTTGGCTCATATTACAAAATGCTCTACCGATCTTAAAAGCTCAACAGTTCCTCTCGTCTACTCCATTTTGTAAGATATTTCAAAGATCGCCTTCCGGAAGAGAGCCAGTTCCTGCTGCGAAGCTCCACCTCGGTCACCTGTATTCTCAACTCAGTCTCAGGACTGCTTTGTTTCCAGAATGCATTACTGAAATCACGCGTCTGGTGGATGTTACTACAATGTGCGGGGAGGGAGCATAACAGCAGATTTTTTTGTATGGCATAGTCTTAGTTAAAACGACAGGCAAGTTCAGGATAAGAGGGTTAGGGTCAGAGGATGTATTTCCTTATTTCATGTGTATTGTTTGCTAAAGCCCTGATCTAGAGATTGTGGGTCAAAGTAAAGTTTAACATTTTTTCTTTTTTCAGACACAAAGAGTTATTGAAAATATCTTGCCTAGATATTATGTATTTCTTTTTTTTTCCCCAAAGAGAAATGAGGAAAAGCCATGAGAATTAGAACCTTTCTGATATCTAAGACAGGCAAAGAGCACTTCACAAGCCAGCAGTACTCTTATTTCATGGGCATTTGATTCTGACAATAATTCAAACTCATTCATGCAATTTTCATCCCAACTAAGAAAAGCAGATTTTTTTTTTTTTGTAAGAGTTCTCTGCTCTCCAAACCATGCAAAACAGTGTCAATCTTTAAAACTTGCATACATTTCACCCTCTTTATGGTAGATCTGTTCCAATTAGATAACTCTATAGTGCACATAAATGAAAGATTTATATGACCAATTAATCTCCAAAAGCTTTAAAAAGGAGCCAATCATGGCACAAAAGGGCTGCAATTAGAAGCAAATTGTTGTAAAAGCTATGTTCTTTTTTGAAGAGAAAAAAGGCTTTAAAATATTAGTTGCACACACACCACAAAGAAACATGGAGTATCAGCAGCCTTAATTTTTCATCTTCAGCCACTGGTCAAATGTAAATACAGAGAATAATTTGCTGTATTTCAAACAAAATTTCAACAATTAGCTGCATCAGTTTCAGGTAGGGATGGTCAGGTAGACATGAACAACCTCCTTAAGGTGTTCCTGGAGTGATATTCAGCAACTTTTTTAAATTTAAACTTTTTGTTTTTAGTGATTTCAGCTCACGGAATGTGCAAGCAACACAAATTTTAAGGGTTTTATTCAATAATCTGATTATACATAATTAACAATGTATTATGTAATACAAGCACTTTGTCATTCTTGCATTAGATACAAGTCTGCCATCTATCCTTTGAAATTATATTCTTATAATCTGTTGGCAAAGAGAATGGTTTCTAAAAATCCGAAGATAACAGAATCTTCAATATAAGAAAACACAAGGGATAAACAGGAAAAAAAAAAACAACCCAGTGGTGTCTGTCACTTGAAAAAGACCATATGGTCAGATAATATAATCAAAACCAGATTTCCAAATGTTGCTACTAAAAAGAAAACAAAATGATGTTCATTTACAAAATGAAATCAGACTTGGCTGAGAAACATAACAGTTGGAAATAGTCAACAAGAATAAAAATAAATGATCTTTGCTGCCTGGTTAAATTTGTCACTGGAGCCAAGAAAGGTGAGTCTAGGCACAAAACACAAAAATAGTACATTATGGAAGGAACACAATTATTTAGTTATTACAGGTAGATTTGTCTGTTAAATTTGACAGTACTACAAATTTAGAAAAAATTCATAGGAAAGAAATATTTTTATTTGCAAAATTTTGCAGGGGACTTTATATTTCTAAATGAACTCAAGTCTATAGAAGAAATAAAAAAACAATAGAATGAGTGAACATGTTGTAAATATTCTTTAATTATTAGTAATTATGAAAAGGAAAGTTAAGAAAAAAATACTAACATACAATGTGGAATTTATAACTTTCATATGTAAAATTTATGACAACAATTACATAAAGAATCAGTAGGAGTAAAAGGAATTACATTACGGTAATCTTCCTACCTAATACGTGATATTCTAGTCTGTAAAAGACAACTATAAGAAGACTGATGACTATTATCTGATTAAGAAAAATTTCCTCTATCATTAATTTAATAATAATATTACTTTCCATTTTTTTCGGTTCTATAACAATGGAAATTTTATTATGAAGATACGGAATAAGCGAACATATTTTCTATGGGTTTTTTATTTAATACTTTTTTTTTTTTTTTTGGTACATTGTGCTTTACATTGTAAAGGATATCCTCAACCTTATCCTATCCTCAGGTAGAGATGGTCAGATACACACTAAATCACTAAGTAAATTTTAGCTGGGAGGGGATTGTGATCAGAAAGGCCAAGTGGAAATTTTAGAAGTATGCTTTACTATCAAAACAATAAACTAAAGACCTGCAGGAATAGGATATTTATTAGCACCTTTCTATGTAAAAGTACCGAAGTAAAAGATTTCTGCTGCTTTATCACTTTTTTTAATTTTACTGAAGACAGATGTATCTTAAAGGATGATAGTGGATTATTGTACAACAAATTAGGCAGTGATGCTAATTGGAACTGATGTTTCATTTTCAGATACAGACTCTGGTGGGACAAATCAACACACCCCTGGCATTTGTTGAATAACCAATGATTTTGTAAATGATTTATCTCTATGAATATAACTTGAGAAAAACAAAAGCAGTCTGCATTCCCATGACAAGGACAGCAGAATGTCTTCATTCAAAGTTATAATAACTTTGCTCAGGGCCATATTGACGCTCCCCCATTCTGCCTCCTAATTAATATGCAAGGACCTCTAACCAGTACATTGACCCACATCACTAAGGAAAATCTGAAGGTCTCCCCATGCTACTGAAAAGTCCGTCTGGCAGGATTAGGCACATGTTGATATATTCCCTGCAAAATGAATCACAAATTGCTTTGCCTTGAGACCTGAACTAATAAGAAAGTGGTACAAGAGAAGTTTCTTTTGACTTTGGAGATAACATACAACACATTTTTTGAGTGCATCGCTCTTGGCCATTTATATAATGACCATTAATACTCTGCATGAAGAGATATCCTGAGCAATAAAGGTTCTCCAACTTTTCAGATGGAATGAAAACAGATTTTTCATTTGGCCAGGATCCAACTATGCCTGAAGTGTCTATTGCAGATAGGTATGTATCCTGTGGCAGGCATTAATATGGGAAACATAAAGTACACTTGGATAGTTTTGGAGAAAAGCAAAATTTTCTTAGAAATTAAATATTTTCTTTCAATCAGGTGGTATCATCTGATAACTCAAAATTTATTTCTAGAAGTTAAGCCTAGAGCCTACACTTCCAGCTATTTCAAAATCACTCCAATTTGTAAGTTACATAATGCTTACTTACATTTATCCCTATTTAGATTTTAAATTTCTGTTATTTGCCATGAAATCTGAACCAATAAACTATATCTTTATGAACAAATCAGATTCTCTCATACCAAGGTGCACTTGAAGTGTCTCCGCTGGAAACAATGTCCCCTCTTGTCAGCTTTTCTAAAGCACTGAAAGTCAACTTTTTAAAATAAAAACATTTATCACATTGTTCTTCTATGTGATAGCATCTTTATTGAGATGGTGAATACTGTTCCTAAGGGGATCTTGTCAATAGTCATAATAATATTTTAGTTCAACATTATACTTAATATAAAAAACCTCTAATTTAATTTTTTGAATTTCAGTTTAAGTAATGCCAACACCAGCAATTAGATGATATATGAGTTATCGAATAAATATATATTGTTTAGAAAGGGGAGAAAGTGAAATTCCGATGTTCTTCCCCCAAATGCCTACCTCATTATAAAGTTAGAAATGGTGAGTCAGATTTCCATGTTAAGTTCTATACATAAATTTTAAAAAAATAGTAAAGATAAAGGAACACAATGAACATTAAATCATATATATCTTCCTAAAAAAGTCAGTTTATTGATGCTGAGGTATGTTATGTGGTATATTTTTAAAAACTAACATCTTGGATAAATATTGACTATTTTCTGGGAATTCTAGTAAATATTAGAAGTAATAAAAGAATTCTTGTGAGATATTCATCCTGATTTTTCAAATAAAGTGATTTGCCCCCCATATTTTGCTCATTCACTCTCACTCTAGTTCACATGTAAAAGCTTTCACAGTCGTGATGAGTGAGTGAGTCTGAGAACCACAGTGCCAGGGTCTTGAGTGAGGATGATAGCATGGAACTTGGAAAGACAAGAGGCTGAGATGTTTCTAAATGTGCTTCTTCATTTGTAGCTCATTCTTCTTAGGACTCTCAGGGTAGCTTTTAATAGCTAGTGAACTATGAAGAGTTACTTTAGAGAAGATATGCAAATCAAAATCCACCCTACCAGGATTTTTTTTACCTATTCTTGCTCCCTCTTCCACCACCCTTTGTAGACTGAGCTATGAACAGAGCCATTATCTTTGTATGGCCAGAGAGTTACCAGAAAAGTCAGTATTCCAGAGATTTTTTAAAAAACTGAATTTGTGAGTAAAGTGCAAAAGAAATTCTAACATCACATAAGTCATTTATTCATATTAATATTGAAGAATAATTTTAAAGGTTCATGAAACATTGATGGCATCTTCCTGTTAAATGGCTTTTCTGTTTTAAAGATTGGGATTGTAGTGTTCTTTGCAATTCTAATTTTTTTTAAATTTTATTTTATTAGTTTCAAGTATACAGTACACTGGTTAGACAATTATATAGTTTATAAAATGATCCCCCTGATTGCTCTTTCTCTCCTCCTGATTGCATTCCCTATGTTGTGCTCCCCATCCCTGTGACAGTCTATCAACTACTAATTCGTACTTCTCTAAACCTTCACCTCTTCCTCCCAGCTTCCCAAACCCTCTCCCCTCTGTCTGTTGCCAGATTGCCATCTATATTTGTCTGTTTTTAATTAGTTTGTTCTTTTTGTTCTTTAGATTTCACATATAAGTGAAATTATATTGTATTTATCTTTCTTTGTCTGACTTATTTCTCACTCAGCATAATAACCTCTAGGTCCATCCATGTCATTGCAAGTGATAGGATTTCATTTTTTTTTTTTTACTGGCTGAGTAATATTCCATTGTATATATGAACCATAATTTGTTTATCCAATTGTCTGCTGATGGGCATTTAGGTTGCTTCCATATCTTGGCTATTGTAAATTGTACTGCCATGAATATAGGGGTGCATAGATTTTTACAAATTATTGTTTTGGTTTTCTTTGGAAAAAATCTCAGAAGTGCAATTGCTAGGTCAAAAGATATATCCATTTATAATTTTTTGAGAAACCTTCAGAATGTTTTCCACTATGGCTGTACCAATTTGCAATCCCACTAACAATGTAAGAGGGTTCTCTTTTCTCCACATTCTCACCAACACTTGTTCTTTAAGTCATGGATGATAGCCATTCTGACAGGCATCAGGTGATATCTCATTGTGGTTTTAATTTACATTTCTCTGATGATTAGTGACCTTGAGCATCTTTTCATATGTCTGTTGGCTATCTGTATTTACTCTTTAGAGAAGTATCTATTCAGGTCTTCTGCGTATTTTTTAATTGGATTGTTTGTTTTTTTTGTTGTCGAGTTGTATAAATTCTTTATATATTTTGGATATTAACCTCTTATCAAATATATCAGTAGCAAATATCTTCTCCCAATCAGTCAGTTGTCTTTTTGTTTTGTTAATGGCTTCCTTTGCTGTACAAAAACTTTTTAGTTTGATGTAGTCCCATTTGTTTATTTTTTCTTTTGTTTCCCTTACCCAAGAAGATATATCCAAAAAGAAATTACTGTTAGCAATATCAGAGAGTTTACTGCTTATGCTTTCTGCTAGAAGTTTTATGGTTTTGGGTCTTACATTTAAGTCTTTAATCCATTTTGAGTCTATTCTTTTATATGGTATATAAAAGAATTTTATTTATTTATTTATTTTTTATTTTATTTATTTTTTTGCATATATCTGTCCAATTTTTTCAACATCTTTTGTCATATATTAAGTGAGTATATAGGCGTGGATTTATTTCT
>CM053508.1:10164688-10192511 GCA_028627145.1 Eidolon dupreanum
TATTGGCAGCAAAACAGACACACAGACCAGTGGAATAGAATTAAGAGTCCAGAAGTAAACCCATATTTGTATGGGCAAATAATTTTCAACAAAAAAGCCAAAAACATACAGTGGAAAAAGGAAAATCTCTTCAATAAACGGTGCTGGGAAAATTGGAAGGCCACATGCAGAAGAATGAAATTAGACTCTTGTCTATCACCACACACCAAAATTAACTCAAAATAGATTAAGGACCTGAATATAAGACTGGAATCAATAGAATGCATAGCAGAAAACATAGGAACTAAACTCAAGGACCTTGGACTTAAAGAGGATTTAATGAATTTGGCCTCAAAGGCAAGAGAAGTAAAAGCAAAAATAAATAAATGGAACTACATCAAACTAAAAAACTTCTGCTCAGAAAAAGAAATCATCAAGGTAAAAAGACAACCATCTGAATGGGAAAATGTATTTGTAAGCAACACCTCTGATAAGGGCCTAATATCCAAAATAAACAAAGAACTCATAGACTCAATAACAACAACAACAACAAAACAATTCAATCAAAAAATGGGCAGAGGACCTGAACAGACACTTCTCCCCAGAGGACATACAAATGGCCAATAAACATATGAGACTTTTACTGCACAAAGAACAACATCACTAACTATTGGGGAAATGCAAATCAAAACCACAATGAGATATCATCTCACACCTGTTAGAATGGCTATAATCAACAGAACAAGTAATAACAAATGTTGGAGAAGTTGTGGAGAAAAAGGAACCCTCATACACTGCTGGTGAGACTGCAAATTGGTACAGCCACTGTGGAAAACAGTATGGAGTTTCTTCAAAAAACTAAGAATTGATTTATCATATGATCCAGCAATCCCTGTACTGGGTATTTACCCCAAAGACTTGAAAACCCATATCAGAAAAGATATTTGCACACCGATGTTCATAGCAGCACTATTCATGGAGTCCTAGGATAGATGATTGATACAGAAGTTGTGATACATATATACAATGGAATATAACTCAGCCATAAGAAGAGATGAAATACTGCCATTTGCAACAACATGGATGGACCTCAAGATAATCATGCTAAGCAAAATAAGCCAGATTGAAAAAGTTGAAAATCACATGATATCACTTATATGTGGGATATAAAACTAAAAGCAGCAAATGAACAGGACAAACAGACTCAGGGACATGGACAATGGATTAGTGGTTACTAGAGGGTAGGGGATGGGGGAGGAGGAAAGATGTAGAAAGGGTAATGGGGATCAAATATAGGGGCAGTTAGGGGAGGGTGAAGTGGGTAAAGGGAATCAAATACATGGTAGCTGAAGGAAACTGGACTCTGGGTGGTAATCACACAATAGAATATACAGATGTCAAATGATAATGTACACCTGAAAATTTTATAATTGTATTAACTAATGTTACCCCAATAAATGTAAAGAAAAAATCTGGCCCAAAAGAAAATTTCTTATAAGGAAACCTGTGAGGATCTAAATAAAGTCTTAAAATACACATCACCTTGATTATTTCTACTCTGAATATTTGAATTGTATAATTTAACAATACTGAGCTCCAACACTCTAGTGTTTGTAAGTGCTTAAACTGCACCATTTTTACCAAATATGTTAACAGATAAGTTATGTCATATTTCCACATATATTCTGATTTGCCCCACATCCAACTGGGGATTCTTTTGTTGGCCTGTTCTATAAGCAGACCAAAAATCATATGATAACCCTGACTGTAAACATATTAGTGGCATTGACAGTTATAAAATATCTCTGTGCTCTCATGTCAAGTGTAAGTCCAGTTTTTTCCAGTTTCAAAAATGAAAAAATAGCATGAGTAAAATTGCAAAGAAAAAGCATAATTTGTTATACTCTTGCCAGACATTAATGATGTGCTAGCAAGTTAATAGCACTTTTATTCATGGCAGATGAAGATATCAGTCTAAGATTAACAGTGAGAAGAAAATGTGATAAAAAGGTCGATTTCAAAATAAAATATCCAGATTATAAATCTTTTTTTTTTTCCATCCCTCCCCTCCTTCCCCTCTCCTTTAGGATTTAGGAGATTCAATAACTGAAAGAGCACTGATAAGATTTGGAAATTCTAAACAGTTGTTAACTTATCAGAGAACCACAGCTTATCATGTAAATGTAATACATGCAAATTTATAAAGATAAGGGGAAGGCACTTTTATAGTCTCACTGAAAGAGATACTTGCTAGGTGAGATGAGAGTACTCTGAAACTTGATTCTATTTATTGACTCACAGTGCCTATAAAGAATACAAATAAACTTCACCTGGAAATGAAGCAAATAAATAGAAACTGAAAATTTTTCAATAGTGTGGGGAGAAAAAATATCTTCAGATATTAAGGAAAATATTCTGAAAGGAATAGTAAGAGGAGAAAAAAATAAGAAAGTAGATATTATATGATTTTAGACCCTTTTCTGTCAGGGGCAAAAAAATAAATTAGTCATGCAGAACTAGGACAGTGCCACTTACTCATCTTTGGATATTGCCCATGCCAGGTATTCTTAGATCTATTCCCTGTAATAGGCATCTTCTAATTCAGCAAACATCATTTCCATTTCAACAGCTGAATCCTGGACACAATCTACACATTGTTATCAATCAAAACTTCTCTACTAATGAAATATAGAACTCCATACTTTTCTGCATACATTCCTTTTATATCCTTGCATATCTTTGTTTCACTATTTTTATTCTCATATATTATTGTATCCTTTCAGTTCCTTAAACGTTTTTTTCATCTTCTTTCTCTTGCATTTCTATTTTTCTTCCATTCTTTCTTTTCTACCCAACCCATATATCGTAGTGCATCCCTATGACCAGGATCTTCACATCTGACTGCTCACTCTGACCCCTCCTCTCTTTTCTTACACATCTCTGAAGGATCAGTGGTGTTCATATTTGTGATTTTTCCTCCTGTCCCTTTATAAGGTATTCCAAACAGCATTCTTCTTTGCTTGCAAACCTACTTCTAAAAATTTATTCTGTGACAATCCCATTGAGAAAATAGAGATCTTCTGTCTTGAAACTAATCAATTACCTTTATCTCAAATATTAAATGGCTTTACATCTTTAGTTATTTGACTTTTTTCTTAGGCAGAACTATCTATACTCCCTTCCAAGGACAACTTCCAGACATATCTCCAGAACTATAGGTTTATACATCCAACTACCTACTTGATAGCTCCACTTGGATATTAAGAGACTTCTCAAACTTTCCATGTTCTACAGTGAAATTATGATTTTCTCCAGGCCCAAAACCTGCTCCACCCATAGGATACCTATTCTCATTAGCATTAACTCTATCTTTACATTTGTTTAAAGCAAAATATTGGAGTCATCCTTGACTCCTCTCTTTTACTCATAAACAGTTTTAATTTGGTAACAAATCTTGTTGACTCTACCTCCAGAATATATGCCTCCAGAATACCTCCAGATATAAAAATAGTACAGAATAAAAACAAATTTCATAATTTTGATTAGTGAACTATGGTTAAAAAAAATATTCTTGTTTTTAGGGGAAAAAAGCACATAGAAAATCGAAATTTGAAAAACATATTATTTTAAAGGAAAAAATATATATGTCCAGAGTCTACATTTTGTCATTATATCCACTGCTACTCTCCTAGTCTTAGCCACTACCGCCTTCACTTCGGTTATCCAAGTAGCTTTCTCACTAGCTTCCTGAGATCTACTCTATCCCTCCCCTATAGCTCTCAGAGTTTATTATCAACAGCTACCATAATGATCTTTCAAATTTATAATATAAAGCATACGGATTCTCTGCAATAAACTACAATGGTTCCACATTTCACTCAGGGTAAAAGCCAGAGTGTTAAAATATCTCGCATATTTTCATTGCTCGTTACTCTTCTGCTCTCATATCCTTCTACCCCTATCTCTCTCAGTCCATGCTGAGCTCGGTGGCCCTATACATAGAAGTGAGCCATTGGAGTGGGAAATAAGTATGTACTATCTAAAAATCATCTTACATATCTTAGCTCTAGTGGTTTCACACTTTCAGAAAGCCTACCTAAAACTCTTAGGTCTGTGGATTTTCGAGAATGATATGGCAAAATAAAATGATATATATTCTTTGATTACCTGCATTTTCTAAATCAAATATCTTTTATTGCACTTTTGTGTATTAAAAAAATGCTTGTATCTGCTCTAAAGTTTTAAGCTCTTTGATGTCGGAGACTTGGACAAGTATTGCCCACTATAGGGCTCATCTTAGTTTAGTTAATAGCCCACTGCTTTATACTTGTGTGTGTGTGTGTCTCTCTCTCAAACTTCTTTATATTAATAAATACTTTGAAGGCTTGTCTTAGATTTTGATTGTTCAGATTGATATGCCAACACTCTTAAGACCCTATTTACCTCAGGGCGAATAATAACCTCCTCTCCTTCTCTGAAAGGATATCATGGATGCCACAAACAATCTAAATTTATTTCTTCAGTGATTTCAAAATAAAAATTACTTTTATTTGTTTTGGTTCCATACATAAATATCTAACTGTATCTACACCTTATACTACCTGGCTATATAAAACAAAAATGATTATAATATGAAGAGGCTGTTGACATAAAATCTTGAAGCAATGTTATGAATTTTAGATAGTATTTTAAAAAGACATTATTTAATGGGCTATTACTTAGATTTTTCTTATTTTTAAAGCATGTTCTAAGTTCAATGTAGAAAACACATTTCTGGGAATCAAATTTTGAGGTAAATACATCATGTGAGAAGTTAAAATGGAATAATTCACACAAAAAGTGATTCTGGTCTGAACTGGACAAATGGGATAAAAAAGGAGAATAAATAAATGTGAGAGACTCTTAGCATATGAAATTGAATAAATATCATAATTAATTAAGCATAGAACTGACAGAGAAGTTAGTGATACATTCCATATATCTAACTTTGTATTCGTTTATAATTTAACCAATAAGTGAAAATAGAAAACATAGGAAAGATTTTTTTGATGAGTGATAATCTTTGTTTTTAATATTTTTAATATTAGGTCCCTGAAAGTGATATCTAAAATACAACTGTAAAAATAAATATGAAGATCAAAAATATGTTCTGTGTACAGTATATTAGATTTTGAAGTTTTAACACACACAGCATCCAAAACAGTAAGAGCAAATGAGATGTCTTGGGGAGAAGTATAAATTGCATTTCACCAAGTCAAATGCCTACCCTGGTTATATGAATAACAAAAACAAATAAAGCTTTCCAAATGCAAGAGCAGTAGTGATGGTTTGGAACTGGAGGCCACATGCTTCATTTAATGGAGCCAGCTGGTCTTCAACACTAGGGAATTACCAGATCATCCCATTTTGAAGTGAAGCCAAATGTCCACATTTTTATATATGTTCTTCATTGTATATTTTGGTAATTATCCTAGTAAGCAAAGAAATGGTCTCTGAGAGCTTTTTTAGAGGTTCTAGCCAGGGAGCGCAGATACTCACATACCCATGTCTGAAGAATAGTCCATTCCTCTATCAGGGAAGGTCATGCAGCTTCCTGAGGGATGCACATGAGAGCAGTAAGGGAGGAAGGAAACACCTGCCTAGTCAGCCAGATCAGCTGAATCAACCCTGACAATCAATAGGGTGACAGATGTTGCAGCCAGATATCCTTCACATCCAGTCCTAATGTAAACTATGGACTTTGAGTAATAAGGTTGTGTCACTGTAAGTTCATAAATTGAAACAAATGTGTTACTCTGGTGGTGGATGTTGATAATTGGGAAGACTATGTCTGGGTGGGGGTAGTGGACATATGGGAAATCTTTACCTTCCCCTCAATTTTTCTGTGAACCTAAAACTGCTCTAAAAAATATAAAGTCTTAATTTTTTAAAAATCTCTGAATTTTTTAAGTGAAAAGAGGAGTTTTTGTAATACTATTTATGCTCACATAACTGGTAGGATACTGCAAAATGTTTCAGGCTTACAAAGTGGACAGAAATCAAGAAGTCTCTTTAGGGTTGGCATCATGAACAATCTGTCCACACATCTTCACCACAACCACTGAACCCCTGCTCAGATTGATTTGGACTTTCCAACCTTCAGATTCAGATTTTCAAATGGAGTGTCTGATGGGGTAAGCCCAGGGCAAATAACCTCTGCGACAGGTGCTAGTGAGCAGGTAGAGTGGATTTAACCACTTTGCCTTCCTGGATGGTAGGAAAGACATTGAATACTGTCATCACTACACAGTTGGAATTCTTCCTCCAAGAAGAGTGGAGAACCAGTGTTGGGGAACTAAATATCTTCTCCACAAAAATAATCAATGCTTTGCTTAAAACACTATGTGTGAAACACATATATTTAGTCCAGTGCTGGCTCACAGACAACTTTCTGTAACATCATTCAATGACAGAAAGAGAAAGAAGGAAAAAACAAAAAGAAAATAGACTTGGACTAATAAATACCAACATTTAAGAAATGAATATAATGAACAGAGTTCAATCAAATTAATATTTCTTACAAAGTTCCAAGAAAAATGTCTACAGACAATAAGCCAAATAGGTTTTCAGTTAGAAAGGATATACAGTGGTATGCATAAATGAATTAATATCTCAGACTAAAATGGGTCCTTTGGACTTTGTAACATGAGGATTATGATTATAGTTCAGGAGTAGAAACCAGATATTAAAAATGGGTGAAAAATAATTTCTTGAAAACACTGAGGAAACAAATATGAACAACTTGTTAAAAAATTTGGCTGTCGAATGAAATAGGGAGGCAAAGCAAGAGCTAAATGGGATCTCTCCCAAGCCTCCAGAAGGGAGAGATTTGAACATGCTTTAATGATAAGATGGTGTATAGAGAGAGACTAGTGATCTAGAAGTAGAAAATCATTAAGCTGAAAAGTAAGCAGAGAAGTGACTTCAAGAACATAGGTAGAGAGATTAGAGCTAGATAGAAAAATCAGTGAGTTTTTCTCCTTGAGTAATAAGTAAAGTTGAGATGAATATTAAAGGAAATAGATTTGTCAACTGGTGGTGGGAAACTGAGGCATTTTTTTCAATACATTGACAATCGGAAATAGGAGGGACTATCACCTCCTAAGAATGGGTGATGGAAATTAAACCAAAGTTTGAGGAGATTAAAGAATACTTTAAATAGTGTGAGAATGGGAGGATTTCTCTTTTTATTTAACTGGATATTGTCCTGTCAATAAAATCTTTTTCATGATTATGATTTCCCATCACCGTGCTCCAATTTACATGTTTCGTCAGTTTCTAAATCCTGTAAACACCACCAATTAAATATCTTTCAAATCCATACCTTCTTAATCTTACTATTATTATTTCACAGTGGTTTTTCATATAGGCTTCTTCGATACTCAGCTAACTAGAATCATTCTCTATTCCTTTATCTCTGCAATCATTTTTTTCACAATGTTTTTAGTTGAAAAAACTCAACTGATTATCCCATATGATAAAGTAGAAAACTGTTAGCAGGAACACAGCCTATGATATTTTGGTACCAAACTATATTTATTTACTTATATTTTGCAATGTACTTCTCAACTGCCCTAATTAAGGAATCTCTACCTTTGAAGGTCTTGGTCAAATGTCTTCTCTTCTATTACACATAATTTTTTATTACTATATTTCTTACATTCAGGAAAATGTTTGCACATGACTTTTATGTAGTACTTATCCTAGTGACTGTTACTTAAAATGTTAATGTAGCTATCACGTCCACTCCAATATCTATTACTTGAATAAATGGGCAGTGCCTTCTGAATATTTTTTCAGTAAATACTATATTTCTCTTTATTTTAAGAAATATATAACACCATTTTACGTGTTTGTTTATTTATGTATTTATGAATTAAGAAGCAGAATAAATCAACTTAACTTTATTCATAATCTATAAAAAAAGAAAGATTCTTTTACATTGTAATGGTTTTCTTTTCTTGAAAGTTGATGCCAAGATAGAAGAATAACAAAATCCTTTGCAGGTCAGCACAGAGATTGTGAATATACAGTTTTTCTGAAAATGTTTTTGCCCCAAATGTTAAGCTATTTAAATAGCTACAGGGCATATTTATTCAGGTGGAATAATTATTCCTAAAATCCCATTCAGAGATATATTTACAGACTTGAGAAATACGTAGAAAAGTGTCAATGTTAGCAGTGGGATTCACTGCCAGGAACAGTTTGATTCTTTAAGTGGGGCTAAAGATCCCAAAAACGGTAAAGAGTAAATGCTTTCCCATTTGTGTCTCCTTAGAGTTAGTTCTCATGAGGGAAATACTAGTTGAGACATAGTCAGAGAAGTTTAAAAATCACTCTGGATAAACGATAAATGGATTATTTTATACATGCAAATGGAAGTTATAAATCAATGTGTAATATTTATTGTTACCAAATATTTAGAGCTTTAAAAATAGCAATTTTCTGTTTATCATGAATTACAAATAAGTCATAAAAATTATGTTTATGTTGATGAATTCACAAACCATTAATTATTGTGTATCTGTTATTTAAGGTCTCTTATAAAAAATCTCTTGAAGAAATAAAAAACAGTAGAAATTAAAGTAATATCCATGTACCCAAATTTATTTTGCTTCGATAAAGCTTTTGCTCAGACCAACTATAGCCGATTGATAAGTCCATATAAGTATGACATAGTGAGTTAAACTCAGAATCACAGTATACTACTTTACTTTTACTACGACTGCCCTGGTGAATCTGCTCTTAGAATTTGCTCTAACTGTAATAAAATCTAGGCCAAATCTAACAATGCTTTGAATTCCTCTTAGTAATAAGATAAGTTCTCTCATCATTTTCAGTCACAAGAATATTGTCATGTAATCAATACATCCAGCCAAGTTAATGACCAACTCCAAGTTTCAAATTATATCTTCCAGCCCGGTACAAAGCCTTTTGGGAAGTAGGTAACTGGACCAGTCTCCTTTCTTTACCTATCTAGTCCTCCTATTTCTCTTTTTTCATCAAATAGGCTGCTTCAAGTGACTCCAGAGTTGAATGGAGCTGGCAAAGCCCGAGAGGTAAGGTGCCACAAGGTCCTACTTTCCTGGCCTCAATGTAATTAGGCTTTGTTTTTTCTGGTGTTGGCAATCGCCAAGGTGACAGACACACTGTTAGCTTGACAGATAATAAAAGTAGGCTGCTTTTGGGGAGCTTATTTGTGAGTTCTTTAAAGACTCACTGGGGATATTTGACTAGACTTTCTTGACATGTACAATTTATTTTATTCCTGGTAATCACTTACATTTCTTCTTTCAGCACTGAGAACTGTGGCATTTTGGCCACCTCATTTTTTAAGGGGTGAATCTCTTTTTTAAGTACCCTCATGGGAATGATTTAAAATGCCTATAGTTTCTCATTCTCTGTTATGTGATATATATTTGGTAACAAAACTAAAACAAATCAAACATCAAACGAACAAACAAGCAAACAAAATAGTGAGAATAGAAAAAAGAAAAAGAATAAAACTCATGCATTCTTTCCTCTGAAGTCAGTGGAGATATAAGCCAGTAAAAATCAATCATAATGCATAATTTAAATGCAGGACCTTTGCTCCAAAAGAAGGAAAAAAGTGTTGTTAAAGATACTAACTATAAAAAAATATTCCTTTCTTCCACAGTCTTTCTGTCCACCTGTCATAATATTTTTATTTGGTATTTAATGTCAAGCTTCCTCAGACACAAGGATAGTCTGCTGTACGCAGACCCCCACAAGCACCTGGGCACCTGCCCCCCAACTAGACAGGCGGCCCACTAGCTGCTGGTCCCTCTCCTATAAGCTGCTAGACAGATGCCAGTGCCCTTGCTGATGATGGGCTAACTATGCTTACTCAACGCAGATAAGCAATCGCCAAGATACTGATATCTCCCACCAAGCTACTCTAAGCCCTTGGATCGGGGGTCACCAGAAGTTCACCCCTCCAGTCTCTAGCTGAATATGCTGACAGACTGGAGCAGGATGTCCATGGCATGCCCCATACTATATTAATATTTGTTTACTTTCAATATTTCAGCTTACATACTTTATTTTTAATAAAAAAAATCTTTATTTTCTCATTCTGTTCATTGATAAATGATTAGTTGAATAATTTGAAGATTTTGCATGGGATACGTTGATAATGTGGCATAAACTGAAAATAAAGATTTACTCAAACTTCTGATCTTAGTTCCAGAAAACAAAGCAAACCACATAAAAGTAATAATCTAAATATATATATATACATATATATATATATATACACATATATTGCTTTCCAAAAAACATGGGGGATACAAAAATATTTAATTACTTTTTAAGTTTTCTCTTACTCATAAGACCCTTAAAAGCCTAAAAAATTCAAGCAATGTTTAAGATTTATAGATAGATAAATAGACAGACGATAGATTTGTGTGTGTGTGTGTGTGTGTGTGTGTGTGTGTGTGTGACTTTAAAAAAGTGTATCTTTTGGTATCACCTTTTCTGGCTTGAAGAAGGAATGCTGGCAGCACATTTCAAAGCCTGGCATAAGTTAGAACTGCTAGAGCATTAAGAAAGAAGATAATGAACCAAGTACTATGTATGGGAAAGGAACTGTGACAAGGGATCCTGATACAAAGGAAATTACTATGGGAACTTGCCCAAGAAACATTGTATCATGGAAGATATAGATAAGATAAACAAAGTAGATTCACGAAAAATAATAATACATTGAAATCATAAAGGATAAAGTTATAAAGAATTGCTTTCTTTGTCTCCTAATACCTGTATAAAGTACATGTTTGAAGATTCAATGAATAAATTTAGGACTTTGTAAAACTCTCTGTAAAACTGAGTTAATGTTTTTCTCTTTTACTACTTGAAACCTACTGCTTAACATACATTAAGTGTTCACTAAATATATGCTGATTAACTAGAGCAAAATTTCCCAAATAATAATATATTAAAAATACTAATCAAATTAAGTAATAGTTTAGGTTTGTAATTAGATATGACTTAATGTAGTATGTAATATTTATTATGAATAATTTAACTCTAAAATAAAAAATAAAAGCCTACTTTATATTTGTAATTGCCTGAAAAAACCTCGTAGATCAAAATCATGCATCTTTAATCCTCACATGAGGAGGACTTGAAATTTCATTTAAGCGACTATTTCTAGTTACTTTTTATTTCAGAAATATTTCCCTGTTGGAAGATTATTTTCCAAATTTTATACAAATTGGACTTTTTTTTCCTCCATTTTATAAGACAGACCAAACTATAAAAACTCTTCCAATTCTGGGGTAGAGATGAGAGAGTTTTCTAAATGGAGCTCATATAGCCCCAGAGATGCAATATAGATAGAAGTAATTTACAGAAAAAAAAAATGGCAACCATAGCAACTGTACAGAACACACTGAAAGGGAGTACATATTCTTGAAGATCAATGTTGTTCAAATTAAGCAGTATCTAGAAGGAATAGTACTAGTTACAGCTAAAGAAATATAATTTAGTAAGACTCTGCCCTTAATGTGAATTTGATAAATGACATGACTATAATTAGCTAAAAACTCTTGACACAAGAAGAAATTATATTGTTTCATATTACTAAACATGTATGAAATTGTTTAAAATTATATGAGAAAAATCATAGACATGAACACATAATTTAAGATGATAAAGGAAGACATGTTTACATAAGGTTTGGACCAGTTAGAAAGAAGAAAAAGTAATTAAAAATGATGAACACGTTATACACTATTTGTAAATTTAGATGCCAACTTCTATCCAGACTCTTAACAGGAAAAGGATGGCACACTCAAAATAAAATAATGTGAGAGAGTTTAATTATAATTTTTATATTTATGCATGTATCATTTTAGGAAAATCACAGGAATACTGCAGGAACGCGGGCTGACAGTAGCAAGCTATTACCATCTGTAGGCCCAAAGAGGAAGAAAGGGAGAAAATCATATCAGAAGTCAGATATCGTAGCCTATCAGGATTATAAAAGTCAGAAAGACAGAACATTGGATAGGATCAACAGTCTTGAGATTCATGTGATTTGGGTCAAGAACTGAAGTCAGAAGCCTAAAGCAACTTCATAGGAAGGTAGTCAAAGAAATAAATGCTCTACCTCCTTCTCCCTACTGTCTATAATCTCCTAATGAGGCTCCCCATTGACTAAACCCAGGTGAAACTCAGTGGTACAGAGTCTATTGATGAAATAATACAGGTCAACTTCTTTGGGCAAAGAGAAAGGCAGAGGCCAGTGATGCAGGAAAATAGAGGAAAATGGAAGGTGTAGTCAGAACAAGCAACCACAGGTAGGTTAATTGTTTAATTAATCTTCAACAAGGTTGATTACATAATACAGTCAGGAGTTGGCCCTCCATATCCACAGGTTCCACATCTACAAGTTCAATCGAGATTCAAACATATTTGTAAAAAAGTTACATTATGGCTAACATGTACTATGTAGTTAGGCCTACAATGATTGTGATGACTGCATCTGAACCGAATGTGTACAAACTTTTTTTTTTGTCATTAATCCCTAAACAAAGCAGTATACCAACTATTTGCATAGTATTTACATAGTATTGGGCATTATAATTAATCTAGAGCTGAATTAAATATATGGGAGGATGTGCATTGGTTATATCCAAATACTACGCCATTGTATATAAGGCATTTAAGTGTCTGTAGATTTTCGTACCCACGAAGGTCCTGGGACCAACTCCCACAGACACTGAGGGATGGCTGTATGCGCTTAAGTATTTCTTTTATTTATACTGTTTGCTTTATTCATGAATTCCTACGTTAAAATATTCCCTCAAGTCCAACTGCTGTTTGCATTCAAGATACTGGTGCTTCTGTTAAAAAGTGGTGTCCCATGTAACCTTTTTCACTCTGAAAGTGATGTGTATCTGGTTTATAGAAGCAGTCTCTGAGACCACAGTCTGTGGACGGATGATTTAGTGAGGCAGTGCACACACAGGAGAAATGGGGAAGACCCCGGGTTCGAGAAGGAGGCCAAGGAGGCTCTTCTTTCAGCAGAGGTCCCAGCCTCCACCTGACCCTGTAGGAAGCTCTAGAGTGTAAACACTGCCTCAGAGCTTGCTGAAGGCAAATAAGCTCATCTGACTAGGAATCCTTGTAAAATTACTAATTCGATTTCCTGATTGGAGAAATTTGAAGACATACTGCTGACACAGATCTATTACTTAAAAACGTTAATTACTGCAACATACTTAGAGACCAATGAGATATGTGACGCTATTTATCATATAAACAAAACAGAGATTCATCGTTTGGATTTTTGAAATTTGAAAAAAAGAGAGGGTGTTTTTTTTAGGTCCTCTTTCATTACAAAACTATCCCTGTAGCCTCCTTTGTTATTCAGCACCCACTCTGCTCCCCTGCCCATCACACCACATGCACACACACACACACACACACACACACACACACCACAAATTTCCAATTTCTTGTGTTATTGTGAACTGGGGAACCAGATAAATTGAATTTGAGTTAAGTTTAAAGTGAAAATAACATATTCTGTAATTAGACAGATCAGGAGAGTAATGTTAGATCTTATGGGGAAAGAAGCAGGAAGAGTTAAAAAAAAACTGCTTATGACCACAGGTTCATTTGCTGTACCAGAGTGTGCAAGCGTTGCTGAAAGGAATGGTTCAGCTTATATGAAATTTGAATTTCATATAAGTTTTGTAAGGTGAGCAATTTCTTTTCCTTTTGCCTCTGTTCTTTCAAAGATGTTAGAATTGAGGTTCCCATTTATTGGCATATTAAAAATGTTTTAAAATATATTGAAGAATCTGTTCAGTTTGGAAATTCTGGAAAACAAGAAAATCATAAAGAAATATATGTAAATTAGCTGAAATGTTGTCTCTTTAATAGAGCTACCATAAATACTCTCTTCAAATATTTGTCTAGTTTCATATATGAAGGTATCTCACACACACACACACACACACATACACACACACTATATACATACACATGTAACCACATATGAGGCTGACGTGTGTGTATGTGCAGGATAATTTTATATATATATTCAGTAAGTCTTCACTTAACATTATGGATAGGTTCTTGGAAACTGTGACTTTAAACAAAATGTATAATGAAACCAATTTTACAATGGGCTAATTGATATAAATAAGAGTTAAGTTCCTACAGCATCTCAGCAATGTAATAATGAAACAATGGATATTATTCGAGAACCTGCTCTGTGTGTGTGTGTGTGTGTGTGTGTGTGTGTGTGTGTGTATAAATTTTAAACATACTATATGAGATTTGTATCACCCACCTTATTCATTTAAAACTAAATTATTTTAATTTTGTGATAACTCTAATAATTCTTTGCTTAAAAAAGACAGCACCCTAAATATGAGGCCCAGATTTTTGTTTATTCACGTAGGACAGAGTCCTGAAGTATAATCACTGGGTCAAAGGGAATATGTCTCTAAGGGCTTTTGGTGCTTTCTTTCTAGCAGAAAGTTGTATAGTCTACCTAGCAGTGCGTGAGACTCATTCTTCCTTCCATTGATGCTTTCCAGCACTGAATATCTGTTGTTTTTTTTCCCCAATGTTTGCCAATTTCATATATACAAAAAAAGTACATTATAATTTAAGTATACATCTTTTATTTCTTAAATATTTGAACATATTTTAATTTATTAGCAATTTGTATTTCTTCATTTAAATCCTTTGAATATATTCCTACTGCTATGTTAGTGTTTTTCCTTTTTTAGTCATCATTCTTATATAATAATGACAATAAGATATTAAACCTGTATCAGTCATATTAGTTACATGCATATTTTTACAAATATCATATACTGTGGCACCGCATAAATATTGTCACTAATATAAAAGTTTTTATTAGTCAAAAATGTATAAAATGTCTATTAACAGTTCCCAGAACTAATGTAATTTGCTGTGACCTCTAGCAGTTCAGCAGTCACTTATAATTCATATTCACATGAACTCCGAATATCCTATATATTCTGAATCTGCAGTTACCAGAACCATTTCAGGAGCTTGTTCCAGGCCCACTTAATTTCACTGCACATGGATCTGCCAACTTTCTTCTTCGAAAAGCCTGAAGGATAGTCAGGGTCAGGCCAATTAAAAAAACGTTATGGAACTAGCAAGAAGTTAAAAAGTTTGTTTGGTTTGTTGATGACAATATAGATTGTTTCTTCCTTTAATAAATATAAGTAATGGCAAGTACTTTAATGAATCCCTATCCTACCAGGAAAAGCCAAGAAAGTTGCCTTTAGGAGGTCAATTATTTTTTACATCTTTTAGTGTTCATTTTACGGCTTTGTATAGTCAGATTAATTGGCATGAAAATAGTCTGTTTTACCCAATGTGAGTAAGCATGACATAAAATAACTAAAACAGATATTTCTTGATTGTTTTCAAAAGTTATTGTACCTACTTTGAGTGAAAATATAGCTGCAAAATGCAAGATATCATTAACACACATTACTGAATCTTTCGTATGCCACATTTATTTCTCAAACCGCAGAATTAAATTTTCTTTTGTCCTTCTGTTTCTTTCCTATTTGTGTTTATATGAGAATGTATTGCTCTCTATGTTTCATATAAATTACACATAATAAATTTCCCATTCCTTGGTATGATTACGATCTAAGATACACACGCCCACACCCACACCCACACACATACACACTCTTGTGTTAGCACAAACATTCAAAATCCATCAGGCATAACGCAGTATTATAGAATCACAAGAATTCTGCGAGATACAAAGTTTAGGGCCATCTAGTACAGCCCACTCTTTTATAAATGAAAGTTTTCCTATGTCTATTGAATAAATCCTATGAACTATTTTGCTCCACTTTCTAAGAAAACAGTAATTAACATTCAGTGACCACTTTCTGCATCAGAGGGTATTTGTATTTGTAAGCATTTCAAGCAGGTCTTGCTGGGTTAAGCAGGAAGGGAGTTTATTAAGAAGATATTGGGCGTTTCACAGAATCATTAGGAAGACTGGGAACTAGGCCAGATGCTAAGCAGTGATAAAATACCCCAAACCTTATTTTAATGACCAGTACAAACATACTGCTATATCATTGGCTAACACCATACTTTCCTGTAATAATGCCCCAAACTGTTTTTGGTAATAGGTCTGCACCTTTGTTCTAGTTCTTTCTACCTACTCTTCTGACCTTTATCTGCCAGTAGCTCCTCAGCCCACGCTGGCATGATACCTCTGATCGTCAGACCCCGGGTCACATGCTTGTGTTCTGTTTGAAATGAAGACCTGAGAAGTGAGCCGCTCACACTGCTGGCCCCTGTAGTAAGGCAGTGTTTGCTGCCAGTTAATAATCACAACATAGGAAATGCCCAAAACATAAAATGGAGGCCCAGTTGGTCAAAACATAAAAGGTCAAACATCTATTAAACTGTCCATGTGCCAGGCACTGTGCTCATGAGCTTTGTAGAAAAGACTCAATTTTCTGTTCTGTATATGAGGGAATGGAGAAAGAGAGAAGCTAAACAAGTTGCCCAAAGTCACAAAGCTAATAAATAATACCATCAATAAATATTCAAACTGAGATTTCCTAAAGCATGGTTTGTAAAATCTCTCCTTAGCTATATTCTTAAAACAAACAAACAAACAAAGACATCAAGTGGCATGTAATTTTCCTCAATAGCAGTATTTATTTTTTGACAAAATTATTCAGATTTTTATTAAACTTCCAATCATTTCCACATTCATTTTGAGCATTCAAATTTGTATACAGAGACTTTGAGGGAAGCATCCATTTAATTTAAGTGATTAAGTTCATGTTAAGAGGGAATTTTTTTCTCTCAGTGAGTCACATCAATTGTGTTACGATTTCTTAATAAATGGGATTTATTTTACTACAAATATAAAAACTTTATACTTTTAAAACCATGTTCTAGTATTAGAAATACCATGTTAAATGTGAAATAGTTCTCTTACTAATTACAGTTCTCTAAAAGCAAGTTCATCAAATATCCACACACATTTGCCCTTCTCCAAAAATTAGAACAAAATAATACTTCAGAAACTATTAGAACTGTGTAATAAGAGCCCATTTTTATTTTAATGCTAATGTATTAGATCTACAAATACAAAATTAAGGTTAAACATGATGCAATGTTAACTTTTAATAAAACGCAGTGATTCCAACAGTAAACAAACCATTGGTCTGTACTATATTGAAACCATTGTCTGTAACTGCATAATCTCCCCTCCCCTTATTATGAGGAGCATTAGAAGCAAGCACGCAGATGAAAAGCGAAAATCTATGGTAAAGGTAATGATCTTTGAAAATTTTCTCTAATGAGTAATTTGTGGCTCAGTGGATTTCAAGAGATTATTGGTTTTGGAAATGGATTCTATCAACTAAGAAGATAATGAAAATCATTAGGGCCGAATAAAATAAAGCAGCAAATTTGTAATGCACACGAGCACTTTCCAAGTCTCTAGTTTGCACACAAGTTGAAAGTCTTGTTTAAAAACACAATTATAAAAGGGTTTTTTCTGTGTAGACCTATATATTTCTGTATAGTACAGTTTATAGCAAGGAATAATATTATTTTTTCCATTTATAGAAAGAAATAATATTATTTCAAATGCAATTATTAAATATAATTTTATTTAAAAAACTGAAATTTAGGATGTTATTATATAATACAAAAGAGCAAGTCATCTCCATCTATTTGATGACAAGTAATAACTTACATATAGATTGTATTAAAATAACTTGACCCATGGCATTGTTGTATCATGTACTGGATACAAAAATAGCTTCCAGCATTATTTCTGGATAATTTGCTTGACATTCATTCCAGACCAACAGTGTTTTAAACTTTTATAATTCTTAATGCACTCATTTCTGTTTTGGCTATTGTACCCTCAGTGCCTTGTGTACAAGAGAAATGCAATTAAAATCTGTTGACTATCTGAAGGAATAATATATATTCACACTTAAAGATAAATTACAGAAGCTTGAATTGTAGGAGATTTAAATGGTTAGCCCCACAAACTTCTTGAAGCAAATAAATTTGTATTTGTATTACTATATCAGGTAATGAATGGATTATACTAATAAAGATAATATTTTTAAAAGCTTAGTTTGATCATCTTTAATATTTAAGTGGAAATCAGATATTAATGAAATTTTTGATAAAACTTTACATAGTATTTTTCTTTTGTGAATGTAAAATATATAAAAATAAATCTAGTTAGCTATTTGTTTAATAAAAAAGCAAATGAAGTATCTACTTTTTATTGTCCACCTAATCTCAATCATTTTTTCCATGCTCTTTCTCATTAATAAACACTGACTTAAAATAATTTAAAAAGAATTCATTCATTTTTATTTCTCAACGCCAAGTGTTGATTATAAAGGCTAATAGCATTTATGACATTGACAAATACAGAGGCAAGCCTGTGCATTTGGAGATGCTGATATGATATATTCCCAAAGTTTTAATTATCTTAACATTGAAATTGACCTACTGGCATATGAAAAAATAGTAAGCCTTCATTAAAAGTAAATATGACATTATTTAAAGTAATACCTTATTCATCTAAAATGATATGTAAATATATGAGCATAGACATAGTTTTAGTTGTATTCATCTATTTGTGTATGATAATAATGAAAAAATTAAATATTTAATTATTTAAGATGTTTTTATGCATCTTGGATTGTAACAAACAAGTACTAGTATCAAATAAATGCCCCATGTCACATTTATATGGACCTATTATTTACTTTTATTTATGACTTACTCTTATTTAGATCTACTCCAGCAAAAATGTATCTAATTGTACAGCTATGCTTTTATTATACAGACATAAATTGAAAAAACAAGTGCTCATTCTTCAAAGGGCAAGAAGGGAATGCAAACATACCTCTCCCTTCAGTGTAGTGCAATGGGAAATAAACCATATTGTTCTGGAACAGATACTTCCAATAGCTCTGCTGCCATCATTTTTCTTTTAGTAAAAATATTTTAAGTTATTTCGAAGGACTAGGGAAGGCTTCTTGGAGAAAATGATATCTGGAGGATGAGTAAGAGTTCTCAAGATAAATTTAGTAGGAATAAATGTTGGGAAATGGGAATGGAGTCCAGGCTGAAGAATGGACTATGCAAAGTTCTGGTCCGTAAATAAAGATGAACCTGTAACTGGTTCTCTAAAGTTAAAAGCAGAGAAGGGGCTCAGTGCTTGATGAGAGATGAAGCAGTGATGTAGTCATAAAGCATATGTTAAAGCAAATTTAGACATTTTAACATTATCCTAAAGGAGAGGTTTTATTTTTTAATATATATCACTTTGGTGACAATATATCAATTTGGTGACAGATTTGTGTTTTAGAAAAAGTGGGAAACAATATGCAGATTTTATCAAAGGATAACAAGATTATAGACAGGAAGTCCAGTTAGAAAATTCTTTACAGTAAACTAGATCAGAATCAATGGCAGCTTAAATTAAAGTAACTAAGAAAGTGTATCCTTTTGTTCCCAAGAAAGTTCCCCAGGAGGTGTCTATGAGAGTATCACTTTTAAAAGTTCACTTCAGACCTAATTTCTTATGAAGAATATGTATTAGCATATTTTTTTGTTTAGTCATATTAACACAACATATTTTACAATCTCTGAGTAGAATATGAAAAATTATGTATATACCTTTCACAAGACAGTATTGCTAAATGAAAAGCATAAAAGTAATGCTAAAGATTTGAGTTAATATTCATGGTGATTTGGAAGCATTCTCTGTGTAATCTCAAATATCAGTAATTTCTGTTTTAGGATTTATAGCACACATAAACTTTTTGCTTTTTTATCATATCTTCCTCATTCTAATCTCTGCCTTTGTATATTGGACTTATGTTAATAAGTTTTCTTGCTGAGGTTTCTAAAAGAATTAGAAGTTTCCATTTAATGATATAAAGCATTTGTTTAATAAATGTAGAAATCATGTATTTTGAAACTTTTTAATGCTTGTCATTATAATACACATTTCCCAATAGATATATGTATTGTGTCTACTTATTCTTACTGAGGTAAATAGATTGACGTCTCAGTTTGGGTCATTCAGTGAGTTCTTTATGCCAACATGGCATAAACTGGTTGTTTTTATAACAAATTAGTTCAAATAAATATTGTATTCATATGCAAGCACTCACATTTTAGCCTGATAAAGATGCTGTCTCTTCTTACCCTTTTCCCCTTGTGATCACAGCACTTTAATTGTCACCAAAGATCCAAAGGAGTTCTGTTTGCAGAGACACTGACAGCTCCATAATGAAGATATGTTAATAGTAAAATGGCAAAGCTTTCAGGGCTGTATATATTACGAAAAGGTTAATGAGTAGTGCCACCCACAGAGCACTATTTAGCTGACTTTGAAATTTTATTGATGAAAAAACTTTTGATTTTCTTTTCTGAAGAATATGTTGACTGATGATACTTAGTAACTTCACAAAAGAAAAGTTCAGGTTTATGTCTTTTTGTCAATTGAAAGGTTTTTAAGCTGTGGGAATATGGACTACTATTTCAAAATATCTATATTTCTGGGTGGCTAACATTGCTTGTTGGATGTTTTTCCTATTATGTTGCATTTCTTGATTCTCTTTAAATACAGGCTGAATAATAATTACTAATAAAAATAATAGTAATCAGACATAAATAGTGATGACATTAGTTATTCTTGGTTATAAGCAACAGAAATGGACTCTGGCTATTTTAAGCAAAAGTTTAATATGTTGGATATGTACAGAGGAATTAACTATATTGATTGCAGTTTGGAGAACCTAGGTTAAGAAAATATGCAAAAATGAGCCTCTCAGAGCTCCTGGCAGCAGGGACATCTGGCCAGAAACTTGCTAGAGCTGTCACCACTGAACTTTGTTCCACTACCAGCATAAGAAATTTTAAACTTTCTTTTACTTCAAAATCGCTAGATTTACACTTCCATATCTGAGAATCTGATTGGCTGAGCTTCATCATTGTAAACGTCTGATTCAGGAGCAAAATTATTGCCTCCCACAAAGTGAGTTTGGCCCCATTGAGAAAGGGGCTATTTGAAGTTGAACAGCAAAAATGACAAGTGGTTACTGTATTTCATCAGTTTGACTTCTAAAACCCAAAAACTCTCTTCTGTCCATTTTTATATTGGTAAGTAAAATCATAATGCGCCTATCCTGTAAGGACATATTCTCTCTCTTACCTAATGGGAGAGAACCTCAAATACTGTCAGTTATTGAGCATATAGTTTACATTTGGGTTAACTCATCATGTCGTACATTCTTTGTTTATGATGAATACATAATGACATGTATTCACCACTATAGTACCATATGGAAGAGTTTCACTGCCCTAGAAATCCCCTGTGCTTCACTTGTTCACCCCTCTGTCCCTCCCCGGGAATCTGTGGCAACCACTGATCTTTTTACTGTATCTACAGTGTTGCCTTTTCCAGAATGTCATACATTGTAATCAGGTAATATACAGCATTCAGGACTGATCCGTTTCACTTAGCAATACACACTTAGGATTCTTCCATTTTTATGTGCGTGTGTGTGACTTGATAGCTCATTTCTTTCTATTGCTAAATAGCATTCCACTGACTAGAGGTACCACAGTTTATTTATCCATTCGCCTCCTATAGAACATTTTAATTGCTTTCTAGTTTTAGCAATTATGAATATAGCTGCTATAAACATTCATGTACAGGTTTATTTATGGACACAACTTTTCAACTAATTTGTGTAAATATCAAGGAGTATGACTGCCAGGTCATACGTGTAAGAGTATGTTTAGTTTTATAAAAAACTTCTAAATTGTCTTCCAAAGTGGCTGTTCAATTTTGCATTACCGAAACAAAGAGCTTCAGTTGCTCCTCATCCTCATTTAGCATTTAGTATTAGCAGTATTTATTTATTTAAATTATTCTATTAGATGTATTTTAGTATATAATTGTTTTAATTTGAAATTCCCTAATAGCATATGGTATTGCACACATTTTCATGTTTATTTGAAGATTTCATTTTTTCCCTTTTAACAAAAACACATTGTGCTAATCTGCAAATTATGAAATTAATGGTAATGTTGTCCATGACAAACACACCATATCAATAATTGTTTGAGAAAAAGGAAGAGATGGTACAAAGCTGGAAATATAGGTAACTCTCACATTTTCCCTTCATGTGTTACATACCAGGATTTATTAACTCCCTCCTTCACTATCCATTATTGACTCTGAACAATTTCGCAGGTAGAAAGGATTCTTTAACCAGAGTAAAAATCTATTTTTAGGGGTTCTGTTTTGACTCTTTGACCTTTAGGAAGGCATAATATATTATCCATCATCACTTTTAGACCTAAAAATGAGATTATGAGGAAGAATATGAAGAAGGAATTACCAGTTTTATCCATAGTCCGTTTGGTCTCCTATATGTAATAAGAGCTCTATTTCTTAATGGTGCCCAGGATCTATTACCCAAGCCGATACCCTGAACTCATTTTTATTTTTTGGCCAGTTTATCCTGGGAATTATCTACAAGAACTTCAAAATTTACAGGAGCTCTCAAAATGACTGTGTTGCAGCTTTATTTTGGAACCACTGCTCTGTCCTGGTGAAGCAGTTCTTTGTTGTCATAAATGAGTACAAACACCCAGGAGAATGAGTCCTGAGCTCCAGGTGCAGGAGACAAACATTTTTGTTAACAGATCATTGAATGTGCCCATTAGAAATCCCCCTCATACACATGCATGCATTCACAGTTCTCTGTGGTACCCAGAAACACATGCGTTGTTTCAGAGCTTGCATCAAATCTCTGAACCAGTGCTCCAAATGGGAACCACATAGCTTGGCAGTAACAGATTTCCATGAGAATGGTGATGGGCAAACAATTGCAGAGTCCTGAAAAATATGTAACAGTTTTAAGTTGAACAGTACTCAAAATTGTTCTCAACGTTTCTAAAAGCATCTTACTATCGTAGCCCTCCTTTCTCCCATTGGATATTTTACAAGCCAGTCAGCTCCGTTAAAATCCAATGGTCAAAAATCATCAAATTTTGCTGCAAGTCCATTTATCTATAGCTAAAATATTAAGGTAGTTTTTAAGAAAGCCTTCAATTTAATGTTACATGAGGTAAACATTAATATTAATATCTCAATATCTCTGAATTTAAGAATGGTAGACAAAAAAAAGAAAGGATGTGTGTGTATGTGTGGGGGGGGGATTGGTCGCTATCGACAGAACGGGAGGTGAGAAGGATGTGAGAGGAGACTGAGATTGAGATACTATTGGCGAGGTTATAAAGGAAAGCTAGATGCAACATTTTCTTTACATAAACAGAAGAGATTAAAACAATACCTGCTACAGGCACTTATTTTCCTGAAATTTGAGGATTGAAACATTTTATCTATACAACTTACTCCTTCTAAGGACTTTATTTACCTCAAAGATAAGATTTAAATCACTTGGAATGGCAAAAAGACCCTTCATCATCCAGTAACATCCAGTTAGAAATTTAAGGTGAGACTAATTTCTAACCTTAAATTAGTCTCAGTTGAATTTTAATTCTAACATTCAGCGTGTACCCTAACTTTCCTCAATCTTTTCTCCAACCTAAGTACTCTAAATTAATTATAAACTTTTGATGATCCTGTTCACTTCGCTCTCTATTAATGTCCTTTCTTCAGTCTAGAAAGCCCTGTGTTATGCTCTTTCCACTTCCTATTGAACAAATATTTATGCTTTAGAACATGTCTCAAATGTCACTTCTGTAAATTTCTCCTTAACTTTCCCTTGCAGAGTTAATTATTCTCTTTTTGTACTCCTAGGACATTTTGTGTATAAAGCATTTGCTATACTGCTTTGCAATTTTTTGTTTCCCCTTCCTCTTTGCCCACTAGATAGTGAGAATAGAGATTATGTAATAGGCAATTCAAGTGATAAAAAGAATAGGTATTCAGTTGCTGAGTGTGTCAAATAATTGTGATTTTTAGGTACTTTTGAAAGCAATTGTTTATGTGGACAATACTCTAATGAAACTTTGACCTTAGAGACTAATCATATTCAGAACTTTTTTTCATTTAAAATTTTGCAGAATTTTTAACTTTACCATCTATTTGAAAGAGAACACAAAAAGTAATAAAAATAATTTTTGTACTCAAAATATTCAAATACGAATTTTGAATATTTTACACTCAAAATGTTTTTAAAAACTGAGTTTTTAATTGACAAGAAGAAAGTAGAAAATTAAACTTGAAACTCTTAACATTTATTTAAAATTACAATCTTTAACAATAACAAGAACTTGGTTAATTTACTCAAGACAGAAACAAGACATATTGACAAATAAATGAAAATAATTAAATTCAACATATGATCACTGAAATGGCTAATGTTATTGGAAACTTTTCTTGGGAAAGCTGTGGAACTTTTTAAGACGATGGAATTGCTAGCAACTAAATTTAGATTTTACCTGTAAGGCTTAGAACTAAAACTAATAAATTTAAAATAATCATTTTAAATTTGACAGTTCGGTGCATGTGAATACACTGGGGAACTAAAATACATCCCAAATGTAAGAGAGTAAAAATCATAAGCACTCCCTGTTTTAACAATGCAATTTTGAAATTCTATTCCCAGTTAGCCACAGGGAAATATGTTAAATATCTGTACAATGATGGCGAATGTCACAATATTTAATGTAACCAAATAGACAAATCTTCTGAAGTTACACCAAGCCAATATAAAGCAGGTTTCAGTCAACACATCTTGATGTGTGCCTGAAGTGTCTTCTAAAACCTAAAAAAGAAACTAGGAAATAAAGAATCAAGACAACTCACCAGCTCAGAGATATTTATACCACAGACCACAGAAGACAGGGCCAATGATGAGTGACCAAAGTGTTGAAATAACAGATTATTGAGAATTTTCATTGTGCTACATTATTTACAAAATTTGTCTTATTTATTGTCTTCATCTGCTCAGGCTGCCATAACAAATATACCATGGACTGGGTGGCTTAACAACATACATTTATTTTCTTACAGCTCTGAATCCAGGAGATATAAGATCAAGGTGCCAGCAGATTGAGTTCTTTGCAAGGGCTTTTTCCTGGTCTGTAGCCTCACATGGCCTTATGGCGGTGAGTATATGCAGAGAGAGTAAGCAAGCCCTTATAATGGATTATAAGGGCACTAATCCCATTATGATGCATCCTCATGACCTCATCAAACTCCCAAAGGCTCTAATTCCAAATACCATTACATTAAGGATCAGAGTTTTCACACAGGAATTTTGAAGGGACATAAACATTCAGTTTGTAATGTTTAGCCCACTTATCTATAACCAGACTTCAATAGCATTCGTTACATTTATTTAGAAAATAACATATATATATACACACACATATATATACATACATACATATATATACATACATATACATATACATATATATACACATATACATATATATACGTGTGTGTGTGTGTGTGTGTGTGTGTGTGTATACTGGTGATTGTAGACCCAGAATATAGTAATATAGTTCAAAGACTTGTATTTGAAGTTGTGTGGCCACAGCCTTCGTAGAGAACTAATCTTTAAATAAAACAGAAAATAGCTTCCTTTCCCTGGCAAGCTTTAGTTGTTCATCATGACGAGAAAATCAGGTTTCATGAAGTAATTCAAAGTCATACAAAGAGAAAGAAGCAAATCTGAGAATTTTTATGCAGAATAGTTTGAAATTTAAAATCTGTATTCATAACAACCTGCACAGTCCAAGAACCTACCTGCACCACTATATTTAAGACAATAAAAGGACAAGCAATATAAATTAGAGAATGGTCGGCATATAAATAATATATAAAACCATGTAGCTGCATGTGTAGTTTCTAATATAAAAGATGCCAAAAGACTCATCTAAGTCTATCTAGAATTAAGTGAGGAAGTAAAAGAAACTAGCAGACTAAGAAGGACTGTCTGGTGATGAAGAAGGAGAACCATAAAAAAGTACTGTCCAATGAGCCAACTGAGGACTGATTGAAGAAGGAGGGAGTGGATCAAAAGTGTCATGTATTGATTACAAGTTCAGAAGGAGGAGACCCAAGAAATGGTCACTAGTTTTTGGTGTTATGGAAGTGATTTTTCAGAACAGTACCCAGGCACAAAACACCCACATATTGGCTCATCCTGAGACCTGGACTTCCATTGGCTTTGGTGCTCACTCCACTTTGAGGGTTCAGAAGTTTGACTTGGTAATCTTGTATTGTCCTTAAGTGAATGAGCCATCTTAAAGTAAAACTTTCCAAAGTTTTTTTAGTACCAGCTTAAATCTAGAAAGTTCTTTAGATGTCTATAATGACTGGTGTTAAGACCAAGCAAATATACACAATTTAATTTGTTAGAAGGGCTTAATTTACACAATTATCTCACCATCAATAGGCATTACCATTTGGAAGGTCCTGCACCACTCACTGTGGTGACATATGACTCTATCAGTCCTCTGTCTTACAGTGGGCTTCTGCACGCAGGACATGCAAGAATAGGGTGGGACAAATCTCAATACATAGTTTTCTTATCCACTCTGTCAACTACCTCCCGGAAAACATTAACTCTGCTACCTTAAAAGTGAAGAAAAGTGGAAACAAAATTTACTTTCTATCAGGGCCTAAGTCTATGAACAATCTATAATACAATTTTGACTACTCAAATACATATTCACCTTTACTCTGTTCTAAGTATTATTTTGTGTTTCACAGTATATAAAGGTCATTCATCAATGTTATACATGATTTTGAACTGTGATTATAACAAGATCTCCCATGAAATTTTGAATTCCTCAGTTATTTTAGTTATTTTATATTCAAGAACAACTGCCACATATTTAATTTGCTCTCCATGATACTGAAAAATCGTTTCAGAGATTTTTATTGTTATATTTTCTTCCCACAAGACCTGCAGAGGTCTGAAATTTTGATTAAGGTTTCAAGTCACTTTCTCACAATATGTACATGTTTAGCAAAGAAAAGCAGTGTCCATCCTGATTGGATATTTGTTTTTTTGTCCCTCATGAGAAATTTAATCATTAAAATTTATTTCTTTTTGGTCATAAACTCACTAAGAATACTCCTTATAAATATTATAATTGGAAATCCCTCTTATCATTCTGTGTAACCATTTTGAAAATCTTGAATCACTACTCATGAACAACTTCAGGAGAACTATATTACTTTTCTTTGCCTTTCTCATTCATCTAACTTTCCTATTAATTTATATGTGGATTTCTTTCCACTATATTATGAATCCTCTTGGAAAATGAGCAAGAAATTTGTGTGCTTGTTCATATTCACCACAAAGTAAAATGTAGTGTTTTCCACAAGGTAAAATTCATTAAAAATAGGACAAATGTGTAAATTCAGACAACCTAACAAATTAGATTTTGTTTATTCATTACATGAAATAGAAAGTTATGCTTTCTTCTTTATGTATATTTATGTATATCTACGTGTTATTAAACACATAGTTTTTTCTTATTTTTTTAACTATGTAATAGTCAAAGAGCTAGAGATAAAAACAATATTTTATCTTATATAACTTGGAACCCCTGGTTCTTATTAGAATGTCTGATGCAGTTAACAGAGTAGGTAGTAGTTGAAAACAATTGAATTGGCATACAATTGCGTGGAAATTTTAACTTATTGCCATATCCTCCTATAATCCAAATAAAGCAATGGAAGAACTATTTCTTGTAA
>CM053508.1:10193011-10230704 GCA_028627145.1 Eidolon dupreanum
AAAAAAAAAAAAAAAGAAAGAAAGAAAACACATGTAGTGTGACAGAAGATAATACGCAGTTAGCCATGAAAAAATAAAACAGACCAGGGGATAGAGAGCCTTGAGAATGGGCTGTATTTCTATACAGGGGTCTGGAAACCCTCAAAGAGAATGTGACACTAACAACAGAAGGCAGGAAGTACATCTGAACAAATAAATGAGCAAATGCTCAAGCCTGCCTAATTCTTATCATGCTTGGGGCAGACAGAGGAGGCAAGTGTGGCTCCAGCAAAGTATCAGAGCATGCAAATTTAATCCCGGAGTGTGGAAGAATTTTTAGGGCATGCTACATGCTTTGGCTTTTACAGTGTGTGAAATGGAAACCACTAGAGGATTTTCAGCAGAGCAGTAATGTGATCTGACCTAAGATTTAACAGAATCATGCTGACTGCACTGTTCAATAGAAATTGAAGAGGAGCAATGATGGAAAAAGGGAGAGCAGTTAGAAAGCTACTGTAATAATCAGGGACTTCTGCATTAACAAAGGGGCTACCACAATGATCTTAATGAGGAGCTACTGCAATAATTAGGGACTGCTGCAATAATCAGAAGACCACTGAAATAACCATGGGCTACTTCAACAACCAAGAAGGTACTACAATAATGAGGGGCTATTGCAATAATTAAGGGCTACTGCAATAATGAGAAGGGTCCTGCAACAATCTGTACTATTGCAATAATCAGGGCTATTGTGCTAATTAGAAGGCCACTTCAATAATCAAAATCAAGAAGATAGTATCTGAACAAGGTGTTACAGTGGAGAAGGTGAACGATAGTCAGATTCAGTCTTCATCTGAAAATAGGTCCTGCAGAATTTCTGACAGATGGCACATGTAGTGTGGAAGAGAAGGAAAAAGAAAAATACCAAGGATTTTTGTTTGTTTGCTTCCTTGCTTGCTTTTGCTCAGAAATTAGAAGATGGAGTTGCTGCTGACTGAGATGAAAAAGCCTGTGGGTGAAACAGGTTTGAAGAAGTTAAATCAGAATTTTAATATTGGATGTGAAATATAACTGAAGAGCTTTTTTCCAAAATGTATTCTGAAAGTTATTAGGCATATTCGATTCTTCAAAAAAAAAATTGCATTTCTTTTTCTTAGAAATAAATTTCTCTTCATCTCTTAAAAATAAAGGTTTTTAAAATCCTACTGTCAACAAATATTTCATTTTTATTTCAATCTCAAGAAAATCTTTACTGAGTAACTCTTAAAGGCCAGGAAATGTACTAGAGTTCCTCGAAATTTCCTTTTTCCTAATCCGAAAAATACATGCAGAAAATAATTAGTATGGCAAAATTTCAGATGATGAGAGCCTGTTTGCATGAAGTAATTAAATGTTTCCCCTCCACTCCTCTGTTCTTAGGGAGGAAGAGATTATGCATTTTTACATTAATTATTCTACTCCCTGAAAGAATCTAAGTACCTCGAATTATGAAAATTTTGAGTAAATTGACCAAAATAGTTGAATTTTTACATCTTAAATGCTTTATTTTATCCTGCCTAACTAACAACATTTGTTAAATATTAAGGTGATGTCCAGCGACAAAAAAAAAAGCACATCTGTACTTGTTAAAATTTTGTGATATTAATATCTGATTTATATTGTAGGAGGAGACATACATCATTTATATTTTTAAAGGTCAACCAGAGCTTTTAAATATAATGCAAATAAACTTATTAGAAGGCAACATTAATACTTCATTTTCTCAGGAAAAAAATCATCACATAATTATTTAAATTGAAAATTTAAATTTCAAAATTTATGTTATGTGCTGTTATGTTATTTGTAATGTTACATTATGCTACTTTACATTACATTACATTGTTGTATCCCAGCAGGTTAAAGTATGCATTAAGTGAGGAATCGTTTGCCTTCAAGAGTTCCTGGGTACAAAGATTAAGTATATCACACAAATATTTTGTAAATATCTTCAGAAATATAGCACAAAGTGTTGGGAATAATATACTTTCAATGATTTCTATCACTTTGTTTATGACAAAACAGAGTTTCCACCAAGGCAAACTCTTTTTTAGTTTGTGCGGCTGAAGTTTATTCCATGAGCATGCTGCCTTTGTTGGTGATATAAAACAAATTCTGTGGTTTCAAGAACACGAAAGATAAAATGCAGGTTAGGATGTATTTCATGCAGTTTTATTCTCAAAGACGTTAATAAATGATCAAATGTCATTTTAAAATAAATCTCCATTTTCCTTCCCCCTCGTTTAGTGCATCTCTTTATTTTCCCTCTTTGATGTTTATGTATAGCATAATCAGTTATACCTAATACTAAGTGTAAGTATTATATTTTCCTAGAATGTTTTACTCACTAAAAGATAGGCATTTACCCCTTTTCTTTTTCCTGGTGTAAATTCTTTATTAGATTTTTTTCACATTATTTATTACATAAAAATTTATTAAACTTCTATTTAAGGACTTCATGAAATTTTTCATTGAGATACAACTGACGTATAACAAGCAAGTTTAAAATGTACAAGGTGTTGATTTAATGCATTTATTTACTGCAGTATGGTTACCACCCTAGCATTAGCTAACAACTTCATCACATCACATAATTATCATTTCTTTTTTGTGGCAAGAACATTTAAAATATAGTCTCTTAGCAGTTTTGGAGTACATAATACAGTACTGTTGATTTTAATCACTATGCTGTGCAGTAGCTCTCCAGGACTCATTCATCTGCTAACTGCAATTTTGTACCCTTTGACCATCAATTCCACAATTCTCTCGCTCCCTTGCCCCTGGTAACCACCATTCTACTGTTTCTATAAACTCGGCTTTTTGAGATTCCACATATAAGTGATATCATACAGTATTTGCCTTTCTCTTTCTCACTTATCTCACTTGGTGTAATGCCCTCAATGTCCATTCACGTTGTTGCAAATAGAGGAAAGTCCTTCTTTCTCATGGCTATATAATATTCCATTGTGTGTTTCCATCCATCTGTTAATGGACATATAGGTTGTTTCCATATCTTGGCTATTGTGAATAATGCTACAATAACAGGTAGGATTGCTAGATCGTATAGTAGTTCTACTTACTACAATTTTTCTATTGTTAGGATCTTCAAATAGTTTCAAATTGTCTCACATAATAAGACCATATTTTCTAAGTGTCTCAACAATTGACTATGTGACTGATAGTGAGGACTGATAGAGGATGAATGATTTCCCATTCTCTATGAGAACATGTCCCTTTGCCCATAGAAATGCCCAAAGAATTCTTTATCTTAAGAAAAAAATTCAACAAACTAATAAATAAACTACTATTAACTTCAAGACTTGCTCCAGCTTCTTCCCATTTCTCTGCTTCCCTTAAAAGCAAAACTATTCAAAAATAAACCTACCATTGCTGTCTATTCATTCTCACCCATATTTTCTCCTCAATCAACTGTAGTATACTCCTTAAGAAATAATCACACAAAAGTCCTACAAAAATATGCCTATGAAATAGTGTGGTAGCATCCTTATAAAGATGAATAAAGCATGAAAATGTATTATTCAATTTCTGAAAAGTCATAAAATTATATTAATAATGTGGTAGCTGCATCTCCATTTTATAATTGTTATAAAGAAGACTCTAAGATGTTTCAGTTTTAATATTTCAAAACATTGGTTATTTTTCTGTTCTTAAAAAAACTAACTATAATGTCATGAAAATATATTTTAATATAGTATTTCACACCAAAATAATTCAGCATCAAAAACAGTCACTTTTTGGTCAGAATTATTTCACAACTATATATTATAAGAAAATAGAAGTTTAAATATTTCAAAATTGAGCCACTGTCCTGATTTGAGATGAGTACTAATGGCCCCTCTTTATTGTTGATATTATACATTTACTTCTCTTTTTTTGTCTTGGTTAGACAGGAAGGATAGAAGACCTGGAGACGTCTAATTTTATTGCTCATTCAAAAAGCAGAGGTATGTTTTGTTGATTTTTTCCTATTAATTTCTCATTTTCAATTTTAAGATTTCTGTTCTTATTATTTCACCTTCCATTCCTTAGATTTACATCGCTAATCTTCTTTGTTTTTTTAAGGTGGAAGCCTAGAAAATGAATGTCAGATCTTTCAATTCCAAAATCCTCCTAGAGTGTTTGAGGCGGTGTGTGGAAATATAACGTGGCCATGGTTTATATGTTTATATTCCATAGCATGCATATATATATATATATATATATATATATATATATATGTATATATATGAATACATATTTCTATATATATGGTGGTTTTTATTTAAAAAGGCTGTGTTGCCTTCAGAACTTTTAGGGAGGACAGGCCATTCCAGCAGATGCTTTGAAATCATCTTCGAAGAAGTTCTGCTTAGCTCTGGCCCGGAAGGGACACATACCACTGTTGGGAAGCAAGAGGCAGTGAACGTGTTGTTACTCTGCAAAAATAAGAGTGTGGCTAAAGAGGCTATGGAAAAGGCATGTGCCTAGGGACGCAGAGTTTGTTAGTAGCCTGCTTCTACTCCACTTTCCACTGCCAAATGACCATTGCTGTGAGCTGGGCCTTCAAGGCGCTCACTGGCAAACATGAGAAGGCCAGCACATCTGGTTGGAGATTCTAGGTGTATGAGACACATCCGATCCTTACATCACACACCCAAGTGACACTCTGGCCTACACACCCGCTCTATGTGGTAAGTGGTGGTGGTGTGGGGGAAGGGCTCCACATCCACAATTCAACATGGTCCCATGTCATCCCAGAACCCAGGGGATCCTTCCTGAGGCTTAGCTCTTTCCTTCCTTCTGAATCTCAAACCACTTCTGGACTGGAGCACACATCTCCCCCTCCCTAAACATTTTCCTGTGCTGGTCATGGTGGTCCTTTGATACTCATTTAAAATTGAGAAAACTGAGGCTGAGACAGGTGACCACACAGCTAATAAGTGACAGAGTCAGAACTCAGACCCTCAGCTGTCTGAAAGCATTTTCCTGAAGTTCTGCTCTGGACCAGGGTGGACACGTAGCCCCTGTTCAGAAGCAACACGAAGCAAACGTGTTGTTTCTCTCCAAACTAAGAATGTAGAATAGAGGCTATAGAGAAGGCACTTGCCTTGGGTAAGAGATTTTATAAGCAGCCTGCTTATACTAGAGCCCCCGCTTCCAAATGAACCGTGCTTTGAACTGGGCTTCCAAGGGACTCACTGGCAGACGTGAGAAGGCCAGCACATCTGGTCGGAGAGTCCAGGTGTATGAGACACATCTGATCCTTCCATCACTCCACCCAAGTCACCCTCTGGACTGCACAACGCCTCCCCGGAGTGTCACAGACATGCTTCCCAAGCCACGATTCCACATGATCCCTTCTCATCCCAGGGCTTCTCCATGACGCCTCAGATCTTTTTGCCTTCTTCATCTGAAATGAGACTTCTGCACTGGAGCAGAAACCACTCCGTTATCACTTTTGTCCTTGGGCTGAGCGTGGTGTCCCATCTAGTCTGAGGCTCGCACAGGTGACCACACAACTATTCAGTGACAGAGTCAGAAGGAAGATGCACTGCTGTCTGAAGTCTCTCAAAACTGACCTCTTTCCACCGATTTAAGGTGCCGGTTTACTTCCTCCGGACAAGGCTGGATCGTGGACAGGACGATGGGAAGGTGGAACAAAGAATCCCTGGGCAGGCAGTCGGTGGGGGAGCTTGAATTCAGAGCGAGGGTACTGAGAGGATTGAACATTACTTTGTGCCCCAAGAACCCATTGCTTCTCAAACTTCTGTCACCAGCAATGGAAGGTGGCCGAACGTTCCCTACATGACCCCAAGGCCTTGGGGAAGCCTGCGCTTTGCCACAAGTGAGAAATTTCTCGGAAGTCTCCACTTTCAGCTTAGAATTGACACGAACTGAGTGTCTTTTTCCAGAGCTCCCATATATATATATATGCATATATATGGTGGCTTTTAGAAAAAAAATGCAGGTTGCCACTGATTTGTTCAGAAAGAGAGTCTTCTCCCAGGACCTGCTTTTGAATAAATCTTCCAAGAAGTCCTGCTTAGCTGTCGACCAGGGCAAACATGTATCCCCTGTTGGGAAGCAAGAGGCAGCGAATGTCTTGTTTCTCTCCAATCTAAGAATGTGGTAAGTGACTATGGAGAAGGCACTTGCCCAGGGTTACTGAGATGATAAGGCCTGCTTGTATGGAGCCCCCGCTTCCACATGGACCCTGCTCTGTCCTGGGCCTCCAAGGGGCTCACTGACAGATATGAAAAAGCCAGCACATCCGGTACGATAACCTAGGTGGATGACACATATCTCTGATCCCTCCATCGCTCCACCCAATTCACCCTCTGGATTGCTTAACGCCACTCCGGAGTGAGGACAAAGCGGCTTCCAGAGCTTCGATTCCACGTGGTCCCTTCTCACTACAGAGACACAGGCGCTTCTTCATAAGGCCTCAGTTCTTCCTGCCTTCTTCATCTTTAATCAGCCTTCTGCACTGTAGCAGATACCTCCACCTCTTTGACTTCTTTGCCTGAGCTAGGCGTAGTGGTCCTTTCATACGCATTGAAAATTGAGAAATCTGAGGTTCAGAGAGGTGACCACACAGCTATTAAGTGGCAGAATCAGAATGAAGACCCACAGCAGTCTGAAGTCTCTTAAAACTAACTTCTTTCTAGCGGTTTAAGGCTGCCGCTTTGGCTTCTTCCTCGAGAAGGTCCGATGCACGGTTGGGACGATGGAATTGTAGGCCACAGCATCCCTGGGCAACTGTCTCCCTGGCCCCGAATTCACCACGAGGATAACAAGAAGACTGAGACATAGTTTGTACCCCAAGGAGCCCAATCTTCTCAAACTTCTGTACCCAACTACTGCAGATGACTGAACGTTCCCTTCGTGACCCCAAGGCCTTGGGGAAGCCTGTGCATTTGCTGCAAGTGAGAAATTTCTCAGAAGTCTCCACTTTCAGCTGCGAAGTGACATGTACTGAGTGTATTTTTCCAGAGCTACTGTGTGTGTGTGTGTGTGTGTGTGTGTGTGTGTGTGTGTGTGTATGCATATACATATATGGTGGTTTTTTGATAAAAAGGCAGGATTGCCCCCTGATCATTTCGAAAAGACAGGCCGATCCCAGCAGATGCTTTTGGAAACATCTACCAAGGATTTCTTGTTAGCACTGGCCCAGGGCGGACACATAGCTCCTGTTGGGAAGCAAGTGGCAGTGCACGTATTTTTTCTCTCCAAACTAAGAATGTAGTAAAGAGGCTATGGAGAAGACACTTACCCAGGTCTCAGAATTTACAAGCATCCTGCTTGTACTCTAGCTCCTGCTTTCAAGTGAACCCTGATGTGACTGGGGCCTACTAGAGGCTCAGTGGCATATATTGAATGCCATCACATCCAGTAGGAAAGCCGAGGTGTATGAGACACATCTGATCCTTTCATCGCTCCATCCTAGTCTCCCTCTGGAATGCACAAAGCCATGCTGGAGTGCCGACAAAGGGGCTTCCAGAGCTTCAATTCTACATTGGTACTTCTCACCCCAGAGGCCCAGGCTCTTCTTCGTGAGACTCAGTTCCTTCCTGCCTTTCTCATCTGAAATCATCTTTTTGGACTGGAGCAGAAACCTCCTTTTCCTTCTCTTCTGTGCCTGGGCTAGGCATGGTGGTCCATTTATACAAATTGAAAATTGAGAAAACTGAGACTTTCAGAGGTGACCACACAGCTATTAAGTGACAGAGTCAGGTCAGACCCTCAGCTTTCTGAAGCCTGCTGAAACTGACCTCATTCCATCAGTTGAAGGCTGCCAGTTTGGCTTCTTCCTTGACAAGATTGGATGCGCAAATAGGACAATGGAAGGATAGGCCAAAGCATCCCTGGACACTCTGTCTGTTACTGGCCTTGAAATCACTGTGAGGATACATAGAAGAATAAGTCATAGTTTTTACTTCAAGGAGCCCAGTATGTTAGTGAGTGCTTCTCAAACTTCTGTACCCAGCTACTGCAGATGACTGAACGTTCCCTACATCATCCCAAGGTCTTGGGGACGTCTGTGCATTTGCTACAAGTGAGAAGTTTCTAGGAAATCTCTACTTTTCACTTACAATTGATGTTAACTGAGTTTTATTCTATAGCTCCCATATATATGTGTATATATATATATATATGTATATATATATATATTAATATATATGCATGTGTATATATATGATAGTTCTCATGAAAAAAGACTGTGTTGCCTTTGATCTTTAGGGAAGACAGGCCCTTCCAAGCAGTTCAAACTTGTGTTGTTCCAGGGCCAACTCTAATTTAGTGGTTACAGTAAAGGTAATAGTTACAATGCAACTATGATCCTTTAAATATTTCCCACTGGAGACTTTTACAAGTCCAAACGCATCCCAGGCATAACCCCAAAGCAGCCTCTCTTCAAGCTTTTGCTGAGCCACATTTTACTCTTAATTCCAGGGAAACAACCAAGTAAATAATATGGTGGGATCACATTAGAAAAGAGGCTATACATATAGCAATCTGAGCGGGATTATTTGAATATTTTATTAGAATGTTTCTGACATATATGTTTTTTAAAATTATAGTTATGCAACAGTCGTCAGGATTTAGTTATCATTGTACCCATGCAATCTAGGTTACAGTTATTCACATTTTCATCACTGCAATTAAGTTATGTTTCCTCTTGGTTATATATGGTTTGGCTTTAATTACTAATTATGATGTTTTCTAAACATTAGAAAACAATCAGCAATAAAATTATTTCTGGGTTTTCGGAAAATCAGGAAAGAAAGCAAACAAATAGATTTCAATCCTTGGGAGTATTACTACAATTTTATATTTTCTTGTAAAGCAATAACTATGTGCTTTACAGAACCCAAGGAAGGAAAACTGCATCACTTATGAAGGTGACAACATTTTATCCTTGAGACAGTTACAAGAAGAGGCCTGTCATCCAACAAGCAATACAAACTGAAGGCATGAGAAACTGCCAAATCCTGCAGAGTAGGAAAATTTTTTAAGCAACCAAAAAATGGTGTGACTTCTTTGCGGATTGTGCACATTGAGACTAAGGAATTTATTACATCATTATTTAATTGAGAGCATTTTTCTTTTTTACTACATGGTATACAGTCTAATGGTTCATTCTATAATCAATGGGTCTAAGAATCAATAAAATATAAAATATACATTAAATAACCAAAACAAACAAACAAAAGGAATAGGTTAATTAGTAGAATGACTCCAACTAGAAATCCTAGAGATATGACAGTATGTGGTGCTATATTCTATATTAAAAGGTTTTACTAAAACTTTGGTCCTGGTATTCAAAATGAAGAAATTGTGAAGCAGTATTTTCTGTCACTCAGCCTCCTGGACATAATGAGAAAAAGAAAAATATATAGTTGTAAGCTTGTTGAGCAAAAGATGAGAAATAATGCTGGATCAAGAAATTTTACATGACAATTGAGAAAAAAATTTCAGATGACTAAAACAGAGAGAAACATGACTCCAGTAAAAACAAAATAAAACAAAATAAAAAACCTCTACCAGTTCAGTTTTCCCATACTTATTTGCTTATGTCTTTTTTTTCCTACTCTAAGAGAGCAAATACTTTGCTTTGCTTTGCTCTTGCCCTGCTATAAGTGCTTAGAAAAGTACCTAGCACAGAATAGACAATAATATAAAGAATGAACAAAGATGAACACTTATTTCTTTTTGGCAATTATTGTTTGAAAGGAAATATCACACATGTACAGTGAATGGATAGTACAACACAATGTTACAAACTTTTTACAAGAACATCATATGTAAAATGTCAAATAATAACAAAAATATTGTAAATAATCTTTTTATAAATACTGCAGTTTGAGGAACATTCATCCTCATTATCATTACCACCATCATCACAGCAACAATTTTCATTCAGACACTTCAATCCAGCTGTTTCCTCATGTGTCCCACATAAGGCAGTTAGTTCCTGAATGTGATAGCATCTCAGGAATCAAGTCATTCTCAAAATTTCATTCTTAAATTTGAAAAGATTTTTCGAATGCATGCTTTCAGCCAGTAACCAGTAATTGTCTGCCTTTGAAGTTGTATGGTGCTGAACACAGCGGACCATATTTGAATAGATTACACTTTTAAAAAATTTTAGAAAAAGAGATCTACAGTTCTGCAGTTCTAGAATATTAGAAAAATAAACAGTAGTCAATTCAAAATTAGTAGACTGAAAATCAGATGACTTAGTTTAACTCATAGTACTTAGAAGTTTTTTAACTTATGAGGTATATGACATTAAATAACTTTTTGGTTTCTATTTCCTTATCTGTAAAAAAGATTTAGCAGTAAGAATTTCCAGAGCTTTTCTAATAATAAAAACATAATTTATGTGAAAGCATCTTGTGATCTTTAAAGCACTATAAAAATGGAAGTTATTGTTTCAATTATTCAAAAGAGGAACCACAAAGGTTATTTCTATGTGGTATTCTGGTGTGATAATAAATGAGTAAATTCATGCAGGTGTAAGTGGGACACAAATCCACAAACATATTCTGCAAAAAGAATGTATGGCTTCATAAAGTCATGAACGAATCCAAGTTTATGACATATAACTTTTAAAGAGAGAGAAATAAAAGAAAGAATAAACAATTTCATTGTCATACTTTTTAAGTAATTATAACCATTAACACTAACACCATAGATTTAGGAAGAATTTAATTATATTGTTAACATACAAGGGAAAATATTCTCCTAGTTTTAATTGAATCATTGAATTAAGAGCGTTTTTTAATTATAATTCTTTCTCAACTTTCTGATTAATTTTTAACTTATTAACAATGAGAAAATTAATATTTTTAATGGCATCTCTCTAATTGCAGGCATGTTCTTTATTTGTCATATAAAACTTTGGAAAAATTGTTAATAGAAATCTTTTAATATTGAATATAATCGGTTATCTAAATGATAGGTTAAGCTAGAGAATTTATTTGAAAATAAACTATTTCTTATAGTTAATTGGTAATATTTTACAAAACTGTGGGCTTATGCTATCTTCTGTAAATCAGTACCACCTATTTGCAAATGCATTGCTAATGAAAGCTTGAAAGGTAAATCCATTATTTGATGAGGATAAGTTTTACAGTCCAATTCATTTTTCATAAAATGTGAACTGTAATATAATTTACCAGTATTTTTGTTTTTATTTTTGTTTCTAAGTGGTATAGAGAGTTTGTGTTTATTGACCTGTAATCTTAGGAGCAAGTGTAAAATATTCTAGCTAGATTTCAATTGTTATAATTACATTCTCTCAATTGCTTTCCTGAATCCAATTTCAATAGACAGGCTCCTGTCTTTATAAAAGATGTTGTTTTTTGTGATTGTCAGCTCTTCTGGAAGACAAATTATGATAGCAATGGCTGAGTTTAGTTCCTAGTAAGTCACTCAGTCCAGGTGCGGGCAGCAGGAAAATAAATCATTCTTAAAGTTAAAACTGATTTTTATTGTTGTTATTTTAAGATAGAAACTTATGAAGAGGAACTATCTCCTTAATTAAAGTCTGATAAGTCCACCCAAAGAAACAATGAGAAAGAGGCTTTCTTGATTTCAGAGTGGGGTTTAGAGAGAAGGCAGGTAGTAAGATTCATTGCTAATATTCTATCTGGTAAGTAGTCCTGGATAAAGAAAAATGCTTTCTGAGAAGGTATAACTGAAAAGAGATGTTGATTTTCATAATAAACACAGATAATAATGAAAGATCATGAATGCAATGTTTCCATGGAAAGATGAAGTATTAGAATTAGAAAGTGCTGAGATGCACAACATCAGCTCAATGAACTGAGTTATTTAGGATTAATTTTGCAGCTTCATCAGCAGGGCTTGATTTGCATACATACAATCATAGTTTAGAGAGAGAATGGCTAAAAATAAATTTATTTTCCCCAAACCCATAGTATTCTGATGAGCTCTACATCTAAAACCTTAAGGTAGCAAAGAATGTGCTTTTGAAACAGTAGTAAGATATTATATTTTTCTTATATACCTTTTCAGAATAAATAGTTCTTTCTAAGAGCTACGCAGAAAATAGAGATAACTTCCTCCAGAAGGGTTTTCCTATGACTAGTTTTATCATTTGCATGGAGATAAAAACTAAGCTCTTCAATCACCATGAAATCCAGGAGCTTCTGCAGGAAGTCAGGGAGTTGCCATGCAATTCTCAGTGCAGAGAATTCTAAACCAAATATTGTCAAGACTATCTCATTAAGAGAAGCAACGTCCTTTCCACAGGCTATCTCTCTAAAAGCAAGCTCTGTAATTTCTGTTCCTTAACTTTTTTTCTAATTCTAAGTAAAATAGAATGGATATCCATAAATATTGGTAATGCCATTGGATTTAGATTTCTACAGATATCCTGGGCATAAGCTATTATGTGAAGATTTCATATATAATAAAATTGGTCAAGAGGTACACTTGGTATTCATTCTCCTAAGAAAATAATAGGTTAAAATGTGTTTTTTAAGGGGTAAAAAGTTATTAAATTATCTCTGTGTACATTTACTCAGTAGAAAAAAAGGATGAATTAAATACTATTTTAATGAATGGATCATTGGGGAAGGGACACTAATATAAATTATCATGGAAATTTTAGTACATTTGTGATCAATGCAAGGAACTGAAGAAATCCTACAGAAATGTTTCTCAATAAATTTTACAGATATAATTTTTAAGGCAGCAATTTGGTTTAAATATTAAATGTTGGTGAAACATTTTTAAATTATATTTTACAAGTATATTTTAGATTCTACTTGCACATAGGTATAAATCTAAATTATTAAAAAATACTGCACCTATTCATACAAAGCACAGAGAATGCTGTCTGCCGCATAGTACCCATTTAGTAGCTTAATAAATATTGGTTGATGAACAAATTAAAAAATTACTTTTTATTTACAAATTTATAAATTCCCAAAAGTACTATTAATTTATTCATGATAGTAAAATGATTCACCGTATGATAGTATTTTTGACATAAATGAAACAGGTAAGAGATGATTTTTAGAGAGAGGTGATTTGATGATTGCCAAGTGAGAGATACTACATCTTGTGTACAGGATATGGTCTCCAAACTTATAGTTTTTTTAAAATTTATTGATTGATTTGCCTACTTAGCAAATCTTTGGTCAGTGCCCATGGCAATAATTATTCTGGGTATGACTATGGAAGGGTTAAAACTGTAAGCTTTACACTCGCCCTCAAGATATCTAAATATAATAGAGAATACAGAGAAATAAAGAGGAGTTATTGGGCTCCAAGTAGGAAATTCACAAAAATTACTCTCATGATAGTGCTTTATAAAATGAAATGCCATATTATGTATTTACAATTTGCTGCTTGCCTGCACAAGCCACTTCATTGCAGTGGTTAGTTCTGGTGTAGAAACCAAATTAAATGAGAAACTGGTAATCATCTAACTCAAGCAAATGGGACTGGATATACCTAGGGGATGCTTTCATTGGGCCATGAGTTTGGGAAACATTCCTCTTTTGCACTTAAAGAAAAATTTCAATCTAAAGAGTGTTGTGCATAAGTAAATATTTATTAAATATCTATTATTTGTATCAAAACAACTTTTTAGATCAGCAATGTCAAATTAGTGTACTCTCCAATTTATGCATGACAATAACCTCATTCTTTTTATTGATTTTCTGATATGTTGATCACTGACTATGAGACACTGCTGGGTGAAGAGGGTCATAGTAATAAAAAAGACAGACATGGCTTGGACTTCAATATGTTCAGCTTATTACTTTAAGATGATATATGATTCTGTCATTAAAATGTCTCCTTACAATAATAGCTGCTTAAAATAATCAGCTACATATTTTATTTGACCACCATTTAATTCGCAATAAGGGGTATAAGAGATTCCCCCTGAATTAATGGCATATTGTATTTTATTTATAAAGTAATATGTAAAGAATTAAATTTATAAATGTATATCTTTCCTAAAATATGCGCAAATATTTGATAGGCATTTTTATTATAAAAAACTTTTCTCAAATCTTATTTTTTTTCATAGATTTCATTAAATTAAAGGAATTTTTTGTTTGTTTGTTTCAAATACAGTACATTGGTTAGACATTTATATAGTTTATAAAACCATCCCCCAATTGCTCTTTCTCTCCCCTGCCTCTCCACCTAGCCATTACATTAATGCTGACTGCATTCCCTGTGCCATGCTCCCATCCCTGTGACCATCTATCTACTACCAATTTGTACTTCTCTAACCTTTCATCTTTTCCTTTCAGTCTCCCAACCCCTTTCCCTTCTGGCTGTCACCATATTGTCCTCTATATCTGTGAGTCTGTTTTTGATTAGTTTGTTATTTTTGTTTCTTAGATTCTGCATATAAGTGAAATAATATGGTATTTATCTATCTCTGTCTGACTTATTTCATTCAGCATAATAATCTCTAGGTCCTTCCATGTTGTTGAGAATGGTAAGATTTCATCTTTCAATGGTTGAGTAATATTCCATTATATATATGAACCATGACTTCTTTATCCAATTTTCTATTGATGGGCATTTTAGGTTGCTTCCATATCTTGGCTATTGTAAATCATGCTGCCATGAACATAAGGGTGCGTAGATCTTTACGAATTACTGTTTTGGTTTTCTTTGAATAAATACCCAGAAGTGAAATTCTGGGTTGATAGGTCTATCCATTTTTAATTTTTTGAGAAACCTCCAGACTATTTTCCACAGGCTGCACCAACTTGCAATCCTACCAATAGTGTATGAGGGTTCCCTTTTCTCTGCATCCTTGTCAACACTTGTTGTTTCTAGATTTATTGATGATAATCGTTCTGATAGATGTGAAGTGATATCTCACTGTGGTTTTAATTTGCATTTCTCTGATGATTAGTGACCTTGAGCATCTTTTCATGTCTACTAGATATCTGTATTTCCTCTTTGGAGAAATAACTATTCACATTTTTTGCCTATTTTTTAATTGAATTGTTTGTTGTTGTTGTTGTTGTTGTTGAGCTGTCTGAGTTCTTTATATATTTTGAATATTAACCTCTTATTAGATGTATCATAAGCAAATATCTTCTCCCATTCAGTTGGTTATCTTTTTGTTTTGTTGTTTTTTTTCGTTTGGTGTGCAAAAACTTTTTAGTTTGATGTAGTCCCATTTATTTTTTCTTTTGTTTCCCTTGCCTGAGAAGATAATCCAAAAAGAATTTACTAGTAGCAATATCGGACAGATTATTAGCTGTGTTTTCTTCTAGAACTTGTATGGGTTGGAGTCTTACATTTAGGTCTTTAATACAATTTGAGTCTATTCTTGTATATGGTGTAAAAATGTTATCCAGTTTTTTCTTTGTGTGTGTGTGTGTGTGTGTGTGTCTGTCTGTCTGTCTGTCTGTCTGTCCAATTTTCCCAGCATCATTTATTAAAGAGACTGTCTTTATCCCATTGTATATTCTTGACTCCTTTGTCATAAATTAAGTGAGCATACAGGCATGAATTTATTTCTGGGCTCTCTATTCTGTTCCATTCATCAATGTATCTGTTTTTATGCCAGTACCATGATGTTTTGATTACTGCGGTCTTGCAGTATAGTTTGATATCAGGTAGTGTGATACCTCCAACTTTGTTCTTCTTTCTCATGATTGCTGTAGCTATTCGGGGTCTTTTATGGTTCCATAAAAATTTTAGGATTATTTAGCTCTCTGTAAAATGCCATTGGTATTTTTATAAGGACTACATTGAATTTATAGATTGCTTTGGGTAGTATGCCCATTTTAATGATGTTGATTCTTCCTACCCATGAGCATAGTATATGCTTCTGTTACTTTGTATTTTCTTCAATTTCTTTTTTCAATGACATAATTTTCTGAGAATAGGTATTTTATCTCCTTGGTTAATTTGATTTCCAGGTATTTTATAGTTTTTGATGCAATTGCAAATGTGATTGTTTTCTTAATTTCTCTTTCCAAAAGTTCCTCATTGGTATATAAAAATGTCACTGACTTCTGAATATTAATTTTGTATCCTGTTACTTTACTGAATTCATTGATCCGTTCTTACAGTTTTTTGGTAAAATCTTTAGGGTTCTCTCTATATAGTATTATGTCATTTGCAACTAACAAGAGTTTTACTTCTTCTTTTCCAATTCATATACCTTTTATTTCTCTTTCTTTTCTTATTGCTCTGGCTAAGATTTCCAATACAATATTGAAGAGGAGTGGTGAAAGTGGCCATCTTTGTCTCATTCTTTATTTTCAGGAACATGCTTTTAGCCTTTCCCCATTGAGTATGATGTTAGCTATAGGTTTGTCATATATAGCCTTTACTATGTTGAGTTATGTTCCCTCTATTCCCATTTTAGTGAGAATTTTTATCATAAATGGATGCTGGATTTTTATCGAACACTTTTTCTGCATCTATTGATATGATTATATGATTTTCATCTTTCGATTTGTTAATGTAGATATTAATTGATTTGTGGATATTGTACTAACTTTGCATCCCAGGAATAAATCCAACTTGACCATGATTTATGATATTTTTAATGTATTGTTGAATTCAGTTTGATAATATTTTGTTAAGGATTTTTGCATCAATGTTCATAAGAGATATTCGCCTATAGTTTTCTTTTTTTTGTAATGTCTTTGTCTGGTTTTGGAATAAAGGTAATGGTAGCCTCATAAAAGGAGTTAGGGAACCTTCCCACTTCTTAAATTTTTTGGAATAGTTTGAGAACAATAGGTGTTAATTCTTCTTTGCATGTTTGGTAAAATTTGCCTATGAAGCCAATTGGTCCAAGACTTTTGCTTTCTGAGAGGTTTTTGATTACTGATTCAACTTCATTGGTGGTAATCAGTCAGTTCAGAATTTCTGTTTCTTTTTGGCTCAGTCTTAGGAGAGTCTATATTTCTAAGAATGCATTCATTTCTTCTAGATTGTACAACTTGTTGGCTTATAATTGCTCATAGTATTTTCTTTTGATCCTTTGTATTTCTCCAGAGTCCATAGTTATTTCTCCTCTTTCATTTCTGATTTTATTTATTTGAAGCTTCTCTTTTTTCCTTGAAGAGTCTGGTTAAGGGTTTCTCAATTTTGTTCATCCTTTCAGAGAATCAGCTCTTGGCTTCATTAATCTTTTGTATTTTTCTAAACTCTATTTCATTTATTTCCATTCTGATCTTTATTATTTGCTTCCTTCTACTCATCTTGGGTTTTGTTTGCTTTTATTTTTCTGATTCTTTTAAGTGTAAGGTTAGATTGTTTCCTTGAGTTTTTTCTTGTTTCTTAAAGTAGGCCTGTATTGCTATGAATTTCCCTCTTAAGACTGCTTTCGCTGTATCCCATAGATTTTAAGTCATGTTTTCATTTTCATTGGTCTGTAGGTATTTTTTGATTTCTTCCTTGATTTCCTTGTTAACTCTTGTATATTTTCCAGTTTTTTTCTTGTAGTTGATTTCAAGTTTCATACCACTGTGAGTGGACAAGACAGTGGATATAATTTCATTTTCTTAAATTTATTGAGACTTTTTTTGTTTCCTAACATGGGTCTATAAGGAATTTTTTTCCCGTTATTTGACTAATATACTTTGAGGTCAATGTGCTCTGCAGTCATTGTGTATCGGTTGTAAGAATTCTATTCCTAGTCAAAATACATAGAATTTGATAAAGACATTAACATTTTCTCAACTAAAATATAGATTAAAATTACTTATGTAACAAAATAATAACTTTAAATACTCCATTCTATTCAGAGAATAAGAGTTTGTACCTGGGAACTTATATATTTTTTTCTAAATATTCTTATTATAGGTAATTATATCTCAATTCTGAAATTTTTAATATAATATAATCAACTAAGTAATTGAGATTCAGAGTTGTATTTACATTTTTTGTAGTTGAACATTGAAAATAATATTAGATAATTTTATTTATTCAATTAGTTTTATTTCTTCCTTAGGATTCTCAAATAGATGCTTGGGTAAGATCTTAGGTAATTGACTACATACATGTGTCAATGAAAAAAGTTTATGAAGGTATAAAAAATCGGACTGTCAAAATCTATAAATATAAATTCAATTATATTTTACTTCTCTATGACTTAGAGAAAATTTAAGGGGTTTGAGATTCTCCAATATTGCCACACTTGTCCTCTTAATGCATATTTATATATACATGGCATTATTGGAGACTAGGCATATATAATTTGCTGACCAGGAAATATGTTCATTTTCAGGCTTGTTCTTCATTGTTCCTCCAATTACTAGTTGAATTTAGCATTAAAAAATACAAGAAAGAAATCATAAATCAACTGTCATGCAACTGAAAGTTTAGCTATCCAAGCATTAAATAAGAAAAGGTTCATTGTGTCAGACGATCACACTGGAAAAGTTGTCTTAGAGACTTTGACCTGTAAAAACATAATGGAAGAGCCACTTTAATCACCTTAGATTTTATAGGATTCCCTTGATCTCTAGGTAAATTTCTTGCATTGTGGTTTGTGTTTCACAGTGATGAGTCTCTTTTTTCTCATCACTTAGAAAAAATATGATAATTCATTAATCAGCTAGAAAACTTAATAATAATAATGTCAGAAATGTCCTAAATAAATCTCATGGATTTTACTCAATTATGTAGTTATAACATAAAAATATATACAATTATAAGTATGTATACAGAGAAATGTTCAAAGTGTAGATATATTATACAGCATGCGTGTAGTATAGCTTATGTGTACATTTGTTTTTTAAATAAAATAACAGATATAATTAGGAAGAATCATCTATCCTCTGTAAATGACAACACTGGCTTTAGAGAAGAGTCTTGAGTCCTTCCAGCGGCGCTCTTTGTGTCCCTGGTCAAGTTTCCTTATCTTTCTGAACCTTCTTCTGGAAATTGTGTATGGTGAAATACCCCCTTTTTTTCAGGACTATTGTAAGGGTTAAGTAAGCTAATAAATCCAAAGAAGAAATAGCAGTCTATTTTCATAGTAGACACTCAATTAATATTGATCACTACTCCTTATTGTAATCCCTGATTAATAATATCGTTTTTATTGAGGAAAACTATTGCAATTGTGAAGGGAAGAGGTTGATTTAAAAGAGATTGTGAAAAAGTGAACGCTTACATAACAAAAAGACAAAATAATCTTGAAAGAAATTATTGCTTTACTTTTTCCTGAGTCTGTTGAAGAGATATTATCTCTGAGCAAAAGCTGTTATTAATATCAATTGTCTTTAGCTTTCTCTTAGTGTTTTAAATTATCTCATGCCACGTTTTAGGGCATATTAAAATAATTTAATCCATCATCTATGTTCAGTATCCTTTCAGCTTATCATATAATAATACTTGAGTACTTTGAGTTTCTAAATATGCTAGCCTGGTGAAGTTATGCTGTAATCAATATTCCTTCAATGCTGAAAATTTAACAGCCCTCGAGAACCTCACTGTGAGGGGCACTCTCCTGCTACCGATATAGAAACAAACTGCTCACAAGTCAGTGAAGGATACAGGAATTTATTTAGGAACTGATTTTTTATGTTAACTTCTGTATCAAGTTGAATGATAACTGAAAATTTCACACAGCTCTTGGCCTTTCCTCGTAGGTGTTCTAATATTTGCAATCACTATGTTGGGCAATGTGGTGACTAGAATCTCAATGTCACCATATATCTCTGCTTTTTCTTTTTTTAATATAGCTTACGGAAGGAATCATTGTTTCTTAATTCTAATAGTAGTGCTCTAATTTCCTCTTAACTATCTTTGACCTGTATATTAATTATCATTTATACTTATTAATTCATCATGTTTTAAACAATTAATAAATACCTACTATGGTAGTATATCCTAATCAATGAAGAAATAAAGTAATAACGTTTAACATTTCATTCTTAAGTACTTTTGACTATTTAATGCAATCAACAAGCACCACAAAAACTTTGCTCACACAAAATGTCCAGGTTTTCAATGGTGCTGTTTTTCTACTAAATTAGGTAGTTATCGTAGATATCACCAGGCATGGAATAAAAATTAGGAGATTCACTTTCATCTAAATATATTTTGATATCACTTCCTTTGTCCACTGCCAAGTGTTTTTTGAAAATTAAAACTTAAAAATATATAATTAATCTAGAACATGTCTTTTAACATAAACTATAATTGATAGATTCAGTTAATTTTAGCAGTATCTAAATTTCTAGCACATGAGCTCACATTTGACTAGGGTATTTTGGGGGACAAATTGGGAAAGTGGCAGGTCTATCCCCTAGAGGAACAACCATACACTCTCATGCAATCTTCCACAATGCAATCTCAGTTATATGTTTTAATGTTCCTCATAATAGGTCTTTAGGAAAAATAAACATGTTTTACTAAAAATAATTGAAAACAATCGATCTAGTCATATTATAATTGAGTAATATTAGTATCAGTTTTTTATTTGTTTGGATTAGTTCTAGATTATAGACTAAAGTAATGTTGGGTTTGATTTAACAATTATGTTGATAGGAAATGAGTCTGTAAGTTTATAAAAAAAAGTAGGACGCAGTATATCTATCTGTAAGCTATTGCTATAATCGAAGTAGTCAGGTAGTATGAACCATATATACAATTAGTAAACAGTTTCATTTAGATCATATTTTCATACTTTCTAAATAAAACTGCTAAATAAAAATATCTACATTTCATCTATCTCCTTTATCTGTTAATTTATTTCACATAAATTAAGAAAAAGTTCAATATATTTTTTGTATAGCAATGTTAGTATTTTTTTTCTTATTAGAGCATAAGCACTTAATAGTCCAGTAAGTTATTATCTTTATATTATAAATAAAGAAATTCAGTTTAAGGGGTCAATTAACTTTCCCTGGGACACACAGCAAGAACAATGTTTCTGGGTTCCTTCAATAGATTTTAATATTCTCAGTGACACTTTCTATATGGTGTTTCATAAAAGAGTGTGAAGTCAATAATTCTTCGTGACTGAGTAATCTCTAAGTGAAGCTTATCACAACAACTCTAACCAAGTAAGATTAGTATAAGATTTCCCTAATTTCATTTTTTTCAGTCATAATAAAATAGTGGAGAAACATACTGATTAAATAATTCCCACACAAATCTTCATGAAACTAATAGAAAAAAAGGTGGAGCAAAGAAGAAACTCCTTTTTCAGATATACTAGAAAATACTTATTAACACTGAATCTTATTTATGAAGAAATAGTGACACTTAGAATATATATATATTCAATCTTGTCAAGCTAACTCATATGTACAGACCTTGAGGAATATTAAGTTGTACTTTCTAAAAGGTAAAACTAATAATCTTTTTTGTTTATTTTTATTGTTTTTAGAGCATTGTAAATGCATCAGAGAATGTGGAGCCAAAAAATCTAATAATCGATGTATTGTGTTTTTAAAGAGATTGATGTGCAAAGGATAGGAAAAGTGTGAATGTCATTTTGCTCCACTACAGTTGACTTTGTCTTTTGAAGGAAAATGAATGCTACATCACCACAGATGGTTTCACATGTAGACCAGCCCTTCTTGCTGCTAGCCCACAATCAAAATATACACAAAAAGTATGAGGCTGAATGATATGTATTTTTAACCAACATACCTAAATCCATGATTTTTAGTGTTACGGTCATCAGGCCCTTGTCCTCAAAATACAGAAAACAAACAAAACTTCAGTCCCCAAATAAATTTGAATTTATCCTAAACAAAATTATGAGTAATCAGAAAGAACCCTATATTGAAATGATGCTAAATTATGTGAATAACCACAATAGAATAAGGCAACAGAATTTAATATAAATAATAAAAAAAAATTTTCCACAGACTCTATGAAATAAAGAAACACAAAACAAAGAATTCAAAGAGAATATAATAAGAAAACATGATTTCATGAAAAACAAACTAATGGAGCTCAGACTAGACATGAAGAGAAAAATAAACAATAACAGAAAACAGGCCATTTGAAAAGCAATTAGAAAATAGCCCCAGCTGAAAATAGTAAGGAACCAGAAGAAAAGACTTGACATATTTAAACAGAATGAAACAGAAAAAGAAAGCATTCAAAGTCACTAGAAAAAAAGGATAAAGTGATAAATACTTTAATCAAATCAAATAAATCAGATTATTATTTAAAAATCAAAGCATAGTTTTCTAAAATGAAGAATGCCTATATTGAGAGTTTGGATATTACACTGTGTCCCAAAGTAATAATAAGTATTAATGATAGCAGAAATATAAATGCATTTTTACATATATATAAAATCTGAAACAAAATATTAGCAAACAAAATCCAAAATTATAAAATGAGAGGATGCTCTAAGACTAACGTATTTATTCCAAAAATAAAAGAGCTAGGTTAATATTTAAAAAATCTATAAATCTATCTTACCATGTTAATTGATAAAAGAAGAAGCATTTAACAATTTCATTAGGTGTAGAAAAAGCAATTCATAATATTTCTATCACAATATTTATATGATAGTATTTATTTTTAAATATCTTATTATCTTAGGAGAACTTTCTTAACATGAAAAAGCATTGTAAAAGCCCACAGAAAAATAAATGGAGACTTGTTGGAAATATTTTTCTTTAAATCAAGGAGGTTAAAAGGTTGCTCACTACCACCATTTCCAGTAAATATTGCTTTGAAAATCTTGGCTTATTCAGGAAATAATTAATTAATTAATTAATAAAGATGAAAACAGAAAACATTGTTATTTACAGAAGATAGGAAATATCCAAAGGATATATCAGTAATTTTACAGAACTAATAGATGAGCGTAGAAGGTGGGTGTATATAAGTTAAATACAAAAGTCAACTGCATCTCTACACACCAGACATAAAAAACAAACAACTAGAAATAAAAAAAAAAATTAAAGCAAGTCTGTTTTACACCCTTTGGTCAACATCTTCTCACTTCCCCCACCTCACCATCCCTGGAAACCGCAACTGGATATTTAATCCCCTACCCTCTGGTAACCATCCCTTTGGGTCTCTGTTTCCATGAGTCTGCTTTTGTTTTATTTGTTTGTTTATTTGTTTGTTTTAGATTCAACATATAAGTGAAACCATGTGGTATTTATCTTTCTCTGTCTGACTTATTTCATGGAGCATAATACCATCCAGGTCCATCCACTGGTTATTTTAAAGAGTTATTTTTTCTCAGTTTGGTGGTCTTAAACATGTACCCTGGGGAAAGGAAAGGAAAGCCGTTTGGCTTGGGAAGGCTGCTTTACATTTGATTCTATTTAAAACCAATGGTATCCCATAAACTAGCAACTTCATCAGTCTGGGACTGAACCAAACACTCCAGATTCACGTAAACCTGTTCTCAAACTCCTAGGAGTAGACTCGATTGCAAATGACCTTAGAGAATTCAGAAAAGGTAGAAGGAGGTTAATTTCAAACCATCCTTCAGGCATCAGTCATAAAGCTAAAAGAGTTGTGAAATTTCATAGATGATGTTTATATGTTTATTATGTTTTGCTTGTTATTAAAATAATTGCAAGATAAAAAAGTGAAGGAGACATAATTTCTGGATTATGTCGGTGTGCTTTTAGGTCATTAATTATTTTCAAGATAGAACTAATAGTTGGTATAGACACAACAATTGAAATAAAATAAATAGGCATGTCTAGTCTGTAATTGAAAAAAAATGCTTCTAATTTCAGCCATTTTCTGATAATAAACATATAAACATAGAAACATACTTGTGCCCTGATAGAGAAATCTGTCACCAGAGGCAGAGGAAAGCTGCCCATTTTATGCATTCAAATACACCATAGAATATGTATATTTTGTATTCTACTATCTTTAGGTATTATGCATAATTATAAAGAAAGATAATTCTATATACATAAATTCCTTGAGGTGTAGTGCCATGCTGTACTTCAGAGCTGTGGTTGGGAAAGCAGCAGATGAGTGGAGAGAAAAAGAAAATGTGATCAATGTGATCAATGTAGAGAAAAATACATAAAAAGCATCATCAGCTCCCAGATCTCATCTGCTTAGCAAAATGTGAAATTAAAAAAATAGTACAATTATTTTAGACAAAACTAAAGTGCTTCCAACAAGTTGAGTCCATTTCTCTCCTCATCATTTCTGTTTCACTTAGTTTATCCATGTGAATCTTCATATCATTTGAGCTTGGAATCTCTCAGATAAATAACAACAACATAAAACAACTTCTAAATATTACTTATATAACAACAGCAAGTACAAAGACTTTATTATAGTAAATGTTCAATAATAATTTATAAATATGCATTTAATCTGTAATAGCTTATTTTTACTTACACTGTCAGTTAAGCATTTGAGCAAAAGTAATATAAGAATGTAAACATAAAAAAATACACGATCTCTTTTAAATCAATCAATACTGCTAAATATTCCATATTTTTCATATTTTTCTTTGAAAAAAGAAAGAATGCAATTTATCTTGATTCAGAAATGAAACAATAATAGAAGTGGAATTCAGGGAAATTCTAAGAGATTTTATTCTGTATTAAATAATTCAGTGTAGAAATGAATTGGGTTTAGTGTGATAATCTCTGAAAGACATCTAAATGATAAAGTATAATTTAAAGCATTTGTGGCTTACTGATTAAATTATTAATGACAAGCTAGAAAGTATCACTGCTTGTTTTGAACCCCCAATTTTGTCTGTGTATGCAGGTTTTTTCCTTCCCAAAAAGAATGTGCAGGATGTTTTGTTCTGCTATGTACTTTCTTTATATGTCGCAAATACCACTTGATATGCAATTCATTAAGAAAGCATCAATTAAGCAGGCAAGTTAAATGAAGTATGCTAATATGTAATGATTCTAAACTACCACAGGGTGGTAGGAGATGCACTTTCCACAACATTTATCTAATTGGCAGAACTAACTGCTTTGCTACACTTCTACCACATTCAAATCCCTTATTAGAAACTATATCATTGTTATTGCTCAATACGTGTGAATAAAATCTCAGAGGCAGAATTGCACTTTAGGATATACTACACTTAAACAAAAGTCCAATTTGACTAGAAAGAAAAAGAATGCATATATATAGTGGGTTCCTTCACTTGTTTGCATGTTTTCTGGTTTTGGTTTTTTATTTATTTTTATTTTTATTTTTTGCATAGGAGACAACTTATCTTTAATGATTAATGTAGGAGAAATTCACAGAATACTAGTAACAATTTTATCATATTATTTATGTTGTTATGCCATTTGACTGATTATTTCATCATGATATTCCCCAATATGAAAATATACATGTATCTGTTATTAAATCAGAATTTTAGAGTTAGAAAAAAATTTATAAACCTACAGAGCATAACTTTCTTATTTTACAGGTACATAAAATAAGGGTAGGATATGTTACAAAGATTACACAGATAATTTATGGAAGAAATAACTCAACTAAATCAGTTTAAACCAAGTTATTTATTGTACTGATACAATACACATACATGTAGTCTTCTAGAGTTTTTTATCATTATACATAAAGACATGAGGGCAGTTGGGCTGAGGACAAAAATGGGCATAGTGAAGATAATTTTCTTTGTCACTATATCCTATGTGTGTTCATAATGGATTGGTAAAGTCATTTATATACTTTTACAATATTCAAGACTTGGGTAACATTTTCTTTTTCTGTTGATAATTTCAAAAGTCAACTTGTACACACTTCACTATCAACCTATAAAACAAAAATAGAAAAAAACAAATTACTAGAATTTGTGTTTTTATCAAATAGCACCATTTATTATTTATTGTCTTTTAAAAGTAAGTCATGTATTAATTATATATACTTATTTTACAAATGTCTTAATCCTACCATGGAATTTTAAAAGTTTTTTTTTTCTTTTCTCTAAATTGTATTACATCTTATCTATCTAAACTAGAAATACTGTGTTACTTCTGAAAAGCTTGGTAAAAGCAGATTACATGGTCCACAATATTTAAAGTTTTAAATGCAATATTCAAGACATATTTTCTCCCTATAATTTAGTGTACATAAAAATATATATCAATATGCAATTCAACTTCAAAAGTGACCTTTGGAGACTATACAGAATTATTTTGAAAATTTAACCCTTCACCAATACATTTTTAAAACATCTGCAAATATATTTTTCTGCCTTTTCCAAGATGTATAATTATTCTCAGTCTATGTAATCTATAAGGAAAAATTATTATATTAGGTTTTTAAAAGACATTAATGTAATTCATGTTTTACCTTGATTATTTTATTTATTTCGTGGAATACAAGCACTACAAATAGTAGAACTTTTTCCATGGTTAAAATCACTTTTCCATAATATCCACTTTAACATATCCAAAAAAAGTAGGCATAAAGATTTTTAAGTAGGGAGTAACATGTTGAAGTAGTGCTGTGACATGGTGCTAAAAAATAATAATGAAAGGAGAAAATCTAAAGACAAGAAGGCCAATTAAGATGCAAATGAAGTATTCCTTAAAAAATAAAAGCCTTCAGAAATTGGTAGTAAACACTAAAAGCAAGGGAAGAGGGCAAGAAATTTGTTGAAAGAGTGTGGCTTATTGATGGAGAAAGCATAGTGAAGGAGAGGGGGCTTGATGGTTTTCAATACGGAGCTGTTAATGAAACTATGAGAATTCAAAAGAAAATCTATTTGGTATCAAGACATGATGAGATTAGATATAAATATATTGAATTCAAGGGACTGACATTACATTCTGGTAGAATTATTAGCTGTTACATATTGAAAACTAGATCAGAAGGGAGAGTTTTTTTTTAAGGACGTGAGTTTTGGAGCCATGTGTAAAGAAGAGATATATGAATACACTGAAATGAATAAGAAAAAAAGTGCAAAGGATTGAAGCTAGAACTTCATTATATTCCAAAATATAGCTCAGTGAAAAGAATCAAAATTATGAGCACTACAATTTAAAAAGAAAATACTGTGGGTTGCCCAATTGGATCGATCACTTCCCTCTTCTGAGCCCCCACACATGCTGTCGTAACTCCCTAACTTGATTGGGAACTCTAGTTAGTTTCCACCTTTTCCCCAGGCAACCCGAATACTTTACCTCATTGAATAGAATAACTATTGCCTTGATAGATGAATTTCATGAGGCATTCAACAATACCAAAAGGTATTTTTAAAAGTTATATTTGATGTTTTGGAAGTCGTTAGAGATGACCAGGGATGAAGAAATGTAAATAATTCTGTCAAATCAATAATTATGGCGTATATTCACCCAACTGTATAGAAAATAAAATTTTTTTCAGGATTATGATCTGTGTTTCACTCACATATGGAAAAAATTAGTAATATGACCAAACTTTGGTTTGGGCTGTTAATATGCTTTTATGCATTTCTCCAATATTCAAAAAAATGATATTTTAAATTCATTCTTACAACCAATAAAAATTTAAATTTAATTAATATCAGATCTTCTTATAACCCTTAAAGTTCATGAGTAGTTAAGAGTTCCTACAGTTTAATGTCTTCCTCGAGGGCTAAAATGTATTAAAGAATAATAAATTAGAAGCTTTTAAAAATCTTAGAGAAATAAAAGATCTAAAGTTTCTACCTGTATATGAACTTAAAATATTTTTAAAATCTGCAGACTTTTTATTTGCACGTTATTATACCATGACACAAAACTGACAGTAAAGATGCACCTAAAGTGATAAATTATAATTGATATGTAACACTCAAACACCTCAGCAGCAGTTTACTTTGTCTTTTTAGTCTAGATTCATAAGTTATAAGTAAATAGTTATAAATGCTTCCTAAAGAAATAGAAATCTATAAAAATATTTATACAGGGAGAGATTAACTGGAATTATTTATGCAGGGAGAGGTTAACTGAAATGTTAGCTTTAATGATAAAAAAATTTTTAATCAACTTAATAGTTTATATGTTTCTATATTATTATATAGTATGAAAAAAGCTGAAATATTACGAAACCATTAATATTTTAAATCAAAATGAGTAAAAGGCTGATATAATACTATAAACATGAATAATGTCTATATTCATTTCCTAAGGCTGCCATAACAAATTATCACAAAGGCAGTGGCTCAAAAGAACAGAAATGTATTCTTTCATAGTACTGGAGGCCAGTAGTCTGAAATCAAGATTTTGGTAGGGTTGGTTCTTCTTGGAGGTACCAAGGAAGTATACATTTCATGCCTTTCCCTAGCTTCTGGTGGCTGCAAGAAATCACTGGTGTTCTTTGGTTTGTTGCTCCCTAACTCCAAATTACCCTCCGTTTTCATATGGTCAACGCTATTTCTCTATGTATCAAATGTCTCTCTGATTTTATCTGAAAAGGACATCCGTCATTGGATTTAGGGCCTACCCTAAATCTGGAATGATTTTACCTAGAGATCTTTAACTTAATTACATTTGCAAAACTTTTATTCAAATAAGGTCATATTTGTAGGATCTGGTAGTTAGAATTTGGACATCGTTTTTGTGAGGGCCACTATTTAACTCACTATGATGTCAGTTAACTTGGCAAAAAAATATATACCAAATATTTATCTGTGCTGTGTTATGTATTAAGTTCTTTGAGAGCTATTAATTTACATAATTTCTAGAATGAATCTATGAGTTATCCTGCCTTCGAAGGCAAATTTTCTCATTTCTAATGTTGCCTTCATCATTTACTTAATGTTTGATCTTTGGCAGATCATTTGACTGTATAATGCTTTAATTTTCCCTATTTTTGAATCTGGAAAGTGGGCATAAGATTACCTACGCTATGGAATTATTTTAAGTATTTAATAAGCTAATGCTTTAAAATTTTTGTGTTATAAATAAGTGGTAAATTTATTGAACAAGAACACCAAAATTAATAATAAAAATACATGATAATGTGACTTTTGTTTCTGACTGTAATAGAAAGTCTGATTAACGTATATACATACTCTCCATAATTAAGTAGAATACTGGATGAAACATGTAAAACAACTTTTAGATATTGGATAATTGGACAATGGCCAAATAGAGAAGGAAAATAAGCATAGTGGGTACCACAATCACCCTTGTATTTTGCCTGGATGCAGTTTTCTGATAGCATAGACAGGGACCCCAAGCAGAATACAACGATTCACTGAGATGTGGAAACAGTAATTGAATGGAGTAGGCTAAAGAGTCTGGAATTAGTGGCACAGAGCACCAGAGAAGGAGATCAGCATATATCAATTTGAAAATAAAAATACTACAAAGACATATAAACTGAACAGTCCACAGAAATCACATAATTTTAATAATTCAGCATTATTATCTGTATCATTGTCCAATTTGATCTATAAATGTAAACCATGTTAAATTGAAATCCTCTTATCTTTTTTGGTAGGAATTTATAATCTGATTCTAAAATATATATGGAAATGCAACAAAACTATAATAAGTAAACTAATTTTGAAAGGGAACAAAAACAGAATTAATTTCCTAAATTCAAGAGAACACAAAATACACAGATAGAGTAGTGAAAGAGAAAAGAATCCAGAAATAAGCCTACAATTATTTTTTATTTAACAAAAACACTGATCTAATAAAATAGAAAGGAGAGTCTTTGCAACGAACGGTGCTGAAACAACTGGATATTCATAAGGAAAAGGATCTATCTCATGCAATACACAATATTATGCCAAATTAAATGATATAATCAACCATAAAAGACAAAAATATAAAAATTTGGAAAGAAAGTTTAGAAAAAATTCTCATGACCTTGTAATAGGCAAAGACTTCTTATACGGGGTGTAAAAAGCACTTAACATTCAAAAAAAGATAAATTGGGACTTTATTAAAATTAAAATCTTCTGCCCTTTCTATTAAATATTATACATATATATTATATATGCATATACATAATATATATTTGATGATTTATATTCAGTTTATGTAAAAAATCCCATCCAGCTCACAAATAAGACTACTAAACCTATTTTGAAAAAGGGCAAACATTTTCAGTAGACTTCAAAAGAAGAAATACAACAACCTATTAGCACAAAAAAATACTCAAAATCTTCTGTCATTAGTGAAATGTGATTATCACACAAAGATGTGGATCAGCTAGAACGATCATACATCACTGGCATTGTTTTGTTTGTTCATTTTGTTTTTGTTGTTTTTTAAGTGTGATTTCAGGGAATGGATGTGATAGCTCCTCTGTTATGTATTTAGAGAAGTGTTTATAAACACTTGTAGTAATGTAGTAATAATATTTATAACAGTGGTATCTGGTTGCTAGAAAGAGAACAATTTTTTTTTTAGGTGAAGTTGGCATTGTATAAATACGAACCTCTACCAAAGGCAAAACTAAAGTGACAGAAAGCAGATCAGTTGTGGCCTGGGTGTAAGTCTGAATAGGGGTACTGGTTTCAAAAAGACACAATGAAACTTTTTGGTGGAATATGTGTTATATATCTTGACTATGATGGTGAACACTGTACATATGCATTGGTCAAAACTCATCAAACTATACATTTAAAGTGAGTATATATTATTGTGTGTTAAATACACCTCTGTAGAGTTTATTTAGAAAATAATAAATATTTTAAATGTCTAATTGTCAGACCTTTGAACCACTTTTAATAGGTTATTTATGGATTTGTTAATTTTCAAATATATATATATAGAGAGATAGATAAATAGATAGATGATAGATAGATAGATAGATAGATAGATATAAAATTCCTTTTCAATTGAAACAACATAATAAATTACTTATTTGACTTATCTCCTTATCTTGTTAACTAGGAGAAATATCTTGATGATATAGAAATTTAGAGCACTCAAGAACCTAGATCCTATGAAGAAATACATGTTAATGATTATATAATTGAGGTGAGTGTTTATGCTACATTTTAATTCACCAAAATATATACTAACCAATATGTGAAAAGGAAAAATGCATACTATTTTTCAGGTCATGCCTGCCACACTCTTGGGTTTTATTTTACATTTTTTTCAATCTAAAACATTAAGATCTGACTTGGTCTATGTCTAACATTGATTTCCAACACCACAAAAGGCAGCATAATCAAAAAGCAAAGTCAGAATATCAGCTCCTTGCAAAAGATGAAAGCTCTGTTATCAGTCATACTATTGATGGCATTGCTATATTAGTAGTGATCATTAAACTTAAAAAAAGAGAAACAATTCATTCGTCCTCATTAAATCTACCATCATGATTATTTCTTTGGAAAGGGAGACCGCTAATTATCTGGCATATTTATGTAAGATTTATTCTTTTATTTCTTTTTTTTCTTCCTTCATTCCAAATCAGTGTATGAGAATAAATATTGAAGCTAAATATCATAATCACCTTCTACCATAATATACCCAATAATGCTATAGTGTGTGCAGAATTTAGACAAAAAAATTTTTCTTATTAACCACATAATGAACATTTTAAAAATAGAACAAAGAAAAAAGGAGCATAGGAATGTATTTTAGGAGCAAATTTACACATGTAAATGATTCATCTAGTATACAGAAAGAGAACAGGTACACGTATGCCAACATCATTTTCAAACTCTTTTGAAAAGCATAAAGTGCTAAATTAACAATACACATTCACTGGTATTATCTATTACCAGAATTAGCACAAAGCCCTTGGTTATCAAGTTTGAAACTGTTTCCATTGTTCATTTTTGAGATATTAAGGGGTTTGAATGAAAGCATTCCCTGTATTAACAAAGATAATATTATACTGGCTATCCTAAAAAGTCAAAATAATTAGAAGTCTTTGTGAAGAAAACCTGAGATTCTTCATTCATGTTAAAATTTGACGTAAATATTGAACTGTTATTCTGGGAAAGTACTATCTTTCAAACGATAATTTCTATTTTATAGTATTTAAAACTATTAGTAACATTAGAGATTATGTAGGACCTTCAAATCAGCAAACACACTATTACAGGGGAAGAAATTGGCTTGTTAAGTATATGAATCATTCCATTGTTTAATCCAAATATTCCAGCTTTTTTTTTTTAAGGATTTAGAGTATTCTCCTCCCCACCCTATCCCTACCTCCATGGAACAAGTGTTTATTACTTGTACAAGTTCATACTTCTAGGTTCAGATGAGAAATACACTCTACCTCTACATAAATGGCCTTTCCAACTCTGAAAGTCTTTATGGTGTTCAAACTTGTATCCTCTAGGCTGTCTTAGAATGATGTGACAAGCTTGAACTGCCTCTTGGAACAGAATGCTAAATTTTCAGGAATTTTGCTAGGGTTTGACATCAGGTTGGTAGCTTGAAATAGAGTGTGGCATAGTATTTAGACCTTGATAATTAACAAATGCCAAAAATCAAGGTTTCTTTCCTGCTGATTTCCAGCTGGTTATTGATCAACATGCTAGTGATAATACCCCATTTCAGAAGTAATTGTTTTTTCAGAAAAGGAAAGAAAGGAAAGGAAAAGAAAGGAAAAAGAGGAGGAGTGGGAAGGAAAAGGAAGGGAAGGGAGGATGGAAAAGAGAAAGGCAGAATCAAGGAAGGACTGAAAGAAGGAAGGAAGGGAAGGAGGAAAGGAGTGAGGGAGAAAGTAAAGAAAGGAGGGAGAGAACATCCAAAACATTTAACCTATATTCTCAAAATTCCTAAAAGTAATCTTCTATTTTTTTTGACATATTTTGTCAAAGAAACTTGAAAAACACATTTGAATGTAAGACTTTAAAAATAGTTTGAAATATAAAATTAGTTTTTAGTAACATTTTCTGAATGAAGATAACTAAATATCCCATCAGATTAAAACATATGGGATAATGTAAACACGTCCTAGGGATCCTACTCTCATTTATGGGAAAAACAACTTAGTTATGCCTCTCTTCTACTATTCTTTTCTATAAGATAAGGTTATCTATTTGTTTGTTTATTAGGGTGGGGGCCATGTTTATGCATTTATGTGAATAGGAGGGTGGGGGGTGGGGAGGGGTTGCAGGACAAACTGATTCCATGATGGTATGTGGATATTCACTGTCCTCTGTGACATATTGTTGGGGAAATTCCCTTTTCCAAAATGGACATGATTTACCCTGCTGGAATTTCTAGTTAATTTTGACAACTAATACCATTGTATTTGTTCCTCTTGACTTACTCAGGGACAGATAATGCCTTCTAGATGACTTGCTTTGACCTGGAATCAAGCTATCCTCAGGCTGCAGTGTTTTCCAGAAATCTAACTTCTAGTAGGTGGAGCATTCTGTCCTTGGTAAACCATGTTACACTTACACTCCTTAATCTTTGTCTTTATCACAATACTTGTCTTCTTTCTGTGTCTGGCTTATTTCACTTAGCATAATGTCCTCCAGTTTCTCCAAGCTGTTGTTAATGGCAAATTTTCCTTGTTTGTTGTGGCCAAATAATATTCCTCTGTGTGTGTGTGTGTGTGTATCACATCTTCTATATGCATTCAACAATCAATGGACATTTAGGTTGTCTTCATACCTTGGCTATTTTAAATAATGTTGCAATGTTTCAATGAACATGAAAGCACAGATATCTCAGTAATTGATTTTATTTCCTTTGAGTAGACACTCAGAAGAGGGATTGCTATGTTGTATGGTAGTTATACTTTTAGTGTTTTGTAAAACCTCTGTACTGTTTACCATAGTGGTTCTGACAAGTTATATTCCCACCAACAGTGTACAAGGGTTCCCTTTTCACCATATCCTTACCAACATTTGTTATCTTTCTTAAATATGCATCTAACAAGTATGGAGTGATATTTCATTGTGATTTGAATTGCATTTTCCTGACGATTAGTGATGTTGAGTACCTTTTCATATCCCTGTTAGCTGTTTGTATATCTTCTTTGGAAAAATGTCTATGCAGGTCCTTTGCCCATTTTTTAATCAGATTGTTTTTCAGTTTGTTTGTTGGTTGGTTTGTTTTTCCATTGATTTGTACGAGTTCCTCACATATTTTGGATATTAACCTCTTATCAGAGATGTTGTTTAGAATTATTTTCTCTCATTCTGTAGGTAGATTTTACATTTTCTTGATTTTTTTTCTTTTGCTGTGCAGAAGCTTTGTAGTTCGATGTAGTCTCATTTATTTTTGCTTTTGTTGCCTGCCCTTTTGGGGTGATATACAAAAAATCATTACCAAAGCCAATATCAAGGAGCTCTTTCCCTGTTTTATTCTAGGATTTCTATGGTTTCATGTCTTATATTTAAGTCCTTAATTCATTTTGAGTTGATTTTTGTGTATAATCCAATTTCATTCCTTTACACACAGCTGTTCTGTTTTCCTAACATTTACTACAGAGACTATCTTTCCTCTACTGTGTATTCTTGACACCTTTGTCAAAGTAGTTGACTATATATGTGTGGGTTTATTTCTGGGTTCTTTATTCTGATCCATTAGCCTATATGTTTGTTGTGTTTGTTTTTAATGCCAGCCATACTGTTTTAATGACTATAGCTTTATAATATAGTTTGAATGCAGAAAGTGTGATGCCTCCAAATTTGTTCTTCTTTCTTTAAAAACAAATTGTTTGGGCTATTTAGGGCATTTTGTGTTTTCACACAAATTTTAAGATTTTTTTTTTTCTGTGAACATTGACATTGGAATTTGGATGAGGATTGCATTGAATCTATAGTGCCTTGGGTACTATGGACATTTTGACAATATTAATTATTCCAGCCCATAAGAGGGGATATCCTTTCATTTATTTGTGTCTTCTTCAATTTCCTTTATCAATGTTTTATAGTTTTCAGTGTATAGAAAGTTCAATTTTTGGTCAAATTTATTCCTAAGTATTTTATTTTTCGATACTACTATAAATTGTTTTCTTCATTTATTTTTTTTGATAGACCAATGTTATTATAAAGAAATACAACTGGTTTTTTATGTTGATTTTCACCTCTTTGAATATGACATGCTCTATTCAATTACACTTTCATATTCCACATCTAACTTTCAATTAAGAACACTGCATGTTGATTGATTTCCATTGTTCCAATGTTCCAAAAACATTGATTTCCATGACACTTCTAAATCTTATATCTTATATCACATTAATTTTATATCTTATATCTTAATTTTATATCTTACATATTAATTTAAAAATCCTATGTTATATTATGTGTGTGTTGTATATATTTCTCTCTTATACTTTTTCTCTGGAGTACAAACACTAAGTCAAATTGTATTTGAATGCCTACTAAGAATAGAATGTTTTCTACCACATAAGAGGTTCTTAATAAATATGTACTTAATGGTGAAAAATCAAACCACAAATTTTTAAAAGGAGAATCAAAGATAAAATATATTAGGCTTCTTCTTCTTATGAGATTCTTTCTATGTTTACCTAAGAAGTATCAACATTCTGTGGGACAGATCTATAATTTATTCTGTTTTCCAATGAAAGAACATTGAAATAGTTACTAATGGTAGCTGTTTTTCTAAGCATATGCAGTCATAATTTTTTTTTTTTTACTGAAACACACGTTTATCTAACCCAAAACTCATTTGTGGAAGCTTCTCTTTCTGAAAGGAATAGTAAGTTCCAGGACTTCTTAAACTGCTATCATGTTATTATATGTCAAACACTGAAATAAATATCTTTCCTGCATAACTTCATTTACATATCCTCTAACATTATAATATGGGTTCTACTATTTATGTAGTATTAGAGATGGAAAAAAAAAAGTAAAACCTAGTCACCTAGATGTAAATGACTTTGTCCACATCATGTAAAGAGATGAATGAAACTGAAAAGTCTGCCCATGTAAATTTAATTCCAATGCCTGTGAGCTTAAATATTATACCAATTCAATCCTTAAAATTATAAATAAATCTACACTGGGAAGAAAAAGGTAAATAATAGCTACATAGGAGATGGGAAAATTTGACAAATAATAACACCATGACTTTCCAATATTGTTTTTTAATTTTCTCTATATTACTCTAAATAGTTATCCTAAATATAAACTAAGAAGAAAGTTTACAGTTTCATACATTTTTCTGAATAATATTCACTTAAAAAAGATTTGAATATCAATGAAATCTTACCACTTTTACATCTGTCTTTAATATGGCTCTTTTTTAGTTCAATTTTTAGATGTCTGTAAAACTCGCTTGAGTGTATTTTGAGGATAGGAAACAAATTAGAATAAAGATTTATTTATAAACACTTTTTAAAAAAGATAACAGTTAATATAATCATGTCTTAGCCATCCTAGATGAAAAGCTTGGATACATCTTTGACTATTTCATTCATCTGATACCTTACATCCACAATAGCAAAAACAAACAAACAAATAAAACAAAGAAACAAAAAACTTTAGTAGAGGAAAAGAATACTGTCATGTTCAGGCATAACTCTCACATAGGATTAAACTTTAGACTCTGACATACTGTACAAGGTCCTTTAAACAACTCTAACATGTTTTTCTTCTTATAATCTGCCACTCTTCCCCTGTACTCTTTATAGTCTACATGTGCCATTCCCTGAACATGTGCTACTTCATATGTCTGTGCTTTTATACATTCACTTCTCTCATCCTTGAATGCACATTTTCCACATCTTTGCCAGGTGAATACGCATTGACAAATAATGGCACAAATTCAAGTTTGTAAGGAATATACCTCCTGGTCTAGGCAAAATTAACACTTTATCGTCTGTGAAATCAGTAATTCGCAAACATGTAATACAGTCTTTATCACACTGCATTTACAAAAGCAATCACTTAAAAATCCCTGTTTACTCATTGAATGGCATATTGTGAATTGGAAAGACAATTGTTTGTCTATCTTTTAGTTAGTATACCTCACTTATAGTTGGAATAAAATATTCAGTATATTATTATCTTAAATTTTGTGCATTCTATGGTCTCTAACATAATCTGTAGATGGAGTAGGCATTTAATGTATTTTAACTTTAATGTATTGGTAAAATACTAATGAATAGCTAATTATAAATTGTGATTGACTATTAAATAAAAATTCAAATTTCTTAGAGTTGAAAGTTTCGAAAATGTAGCTAGATGGAAGGTTATTTAGATTTCTCTAATGAACAGATGTTGGTACATTTACCTTTTAAAATACTCCAAAATCTAGGAAAGGTTTATTTACTTTTATTATAAAAATAATTTTTCTAGTTGCTTTATCCTTTGATATCAAAAAACATTGTTTGAAATGTCACATAAATCAAATTTCTGAATTCATTTTTAAACAAGAGGTGTTTCTCCAGTGATGAAATGTCAACTTATATATTTCATACACTGTCAGCTTTTCCATATTGCTTAAGAAAAGGTCTGAATAAATACATAAAACATGTTCTAAACTTTAAAATCTGAAAATTTATTGGACATCTAAAGGAGTGTGCCACTCACTGACAATATTTTGTCTTCACTCTGATATTCATAGAATGACTCAAAGAATCTTTATGTCATAAAATTCTGACATAATAGAAAAAGAGAAAAGACAGTTGTCTAGTAAAAGACATCATAGAATTATGAGTGGTAAGAGTATATGTTAGTTACAGTTATGACACTAATTCATTATGGCCTATGGTTTACCTCCTTTTGCCATTTCATAAGAATTTATGAGTACATCTCCAGAAAATATCCCTGAACACTGTAATCATGAATTTACTATAGCAATATTTATTAAGCACTTAGCTGTGACCC
>CM053508.1:10231204-10259500 GCA_028627145.1 Eidolon dupreanum
TAAATATCTCCCTTATATGCTCTACATTAGTTAACTGACCTCTGAGAAGCCAAAAATAGTGTCAAAAAGTTTGTTTGCTTGTCAGGAACATTTTTGTTGTTGTTTTAACTAGAATTTAAATGGCCTTTGGCTGATGCAGTGTGTCAGGGGTCACTCCTCCTTCTCTTATACTATGGACACTCTTATTTATGCTATCTCCCTGCTCCCTATAAGGACTGGGTTTGTGAGCCCATGGTTTGCATTATACAATACATCTCTTCTGTACGTTCCTTCATTCTCTGACCTCTTTTTATTTTTCTACTTTACCTACAGAATCCCTTTCCCTTCAGGTCACTCTTTTTCTCACCAGTCTCCTCTGACCCTGTCCAATGGGGACACTATAAAGCCCTCAGGCCTCAGTAGGTGCTGTTTATAATATGATGTGTCTTAGCGCATGCTGTCCCTTGGGACTGGAATGGTATCATCCTCTGCCACTTCATCTGTGTAGTGAAATTCCCCTTACTAAGCACTTCCTCTGCTAAAAGTGTCAGTTCTCAAAAACATTTGCTGGGCTTATGTCTCTTCTAAAATATTCAAGGTGTAAAAATGTAATCATAAAATCTTTACTCACAGGCTCTAATGATTGTTATAAAAATAAGACACTCTGTTTAAATGATTTTCCATTATAACCGATAGAGAATAAACCAGATGTTACTTAAAAATAAAAGGTAACCCCTTTCTCTGCTGGAACCATATTGACTTCTCTTTGGTCATTATAGTATATCCATTGTCTAGACAAAACAAAACTCCAACTCCATATTAATTTTAAATGTTTATTTTCCATGATTATATTAGAATTTTATCATATTCTCTCCTTCCCTCTCAGAATCTAATCTGTTTGCCTCAAGCATAATGTTGTAAAAAAGAGATAGACATCTATCTACATGGTGACAGCTTTTATGTATAATAACATGCCTTTCAGCAATACTAAAATGCCCAACCAATAATTTAAGGTGTAGCAGTGTCATGTTAACCAAAACAAAACCTATTTACAAATTAAATCCTTGAATGAAGAAAATTCATTTCTCAGAGCATGGAGGGGAATGAAAGCGATTATGGCTTAGCGTCCAGTTAGTTAATTAAGAATTCAAATCTTATAACCGCTAGTCTTCAAGGCATATGCAACAACTCTAAGAATAGCTAATTTACCTTAGGACTAAGGAATCAGAGAGAAACCATTCAAGTCCAAAGATTCAGCAACATTAAATAGGTGTGGGAGATATATAGGAAACAATTGAGATCAGCAACTAAGATTCTTGAAAACAAGAGCATTGATTTTTTCCTTTGCTATATTCTTCTTTTTTTTTTTTTTTATCAGCATGGTAAGTAAAAGAAAACGTAAGGATTAGAGTCATAATAAACTAAATTCAAATATACATTCTACTTATTTATAATATCCTTGGCTAAATTATTTAGATCTCTAGCAGTTTTCTTTTCCAAAATTAATAGGTAATAGAACACTTATGAGAGCAGTTTTAAAGATAGAATGCATGAAACTTTTCTAAAATATCACTGATCAAGTTTACATAACCATAAAACATAGACTTAAGTATGTAACTTTATTAATTCAACCCATATTTATTGTCATCTATGACCCAGACAATGTTTTAGGCACTAGAGTCTGTCAACGAAAGAATACTAGGACTGAGCCCCCAGGGTTACAATCTAGATATAATGATAAAACTGCAAATCCAAGGAAAACAGAAGAATAAATGAAGAAATAAATAGATAGGATCCATAAGCACTACTGACTTGTTGAACTTGTTAATTTAGAAATAAAAATATGAAGGATGACCAGAAACTTGAAAACATGACTAGAAGAGAGGTTCAGAATAAGAGATTTCAAGGGAAATGCATGGAAATATTTTTTGTTTGTCTATTTGTTAACATGAGAGGGGCTGAGGGAATGGATATGTTTATATTCTGAAATGAAAGAGCTGATGGAAAAGGAGATGCTAAAATATATAGGGCGTCTTCTATGGTAATTTAAAAAGCAGCAAAAGTCTTTCCCTGCCTCAAATATCTACCCACTATTGGCATGTTATTTTGTCTGAAATTCTCACTAAAGTTGGAGATTTTATGACAAGAAATTGTTTATTTCACCGTGGTACTAAAATAAACCTGTATTTCTTGTGTTACCTGGGGAAGTCTTCATGCAAAAGATTCAAGCATTTGGAATGTTATCTAACTATAATTCAAAGGGAATAAGGCCCTAAACACAGCAAGGTAAAGAACAGTTTTGTTTGCTGTTTGTTTCTGTTGTTTGATTTATTTAAGAGGAAACAAAGTGGACATATTGGAATATTACCAAGAGATGCATGAGGTTACTGGTGAAAATGCAGGCATAATGAGGCGAAGACACATAATAAGCCAAAAATAAATATTTCCCTGATCTACAAAACTGAAATAAGCTAGGATAGGTATCTACTGGTTTCAGAGAGAGACACTCAGTTCAACCTTGCTCATAAAGAAGAAAGTTCTAACTTGGAATTCCTGAAAAAATGGCAATGAGGGAAATCTTTAAAACTTGAGGATGGCATACCTGTTATTAGACTTTCCTTCCTAATAAAAGAGCTAAGACTACTCTTTTGAAATGAATATAGATGAGATGAAAATATTACTGGATCACAAAAAAATAATGTGCCAATCATGACCTACTTTTTTTTTTTTTTTTTTTTTTTTAGCATTTCCTATTATGCTTGTGCTTGCAATTACTAAATTAGCTTCATAACAGGAAATCAGAAGAGCCCTTAAGTTCGTACCACATCCCAGGATGGAGGGATATTAAGTTACCAGCTGTTCACTTTTAATAAAACAATATAATGTTTATGAAGTCCAACAGAGTCCTAGAAAGCTCTGTGTCATCGGAGTCTTTCTGTTTTGCCCCTGCTCCCCATGGGTACAGAAGAAACTCTTCTGTTGTATGATGAATTCCTGTAATATCCCAAAGTGACTTTAAAATTTTCAGGAGTCTTTCCCTCTGAAAAAAATAGCAGCTCTTCCACTCTCTTGTTGCATTTGTGTGCTTTTCCTTTAGTAAGTGAACACTGAAGGAGGGATTCGAGAGCTCTAATAGCTTCTGTAGTGTTCTTATAATAGTAATGTTTTTAGCCTCACTATAGTTAAGGACTTGTCAGCAGTTATGAACTCCTACTTTAGTGAAATTTCACTTGGCATATAAGCTTTCAGCCCAAGAGCAATTTTCATTTTAAGCTTTAAAACCATCTCTTAGGATATTTGCGATGGTGTGGTTAAAACTTAAAACAAAAGCTGACTGTTCTCCAATGATTCCCATCCCCTTCAAAATTGCTCTTTGCAGGTTTTTTCTCTCCATAAAATCAATTAGCTCATAATAGCTAAAGAGAGTAGGAAGTTTTTAACGATTGTAATGATGGCTGTAATACAGTTTTGCACATCAAAATTACATACAATTTTAAACTGTCAAACACAAAAATTTTGATAAGAACTATTTGCATTTTAATATATAACAAATAACTTTTAGAATTTTAGACATTTAAAATATGAAGATGAAATATTTTAAGTGGGAAATTTAATTTAACCTTCAAATACTACATTCAATGTTTCAAATGAGCATAAAATTTTACAGTTTTTTAAATTTATTTAGAAAATTACTTTAATGAACATGAAATTGTAAGTTCATCTCTCATTTTCCTGGGTGATCCTTATTCAACCTCTTTCCTGACTTGTCCTTTTCTACTACTAAATGACAGAATGCCCAGAGGCACTTCTAACGTCTGCCTCTCACTACAGCATCTCATTGAATCTCATGACTTTAAATGTTACACCTATTCTAATAAATCTTAAATTTACATCTGTACAGTGGAAATCTTCAGATTTTACAGCTCTGCTTTGGATACGTAGCGGCATATGGTAATTTAAAATGTGTGTACATTAGAATCTTAATTTCTTCCTTTCCACTGCCCCACAATCTTTTTCTCTTAGCCTCTTTAATGTCAGCAAATTTCATTGCTCATGTAAAGAAAAATCATTTTTGATTTCTTCTTCTCCTTCTTCCCCCATATCCAATCTATCAGCTAGTACCTTCTGTTCCACCTCATAATAGATCTCAAATCTATCTCTTTCTCTCCATCTCCACTGCTGTCAACACCTCTAAACAGTTCTACCTTCACCTGTAGACTTTCTCTACTAACATTCTCCCCATGAACTAGGAAAAACATTCAAATATCTTATGCTGATTACAAGACTCTGCACTGTCAGCACCCTATGTCCCCAGCTCTGTCTTGTGTCACTCTTTAGTCAAGACCACGAGGCTTTTGGAAACTTGGACAGAATCGAATTTTAGAAACATTGATTTTTTTCCCCTCATCCTTTGTTAGGATTTTACTCTTGCTTTTTTTGTGTCTGTTCAGATGAAGGACTCCCTTAAAGAGAAATGTAATATTGTCAAAAATATAAATAAACTGGAATAAATGGGCTCCTAGAATCAAAAACCAGAAAAAATTTGAGTACCTCAAATAACAATGAGATAATGAGGACAATGGATTTTAAATCAACAAATAAAGTCCATAAATCCTTAGTGATAGTTAAAAAAAGAAGAGATAAATGTTAAGAATGAAAAGTTCTTCTTATAGAAAAAAAAAATACCAGCTATGCCAGCATATATATGTTGAAGAAACTGTAGAATTAGAAAATAGCCATCTTATAATACTTATGTAATTGCTGCCTGAGTCAAGGATCCTCAGCTCAGGGTAAAACTGTGAATTAAACAAGTGAGTGAAACAATAAATTATAACCTTTCAGCTTGCTTATTATAAACTACAAAAAAAAAAAATATTCGCTTTACAAGGAGAGATCATCTAGAAGTCACCAACTTACATAAATCTCTAAGCCTGGTATTGCCAGCAGCCCTGTGGCATGACAGTATGTGTCTCCTGATATGGTGTTAGAGCACCGTATCTATGTGCTGTGAGCCAGAATAGTTTGACATCAAGCTAATGATGAGGAAACAGTCAGAAAACAAGCAGAAGGGAGGGCATACTCTAGGACTGTGAACCAGAAATCTTTCAACGTATTCAATATTGTAAATAACAAAGAAAGGTAAATGGAATGTTCTAGGTTAGGAGAGACCCAAAAAATATAACCACCAGGCCCAATGGCTGAAACAATTTTGGAAACAATAGATAATTTGGAAATTAAAGAAACAATGCTGGAATAGTCAAAAACTGGCACACAAAAATCAATCATAGAATAGAATATTTAAATAGATTTAAATTAATTTCAAGTTATCCTTGAGTTCTACTCCAGAGATGGAATACATATTTGTTTCTTTACCATTCAAGATAGAAATAGAAAAAAAGGAAATCTGTCACGTGGATAATAAAAAGAAAGAATTTTTTCCTATATTAAAAGAAAAAATCTTCCTAATAGTTCTTGCCCTGCAAAATTTCTCCACATTCACCTCATGCCAGTCACTAAACTATAAAGAAATGATAAATCATGCTTCCAGGTATTGACAAATTGAGACCAATAAGCATTATGACAGAAATGCCAGCAAGAAACTGAAATTGAAATGCATTGAGAAGGCTTATAGGAAACACCCATAGTTTAAAATATAATTGCAATTTCGAAGTTAATACTTTGGTTCAATCTGATCACAACATGAAAATATGGCTACTTTCATAGTAAGGAAAATGTGGTTACAACCCACAAAGTTGCCACTAAGAACCATAGTGGCTTTCAAAGGTCAAGGGTAGGGTACCCTGTATAAAAAAATGTCTGAGTCCTATTTTTGGATTATAAATGACCAAACTATAGTATATACCCATAGCCTTGAAAAGAAACAAGTGAGATATGAGCTAAGAATGAAGAAATGCAATGTACAGATGTGCAAAATCTAGAAATTTCTGTAGAAACAGAGAAAGCAATACAGCAAGGCATTATTCAATATAAATGTACTACAAAAATAATATACTGAGAATCTAAAGTATCAATTTGAAAGTTCCTGCAGTCAACTGTGAATGTATAGGAATCAGAACTTAAGAGATCACGCTTCTAAAACTGGATCTGTGATTTTAGAGACATACTATTAGGTAGTGGTTAGGCACTAGCTTTGACAGTAAAGTGACTCAATTCAAGTTCTCCCTCAGTCATTGGAGTTGTAATATGGTGTAAATCACTATACCTCACTTTCATTTATAAAAAGAGGATAAAAATATTTGCCACCTCATGGCTGCTTTGAAGATTAAATAAGGTCACAGGAGCAAATCCCTGAGCTCATTCTTTGTTCTGAAATGTTAAATAAAACAATATTTTGAAGCACATTTTATGATCTCTCTTATGTGTCTGAATTGATAACAGTGATTCTGTGTCAAGAGCCAGTCTGGAAGTAGACACAAATCAGTTCGTCAAGTAGTAACTTCAAAAACGAAGAAGTTGAAAACCAAAGCAAAGCCATCCCTAGGAAAGGATTGATCAAAGTCAAGCAAATGAGCTGTGCAACAGTAGTCCCCAAATTTCAGTGGTTATGTGTAGTAGTGTACCCAAATAATACTCGTGTTTTACAAACTTTACACAAATTAAACAAATACAATTTGTGGTGAGGATGCTTACCGATATTTTAGTTTTATCGGTATTACTGGAGAACTAAGAAAGGAAAAGAATGCTCTAGCAAATAATTTTCAAATAAAACAGAAATGTTAGTTGAAGAAATACAATGTAACCTTACCCTGATATGTCTATTATGCATCAAACCAGTTGATATATTGTAAACAATTCAGTACCTACTGTATGCCAGGATTTTCAGTATGTATTTTATATATACATACTGTATCAGTATATGTGTGTGTGAATAAACCAGTTTGGTCTGATGCACAATTAAATATATAAAATACATACAGAAAATCCTAGCATACAGTAGGTACTGAATTGTTTAAGGACATTGTCAATGTATAAGCTGGGGTTGCAGCATGGAGAGACTTGAGCGTGGCTAAAGTGTTCATTCAGGCTATATTCCACAAGCACCAGCAGCACTATCCAAGGTTCCTGAGTTGGGGTGGGAGGTGGGGGGCTTACCTTAGGATACATCAAGCCTTTCACATTATACAAAGTACTCCAATGAAAAAGAGATAAGACTCAGTGATTTGAAGATGGGAAATTTGATTCATAGGTGAATTTTCTTATTTATATATTAGGTTTACATACATAAAAATGAATGCTTCTGGTGGACATTTATTTAGAACTATGAAGAAAGTAATATTTTTTGCAAAATCTGCTATGGTATAAGGTGGTTGGTCTTGAAATTCTGTTTTAAACCCATCCCAAAAGTTGTAGTTACTATGGCTAAAGTGCTTCTGTCCATATAATTCAGTATGGCAAATAGCAGTGAATGCAAAAGAATGCATTTTCTTAAGTGTATTTGCAATGTTTTTGATAAATGACATTTATCAAAATGGATTTTTCTAAAATAAAATTTTAAAGCTACAAATTGATGCTTTGTGTCATTAAATGGTGATCAACAATCATGCCTTCGTAGCAATATCATATTTGAAATATAAAGTACCTATAAATGAAAAGTTTTCTGGTATTGTACAGATGGATATGTTTCCTTTCTCTGAAGCACTCCAAAATTGTTCCATTATAGTAGATAGCTCAAAAATTACATTTATGTTTTGATTGAAATAGAATGAGATTTGTAGTAAAGGAAAAGTAGATATTTACATTTCTGTATGCTTTTTGTTATTAGTTGCTATAAATTTAAATGTTTTTGCTTAATAAATAGAAGTCTCCCTTTTGCTTCATCAAGCAATTATATTAGTATATAATTTATTTAATGTATCATATACAATTTGTTTAATATGATGGTGGTTTTTTTAAAGATAAACTTTTCTATTACACTTATGTGTAAATTCTTAAGTTCTATGATCGCCCCCAAACTCAAAATCTTTCAAGATTTACAGAAATAAACAAGTCTGTTTCCCTTTGATACATTTTGAAAAACTGAATGAAAGACAACAACATGGATAGGCTAAGGAGCATTCAGAGAACCATCCCCTCACCAACACAGCGATTAAAACATATCCAATTTAATCTTAATTTTGGTTAGCTCAAACTTTGAAAAACTCATTTTGGAAATTAATGAGAGACGTAATTTACACATCGAATCATCATTATGTCATAAACTCGTTAATATTTTTAATAGAAATGATATTTTTTTAATATACAAAATGGAGAGTAACGGATACCTTAAAGTTGTAGCCTTTGAGAGTTTCTTAAACGGTATCTAAGTGCCCTAGAGAAGAGTCAGAGGACAGAAGCAGGGCCACAACACTAAGGATTGCATGCACGGATAAACGTGCGAGCGCGCGAGCGCACACACACACACACACAACGTGAAGACGTACATGGCTTTGTTTTTAATGTGATGATAAAATTATTTTACTTTTAAAATTAAAAAATTTTAGAACATAGATTATGTAAACTGAGCTTGCTTAAACGCACTCAAGACGTTTGACCATTTGAACAAAATCCGCTGTGTAAAATGTACCACCTGTAATTTGAAACTGCTGAAAATATACATACAATTATTTTAAAATTATTTTTTCTTTTATCATTTTGGGGAAAATGTAATTCTTTATTTCATAAAGATATTTTTATTGTAGTCTTCCCCCACCCTCATAGTCTAAGAAGGTTCAGTCTTTTGATTAGCATGCTAATATCACTGCATTTGATAAATGTCTTAAAAACAGCACTTGACTTTATATAAAACCTGTCAAACACATTATAACCTGGAAGGCTGCAATAAATAAATAAATAAATAAATAAATAAATAAATAAATAAATAACAAAGCACACGAAATGTGATGACTTTTAATTTTAAAAATCTCTTTAAAAATTTTACACATTACCTAAGTCTAATAAATAGTTCTGTAGAAAACACTGCTAAAGTAAATGTTTAGTATATTTATAGTTAGAAAACAGTGATTAAGCTTAAGGTCACATTCACTTGATAAAGTCAGTGGAAGGCAGCAGAAGGAGGCTCGATTTAATTTGTGATTAACCATGGACCATACCTTTTTCACTTGGCTCTCTAGTCACTTCGTTTCTCATTAGCACGTCTACCAAGGAAAGGCATTGGAAGAGACAGGAAATGCAATTCACATAATCAATTAAGCCACTAAGTTGCACTTTTTTTACAAGATCAGGTGGAGAAGAGATTGACATTCTTGTTTCAGCTAAATAGCTCCACTTTAATTATCCTTTTCATGTATTTGTGCTACTCCCAACTGCAAAGCATTTTAGAATGAGGAATTTGTAGAATAAACATGCTCATTGCTATAGATACTTAGTTTTTACTTTGTGAGATAAAATCAGTTTCTTAAATTTAAAAATGTTATGTATTTATTTTCCATGTGATCACTAAGCTATTATTTTCTTCAAACATAAGCTGCTTATTTTATTTTTCCACCATTTGTACTTCATCATTTACAGTTAATTTGTTTGTCTTTCACTTTGAAAAGCCTAGATTTTAAAATTCATTAAACATAATAAATTGAAAAAGAAGGAAACGTGTATAATTACACTCTTTTCTATTTGCTAATGAAATATCTTATAAATGTCAAACTTTCAAATGTGAAGGGCTTATGTAATCAATATGACATAGAAATTTTGTAATGGATATTTAGAGCTTATATAATGATGTCTTAGACACAATTTTCCTTTGCAAATATAATTCCCTCCTGTAGGCAATGAGAATGCCCCCTTTAAAACTATGTTTAGTTTTCAACATTAAACTTTCTTATTATTTTAAAGAAAGATTTAATTAATGGCATTTTGAGGATGAGTGGGTAGAATTTAAGTTTCATTTATTTTTTAAATACAAAATTGCTATTTTGAAAATTATTTTAATTCTTTATTGAATAAAACAAAAACCATAAATATATTCTGATAATTTACACATTAGTCATTTTTATTTTGAAATAACAATCTATAAGTATACATGCTATATTTTATAACCAATAAAAATTTTTTGCAAGTTCTTTAATACAACTAAACAATTATATATAGCACTGTTACCTCTAAAATTGTGCATGAAAATATCATTAAATAGGAGTAACATACAAAGTAGTTAATTACTCAAACTCTGAACACAGGAGCCCCTTGGGTTCAACCCTGATTCTACCACGGACTAGCCATGTGAGCTTGGGCAAATTATTTTAATTCTTGGTGCCTGTATTATCTTTAGTTAAATGGGGTTAAATAATTCTATCTCCTAAATTGCTGCGAGGATTAGATAAATTAAAAAATATTCTTGAAATATTGCTTGGCGTATGGTAAATATTACATTAGTATTAGCCATTATTATCGGTGTTACTGATATTATTTTTAACAGTATTATGAAATGGTTAAATCAGTTTTAATATAATTACCAGAGGCTTGAAGCAAGAAACAAATACAAGTACTATTTCAAAAGGTAAAACATAGAATGGTACATTTCTTATCATTGAACCAAGTTTTAAAAATAATAAGTCCCTTATCTCCCTTTTCATTTGAAAAGGATTTCAAATGTTAGAAGCTATAATCGTTAGTGTTTCATTTTTTCATAATCCATTTTATTTAAATTCTGTCATGTAGAAAAATAAAACCTAAGAGTCCTAAACAAGTGATTTCTCATAAATTGAAATCATAGTTACATTTTTGAGACTTATCCTTCCCCAAACCAAATCACTTTTGCCTGATCATTGAAGCTCATAAACTCAGAACACCAAGGAACCATAGCATATGGTATTACTCTATTGCTGCTGTGGCAATGCCACCTTCATAGTATAATGTACAGCCTTGGAGAGTACACTGCTCATTAATGTTTTTCACACATTATGTAGTGACACAGTCCAGATTATTCTTTCCTTATTTCTAAGACCTCAGTGACTTCTGTCATTGAAATCAAAGTAAAACGTTCCCCCTTCATTAATATATTTGGAATCTCTAGTTTACAAAACAAAGGAGTACTCACTATACAAGATACAATAAAGCAAAGCTTTGTCATTTAATGAAATGGTATTTCATAGATTTTTAATGAAATCAACTTCTTTGAGAGTGCATCAAATCAAACACAATGGCTCTCATTTGAAGACTACAAACATGTTTTGATCCATTCTACCTTGACTTACTTCTTTCTGTTATAGCATATTCATTTTCAGTCACACTCTAAATTATAGAAATAACATTTTTTAAAACAAAAATTTTTTATTTAAAATAATATTTGGAAGAAATTAAGATTTTTGCCTTTGATATTTGTTTCTCTTAGAAAAATAGGTTATCTTTGGTAATTAAAATTATCAAAATATAAATTTACATATTTGATAATAAGTAAATTCAGAATAATTTTTAATTTTAAGCAAATATGAAATTTTATATAAGAAATTATTAATAGTAAATGGTTATTGGAGTAGTGATGTTAGGTAGCTAGTCAGACATGAGCAACAGGGAAACAAAGGAATAGGGGACCAGCCTAGAGACCTCCCAAAGAACACCCTGTTGATAGTTAGATAATCTCTCCTGCATCCCCAAAGACGAAGGACAGGAGGGCCATAGTTTTAGCTGGTCTAATCCGGCCACAGACACCTGCACAGAAGGTACTACCCTAATCTGCTCACAATTTAAGCTTCATTATACTGTTATTATAATACTATGTTTATGCCTGAAAGTTTATGAATCTAATTATAAAAGACTGAATTCTGAATAAGTATATGTGCAGCAGTCAAAGAGTTATATAGCAGCCAATTGTCAATCAAAAGGACCCCACTTGCCAATCAGCTAAAAATGCCTTTACAACCACCCATCACAGCCCTAATATAACACAGACGTCCCCCAGTACTCCCCTACCCCCCGTTATAGCTCTCTATCTTCGCCAGCTATAATCCATTTCCCACCCCCCAGGGGTACGGATCCTCATTTCCATGTGGTCATTAGGCTTTAGGTTTGACCTGTCTTCTACCTTCAAACGTGCCTTTAATAAACAAATATTTCTCATAAAAAAAAAAAAAACCCTGTTACCATCGTGGCAATCGGAGTTCCAGTAACACACATCTCTTGGTCCTTATCACTGATGAAGAAACGAATTTCAACTCAATGAATGATGAGAAATAGTCGTTTATTAAAGGCATGTTGTGAAGTAGAAGACGAGTCAAGCCTAAAGTCACTGACCACGTGTTAATGAAAATATGTACCCTGTGAAGGGCGGGGCACTAGTTACACCCAGGGAAGACAGAGAGCAGTAACCCCAGGGGAGGGAGAGGTCTGCATTATATTAGGGCCATGAAGTGTGGTTACAAAGATTTTCTTAGGTGACTGGCCAGTGAGGTCACTTTGATTGACAACTGGCTGCTATATAACTCTTTGCCTAAGGCACATGTGCTTACTCAGAATTCAGTCTGTTATAATTAGATTCATAAACTTTCAGGCATAAACATAGTATTATAATAACAGTATAGTGAGGCTTACATTGTGGGCAGATTAGGGTAGTACCTTCTGCGCAGGTGTCTGTGGCCGGATTAGACCAGCTAAAACTATGGCCCTCCTGTCCTTTGTCTCTGGGGATGCAGGAGAGAATCTCTAACTACCAACAGGGTGTTCTTTGGGTGGGCTCTCGGCTGGGCCTTTATTTCTTTGCTCCTCTGTCAATGATGTCTGACTAGCTACCTAACAGTAATAATTTCTCAACACACTATACAATTTTTTGAAACTTAATTCTTTAATGGTTAACATTTAGTGCTATAGGGAGCAAGCACTATTAATTAATAATTTTTCAAAAGTGATTTTGAAAAATCGATTTAGATGACATAGCCTCTTAAAACAAAGGATGCAATCATATCAGTGTAATAAACAAAGGATGCAATCATATCAGTGTAATTATCAGTAGGAACTAAATTTTTATAATGCTCAATTCCACTTACAAATATTGTTAAAGATAACATAACAACAAAATATTGAATCACCAAAGCTTAGTAAAGTATGGTACTTGAAATGAATTAGACTAGCAGGCCTCATTTAGATAACAATGAAGACCTTGGTTTGTAAAAGTGGGCCTAAAGTCTGGTACAGAATGAAGTATGACTTTGACTTAAGTAGCAGAATACTACTATGTTTCCCCAAAACAATCAGATAGAGTTGGGTTTGGAAAATAGAGGAGTAGGTAAGGGTTACCAGAGATCTAAATATATAGCCCATGTGATAAAGGCTAAGAGGCAGGGGACTGAAAAGACTTAGAAGCACAGATGTCAAGTATTCTGTATGTAGGTATTTTTGTCACTGTAAAGTAAAATATATCCATCACTTTAAATCTTCAGAAAAATTGTATTACCAAGTTGAATGTGTTGTGTAAATAGAAGTTTCTTGAAGAAAATCAAAGAAAAAGCATAGAGTTACACATATTTAAATTCTGTTTCTCTGCCTCCAGCTAAAGTGATTTAAAGATGAACCTTTGCCCAGCCACATATATACATCCACCCATAGCAGAGAAACAGTGAGAGCTGGGGGAGACCAAAATCAGAATAAACATACAACACATGGACATCAGAATTTTAGAGAACATATGAAGAAAGAAAGCATCTCTAGAAATACAGAAAATGAGTTAACAGACAATAGATCGACAAATAGTAATTTTTGTTATTTTTACACTGAAATTACTATCTTTATATTTAGTAAAATATTGGCCTGCCTAATGTAAAAATATATGGCTTTGAAGACAAGTAAACATATGTTAATAAGATATGCATATAAAAGGAAAAAAGGAACGATATATCCTTTATCTACTAAGTTTGGGTAGGTACCTTATTAATTTCCAGTGTATTGGGGTTATAAAATAAAGAAAAAATTAATTGCATCTAAAATCACTGAAGTTAGCTTTATAAAGCTATCAGAGTTTGGCATAGCAACACTTGGTGTAGGAACATTTTTGTCAAGTTGGCTCTAATTCCATTGCTTTCCTTCATTTATACCCTCTACATTACATTATTTCACCAAACAGTGACAAGTAAGTATGGATGATCACATCTGGATTGAATTGACCATAGTAGAAATTGCTATAATATGCTTTGTTCCTGAAGTAGAGAGATCATGTAAATAGTACCCCACCCTCAACACTACCATAATGAAGTTTATTCTAGTGCAGCACATGAAATCTATGCAGTCTTGATTTATAAAGTATGTATGTAAGAAATAGAGCACAGATATAATGATACCGGTTTTCAATTGACTACTCTGTGATTATTTTATTTATTTTTTGTTGCCCATATTATAACATTTTCTCTATGTTAATTTTTCTGAAGTTGGGAATTGTACATAATCATAAACGAATTAATGAATATTTTTAGAAATGGAAGTATCACAGGCATTGCAAACAAATTTTATGGTTAATGTAAAAATAATCAATTGGTTACAAATGTAGATGGTTGAGAAATTATATTGAGCATCCTGTGGTGCGGCTAAATGAGAATTACTTTCTTGTTACAAAGCATTCTTAGCTGATGAGCTAAGATCCAAATTCTGCTTATGTAAGCAGGATCTCCTACTATCCCCAGGTTCTGAGTACCGGAAACATTAGAAGCTTTATTTTGTAACTGTTTGAGAAGGAAGGCTTTTCAACGTGGGGAGTAGCTGTGAAGAGAATACAGTTAAGATAATGACATGGCTTACATCCCCCTCCAGCTTCAGTAATGAGTTTGAATCCCTATAGCTACAGTGATGAGTGCATCAAGTTGATGCAACTATTCAAGAGATAGGAGCCTAGAGGGAGAACTCTGACAAAGTATGAAACGCCCTAGAGAAGAAAAGCCCTCTCCCCAGCCTCGAGGGAACCCAAAGGCTTCTCAGATATACCAAGCAATTTAACGCCTTTGGAAATGTCTGCAAGCACAATTTGCTTCAAAGTCAGCATTATGATAAAGGTGAGAAGGAAAACACAATTTCCTCAAGTCATTCTAGTGTGTGAACATTTAAGAAAGGAAAGAGTAACTGCTCTGGTGAATGCAACTGAAGTGTTCTTAGACACATGTAAAAAACTACTTTGGGGACAACAAAGTGATGGAGAATTTGAAGGAAGTCTGAAGTCCTGCTATTATAAAGGTAGAAGTTTTTCAAGCAGCATTCGCTCGAGTTCTATTAGATAATGTTGTTGCTGTTATGAGAATATGTGTATATCAGTAAGAAAGAATGAGGAAAATAAAGAAGTATATTCGGCTATGCATTTCCTCTTATTTTGCAATCTTTATGCGATAAAACCTAATTTCATTCAAGCTTCGGAGGAATCTGTCATTATTTAACTTATCTTTAAAGTTAAAAGAATTCCTTTAGAATGAGGATTTTATCTTATTGATATATTTTGTTGATACTTTCTGCCTTGTTAGTGAAGTGAGCTCGAAGAAGCAGGTCACTTACCACTCTCCTCCTTTCTAAGGGGGTTGAGAATTAAGTATTTATACAAATGAAAAAAAAAAGAGAAAGGACAGGATACAGATACATAATATATATAAAGGCCCCTGGAAACAAAAGCATCTATACTATAAGCAATTACCTACCCCCCCTAGGGATATTCATAAGTTAAAAGTTTCCATATCTTTTCAATTATTATTGTCAATAAACTGATTTTAGCTAGATGAAGCATATAACTATCTAGATGAAAAAAATGACTTGGGGTCCATTCTATTTCACTATGAGTTATTTCACAAGAGGTTTATTACCGTTCAGAGTCAATTCGAACTTCGGTGTCACCCCAGTGGCATGGCGGGACGGGGGGAAGGTAGCAGTGCAGAAGCGTAATTAGTATTTTTCCTAGATTCTTCTCCACTGACACAGCAAGGAATCACAGGTTAGAGAGATTTAGAAAAGATTTATTAAAAGTATGTTTTAGAAAGACAGAGCATGCTCCAAGGTAGAAAAGGGTTTTCAGCGAAGAGAGCCATAATCTCGCAGAAGTGGGAAGATCTGTCTTATATTTGGCCCATGATTGGCATGTGAGGTCATTTTGATTGACACTTGGCTGCTGTATAATTTTTTGCTCCTACTGCCTAGTGAGCATGCACTTACCCAGAATTCAATCTGTTATAACTAGATTCATGAACTTCAAGGCATAATCATGATATTATAATGATGGTATAATGAGCATGAGGTTGTGAGCAGGTTAGGGTAGTACCTACTGTGCACAGGTCCGTGGCCAGATTAAACCAGCTATAGATTATGGCCCTCCTGTCTTTTGTCCCTGGGGATGCAGGAGGGATTCTCTAACTACCAATAAGGTGTTCTTTGGGCAGCTTCTAAGCTGGGCCTCTATTCCTTTGCTACTGTCACTTATGTATGACTAGCTACCTAACAGGCTGAGTCTTGGTTACTCTACTCTTTTGATCCCTTTAAGTATTTACTCATCTCTCCACCTTCTTCCCACCAATTCCCTTTAATGTAGTCCAAATAAGTTAATTTCTTTTATATGACCTTACCCCTTAAGCAAAATGATTGATCTAAAGATGGACAGTCATAACACCTGCTACTCTAGCTAGTGTAATTTTTGGCCAATAGGCTAATATATGCAGACTTCTTCCTAAGATTTTTAGAACAAGAAATGGGGGAAGAGGCTATTTCCGTAGGATGCTGAAACTTAGAATCAACTTGCAGTTGCCATATTCTCAGCAAAGAAGAAAAAGTTTACAACTACGATGACAGAAATAAGTCTACATGTAGAGAGAAAAGCAGAGACAACAAAAATGAACTTTGTCCTTAGTTCTAATCCTCTCTGAGACCAGCATCAATTCTGTCATTCTCAGAGCCAAACCACACAAACAAATACACTCTCTCTTTTTGCTCAAGGTTAGTTCAAGTTGGATATCTGTCACTTAGAACAATCACGCTGAAAAAATCAAAGAATGGGTTATCACTTTTTAATGCTGCTTACCTAATAAAAGAAAAAAATGATTAAAAGGAAATACAAATTACAGCTCAAAATGTGTAAAGCACATTTGAAAATGAAATGAATAAACATAAAGAAAAATTATGAATGCCTAACTTGGAAAATATTTAAGTCTTTATTTTAATTTTGCATTTTGATATATACGTATATATTTTAAATTCTCTCCATGGTCGATTGATACCCTTACTATTTAACACAACCCACTTTAATTTGTCCTGTATTTTAATTGTTGTGGTCCGTGTTTTGTCTTTATCCTTCTAACCAATAAACAATTATCGACATATAAAAAATAATGTATACTTGATACTCACTAAAGAGTTGAAATAAAAGATATTTTATAAAGCACAGAAACAATCAATGTAAACATATTGATTTGGAAGTAAAAGAAAAATAATAAAATAAGCAGAGTTTTTGAAAAATTAATACTATGAAACTGAAAGATCAAATGAGGGCACTGTTTCTCATTGATTTCCTACTACTTATGATGACATTCGAAATATCTAACTGGTAAGCTTTGCTGATTTCTTATAAAAGTTTTCTGACTTTCTTGAAATATAGCTCTATGTTTTATTCTCTTGTAAATACACATTCTTCAGCTGAAAGATAGTATGTTTTATAGTGTCTGATAAATTAGTACTGGTGTTACAAGTGGTATACATATGTTAATTATGACTGCATTCTTAGCAATATTATTTAGATTAATGGCATACAAATAAAGAGAAGAGAAAAATATGTAACCCTATAGAACTAAAAATAATTATGATTAGAGATCACAAGAGCTTGTCATTTATTCAGTAGGTTAGATGTAATTTGTAATCTACCCCAAGCCATTTTTATTGCAATTTCAAATAAATAATTAACAGAAATTTAAAAAAGGCTGCTATCATATACCATTCTCTAAAACAGTGTTAGTATTATATGCTACAGTTTGCATCTTTCCAATTATTTCCCTTTGATCTTCAAGCAAATTAAGTTTTTCTTACAATTATGCAGCTATGAAGATCGTGCCAAATGTTAACAGATATTTTGAGTCACCATCTCAGTTTTTCTGTCAGTAGATAAACACTGTTACTGGATTATTTTCATTCAGCTGCCTTATGTCCTGCTGCCTTTTTATCATTTTTACATCACTGCAAAATCTGTTACACGATTTCCTTTTAGAGAAATTTTGATAACTAAATCCAATGAAAAGTAGGTAGAGGTTTTATTATGCACATGTTAAATCATTATAGGTGTATCATCATCTCTGCAAATCATATTAAATAATGTAGTTTGGAAAACCATAGAGGCATTTTGTTAACAGGGCACTAAAACTCAGTTGCTGGAGATAATAAGTACTGAGTCAATACTTAGTCAACAAGCAGAAAACTGAGTAGAGATCTACTTTGGTTCAAATATTAGTTCAGCACTGAAGAGCTATACCACATACTGCAATGACACAAAGGAGCATTTCAAATTTCAGTCCTCCCATGGTACATATATATGTTTTTAATAGCGAATATTTACAAGAGACTTTTTACATTCATCCTATTTTTCAAATTACAAAAAATCAAAATCAAATAACAAGAAGGAAAAATGAGATATGAGATATGATGTATAAAGATTTTATGCAGGATTTTCCATACATAGCCACATAAAAGTACGCAGTTAGGTTATTACACTGACATAAAGGCAGACATTGAATGTACAAAGGAAATCAGAGAAATGCAGGAATTAAAAGAATATAAGCTTTGTTTGTATTTTTTTTCCTATGCACAAGTTTTTTGATATGCACAAGTTATATTTAACATGAAAGTCAAGTGTGTTTACAAATCATTTGCCTTTGGAGTATGTGATAAAGTTGGGGTATTTAAACATTCTCCAGTATTTCTTCTTCTGTAAGAATGTGTAAATTAACATTTTCATAATTCTGATCATTATTTTCTACTGTAAAAAAAAATTTACTTCTCGAGAACTTGATAATCACCTATCTAGTCACTAATATAGAAAACAGAATAATGAAATAACTTGAGAAAATAATTTCAACTGATTTTTTATGATAAATTTGGTCACAATGCTAATGCTAATGATATAATAAATGCCTTTTTCGAATCCCTCTTTATGGACAAGGCACTATGCTAAACACTTCACATATACTGTTATCTTTAAATCTCTTTAGATCTGCCTGTGTTATCATAGTGTTATTCTCTTGTTTAATATATAAAAAAAAAAAAAAACTTAGAGCTTCAGAACTCAATCCCAGGCTTCCCATCAGCAGTCCCTAACCTTTTTGGACCCAGTGCTCCTATAAGTATCTAATGCATGATGATCTGAAGTGGAGCTGAGGCGGTGATGCTAGCACTGGGGAGCAGCTGCAAATACAGATGAAGCTTCCCTTGCTTGCCTGCTGCTCACCTCCTGCTGTTCCTAACAGGCCACGGACCAGTACTGGTCTGTGGCCCGAGAATTGTGGGCCCTGTCCTAGTTAGTAAGTAGTAAACTTGAGAATTAAATACAGGTGTGTGTGATTCCAAAACTCATGTCCTTAATGACCTCATTGTATTATTTTCAATACAATTTATGATTGTGAGGCTAATTATTATTGTGTTGCAAAGAGCGGCGTTCATAAGAAATTTTCCATCTAAATAGTAAATCACTAATTAAGGGATAGTTATGATAGTAAGAAGAGTTTTCAAAGGGAACACTAGTGGCTATTCAGATTTTTCGATTTTCCAAAAAGTAAAATGCTATGTTACTACAACAGTAAGCGCTAATCTTTCTCAATTTATTTAGTGTTTTTAATTCTCTTGACTTTAACACACTCTTTCCTATCAGCTTCATGAAATACAAAAATGAAAAATTGTGAACTGCCAACTTTCAATGTCTATGTTTGTATTAACATGGTGCCATAGTAAGTAAAAATGCTTATTACAGTCATGATCTGGGTAGACTGTAAGCCAATGACACTACCGAGTATATGACATCAATATACAAACTGAATTCTACACAGTTGTCATAGATGTTATACCTCCAAGGAATCTAATTTACCATTCCAACTGACAGTCTGAAATCTCCTCAACCTTTACCCATTTGTCAAAATAAACTTGTGACAGTTTTCCTTTGTCCATCACGTAACTTTAAATGATTTCAGATAAGCTTATAGAATAGCAGAAGAATTTGTAGTTCGGTTATTACTCTTTGAAGTAACTATCGAAAAGTGATTTATTAATTTCCCAGTTATTTAATATGCCAATTGTTCAATAAGAACTCGGAGTCCACAAAATGGCAGATGTACAAATCTCTATCTTCCCTCATGATTATGTAATGCCAGCTTTATGTGCAGAAAGTTCTCTAGGTAGAAAAATACTCAGTGTGAAGAATTGGAAATGCATTCGAAGTAGAAAAATGTGTTTTATTTTTCAGCAATTTTGTCTCTTATTATTTATGCATTTATAAGAATACCAATATACTAACTTAAAGAAAATCTTTACATGAAAAAAGTTATTAAATAACTGCAAATTACCACATGAAATATTAATTGGTTTTAGTTTGATATTATTATTCTATTCTAAGTGCAATATAGAATTAGTACTACTTTTATTCCATAGATAATTAAGGTATAATATCTTCACAAGAAAGTTTTCTTTCTGCTAGTTTGAATGTTCAGCTACTTGGGCCATAGCCATGGCATCTGATTCACTGAGCTACAAATTAGCTAAGAGAAACAAGGGCCTTACTACCTACAAGCTACTGACAAACTTTTTTTTTTCTTCAATCTTTATATGGAGGGCTACTGAAACATTTTCTGCCATTTGGTTCACTCCACATTGGAGTGTACACATAAATGAAAATTTGGGGCATGTAATTCCATTAAATTGAAGCAAAAGAACCTGTATGAGATTTTGTGTGTTGTAAACTTTGCTCAAGGGTGTGCGTGTGTATATAGTTGTGTGTGCATGAGCGCTTTATAGCTGATCAAATGTGTGATACAATTTTAGTCCTTGAAAAAATATATACCTTTTGCTTGCAAAAAAATAAGCCTATATAGTGTTAGATCAGGCTTGTAGATTATGTTATTAAATATTCTATAATGATGTTGTTAATTCCACAAAATCTGTTGATTTCTGAGAAACATGCTTTAAAGTCCTTTTCTGAAAATGTATTTGCCATTTTTTTGTCTATTTGTGTTATCCTTTATATATTTCAAATATATATTATCAGGTGCATAATTATTCATAATTTTATACTCTCTTATGGTTTATATTATTACCAAAACAAAATATTCCTGTATTTTTATGCTTTGGTACATTGTTCTATTTATTCTATTATCAATATTACTCGATCTTTTTTGGTTTGTTAATAAAATATTAAAGCCTTTATATCCTTCTGTTAAAACTATTCTGTTATTTTGTTTTATATATTTCTGTTTATCAAATGTTTTTAGGTCAATTTCATTCTAATATGGGATTTTCTGCTTTTCAAATGTAGATTTTTATCCATTTGCTACATGTACTGGAAAAAACAATATATTTAGTTTTCTTCCTAATTAGAGCTCTAGTTAATGAAGTAGATTTAGAATGTAAGTAGTATTTATGGATCCAATTTATTGTTTCTCTTTTTCTTTAATGTATTTTTATATTCCTGCTTTTTGTTGAAATAATTTTTTCCCCTTCTGCTTTGCTTTAATGCTATGGGATATATTCATATTTTCTCTACGATATCTAATTATTACATTTCAATTACCAATATAAAAATGCATAGTTTTATAGCATTGTGGAAAAGAAGGATGAAGAATATAATATGGCATCAACTGCACAAAGATCTTTGCATATATCTAGACTTTTAATATCGCTATCATTGTTACTGATATTATCATCACAAATACCTGTATTACTTACCAAAAATAGTCATCTTCAACAGTGAAAACATTTGAATTTTCTATCCAGGCTTTTTAAAAGCATTTGGTAGCAATTACTTACACAATCTATAATCATTACTGATTTTATTTCCCTTCTTTTTTGTACCTTCTTCTTTTTTAGAATCATATTTTCTTCTTGTCACAATATGTCCTTGGCAAATTATTTCTTACAAGTGTTAAGTAATTAAACTTTTAAATCCTTGTATGTATGAAAATGTCTTCACTTAATATTAATTTTTCTGAATAGGTGGCTTGAGGTTCAAAATAAATTCTGCTTAATATTTTAAAGTTAGTCCTCCTTTGTCTCCTAGCATCCAATGTTAAAGTGAATAAGCCTGACATCAATCTGCTTCTCATTGTTTCTTCAGGCTTTTAATTTGTATTTCTTTTTTTTCATGTTCTAATTTAAATTTTATTCATTGCTTCTATTCTATATATTTAAATTCCAGATTACAACTGTGATAACCTATTAAATTACCAATCTCTTCGAAGAATTTAAAATTTTTAAGAAATACTTTTCACTTAACATGTTTTGAATTGATGGATTCAATATCCTCTCAAACCTATGTGAAGTCTGGTTCAGACTTATTTTAAAGTTCTTTTTATTATCTGAATTATGTTGTGTCTGTAATAATTTGTTTTATGTTGGTTCTTTTTTTCAGCTTTTCTCTTCCTAAAAGTATGATGAGAATTGATTATCTGGTCACATACGTAAATAAATTATATTTTTTATATATAAATCTAACACGAGTTTCAAATTTTTTTGTTCCATTCCACTAATAAGCTTTTCATCTAAGTTAATACTAATTTTCAGGTATTTTTTTCTCTAAGGAAAATTTTTTTCCACAAGCTTCAATTTTAGGTGCAAGGACAAGAAGGACCCATCCTTCATGTTTTATGACTTGTATTTTTTCTATCTTCAATAATGTCCAACTAACTTTCTATTTTCCAGAAGTTCTTTACGATTTCTAATATACCGACAGTAAATTTTCCACTGTTTTTATTTTTAAGAATTTTTCTTTAAAAAATATTTCACCAATCATGTCTCCTCTGGGTCACGAATTTGTTTTTTGTTTTTTGTTTTTTCTTAGAAATTACGAAGGTTCGCTCAAAGGAAACCACTGTAATCACATATGATTTTAGAAACACTGGAATGTGTCTTATTACCCTTAACTAAGTGATTCTTATAGGTTCAACAAGTTACTTCTTTATTTCTCTTGTTTCCAGACCATGAATGTTTTCCTAAAACGTTTGTATGTTGGTTTTTTTCTTCACAGCTGCTGAGTAGTTTGGTGACTACCCTGGACTGAAGTTTTAATATTGCTATAGTGACTGATACAGTACACTGAGGTAGAATTCAAATCTTTACTTATTCTGAACATTCCAATTACTTATCCATTTCAGTCAGATTCACAGATCCTAAATGACAAGATTTCCGTGTCAGATATTGTCTACTGATACTTAGCTCCACCTTGGCCTTTCTAAGCACTTCCTTGATAACTGTGGGGAAGGAAAAGGAAAACTACAATTTGCACACTAGCTTGCTAACAGAATTCTGGTTCTCATTAATCCAAGGAGAGGCACTTGCTTAAGATCAAGAAGTCAGTACATGGCACGCCTGATACAGTGGCAGCAGATTCTGGCAGAGGACAAATGTAAGGTTTGCAGATACTTCTGGACTCACATTGCAAACCATAGGCTCAATGTTGCAAGCAACTGAGAGAACCATTGGTGGCCTCTTGCAATACAGGCAAAATCACCAGTAGTTCTCCCTGGCTTTTACTTCCCAACACTTTTCAACTGATTTGTGAAACACAATTGTGTATAGTTCCATCCTGAAAAATACCTGTTTCTGTTCCAGAAAAGCTGACTGACACGTCTCTTAAAATTATCCTGAGCTGATTATATATTATTTAATCAAAGCGCAGCTACAATTCCCTCCCCAACTGCCACGGCACAAGAACAGAGTAGGGATAAATAGAAATTGGTTAGACATCTGGATGGAGAGAAAAAAAAAGGAAAAACTGGAATTGCCCTCGATGAACTGCAACATTGGGCTGCTACATTAATTAACACAGAAAGGTTCTCTGATTCATCCAGAATATACATGGATCTCGGAGAATAACTGTTTTATTATCATCTAAATCAGAAGACAACTCTGGTTGCTGTTCTAAATAGTGTGTATTTACTGGAAAATATTAATTCAGTCCTGGTATCTGGTTTGAGCCCATTCACCTGGAATTTGCTTTTATTGCCTCTCTAAACTAATTGTCAGATTTACTGAAAGCAATTTGAGATTTACCTTGCAGGGCTAAAAGTGAAAATTCTCAGTATTGTTCGGGGGTTCCACAAACTTTTATGCTCTCTGTCAAGTGATATCTTGAGTGTGCTCCTCAAACCCACTTACAACGTATGTCATAAAACTCTAATCTTGGGCAGGGGTGAGAATAAAAGAAGGCTCAGCAACAACTCGTTACTGCTGTGAAAGCTGCTCTTCCACGTGGGACTTAAGACCCAGCATATCCATAATGCTCAAAGTTACTGTAGCAAACACAGATGTTGGATTGAACATCTGGAAAACTGTGAGGATAAGAGAATAGATCTCTAGGGGTTGGGAGTAAGTCCGTATCATCTTTAGAAAATAACTATTCTCCTTTTGAGAAATAGCTTCCAGCTTTTATTCAGCCCTTATAGAGACTGAAAGCATATCCAATGATATTCAAAATTTCTGTGAAAAATATAAATGTTGTATGAAGCCCCTGGAATTCCCCAGTAAGAGAATAACAGTATAGACTTCTAGGCATTGAGAACAAATTTACTTTTTCTCTTGATAATGACTGTTCTTTTGAGAAATAGCCCTGGGCTTCTACCTAACTCTGGTAGTCACAATAAGCCTAATAATAGGAACTCAATAATCTTGTGGACTGAAATGTTCATCATGAATTGGCTGTTGTATTTTCTACCAAACCATAATCTTGTACTTATGGAGAAGCGATCTATCATCAAATAAAAACAGTAGATAAGAAATTAAACTCAAGAAAGTTTGAAAGATGGATAGAAGTTGAAGAGCCGGTGGTTCACACTACATCATATCAATGCCTGTGATATTCTCTATCTCCCTTCATCCAGACTTATGGTCTCATAAATTGCAGCTTACGGACATATGACTGAGAAAGAAAGAACATGTTCCTGATTTATAGATGGTCTGCATGTTATACTGGTTCCAACTATAACTGAATAGATGCAGAGATATGTCCCAATCCAGAAGTGTTCCTCAGAGACAAAAAACATGATAAATCTCTTCAGTGTGTAGAAATTCATGCAGTAAATTTTGTTTTCTACTTAATCTGGACTGAAGAATTGCTAAGTGAAATCAGCATAGATTCATGAGACCTTGTACACTGTCTAGATGAAAGATCAAGGCTTGAAAAAAACAGGATTGTAAGATTGGTGGCAAGGGGATCTGAAAAAAGAAATTATATATATATATCGAGATGAATCTCGAAGAATGGCTACAGATTGTGAAGATATTTGTGTTCCATGTGGATAGTCCCCAAAGGTCATCCTCTGCAGAGGAGGCTCTCAGTAATCACATGGACAAGATGACTTATCCTGTGCATATAATTCAGCTTACACAATGGACTTCCCCTCACCAGGCCATATCAAGTATCTAACCTGTCAATATCTGAGAAAAACACTGTTTTGTATGTGGAACTATTTCCGGTGATAGATTGATTACACTGGGTCAATTATATCATGGACATTTAGCTATTTTTTTGTCAAAGGAACAGAAGTGCACTGTGGGTATAGAATTGCATTTCCTGCCCATAACACCATCACGACTGCCATCTATGAACTTAGCAACTGCCTTTTCACCAGCATGGTGTTCTGTACACAACTGCTTCTGATTAAGGTACAGATTTCACAGTATAAGTACTATAGCAATGGGCTAATGCCCAGAGAATTCATAGGTCTTACCACAGGTCCTGTTAGCTAAAAGCAAGCAGCAAAGTCGAATGAGTATATGCCTTTCAAAGGCTCAAGCAGCATATGTCAGTTGGGAGACAATATCCAAGAAGAATGGGATTTTCCTATAGACTGTAGTATATCCTATGAATCAGCAACTAAGATATGCTGTGGAGTATGTTGGTCTGGGAATTAAAAAGTAAAAGTGAGAGTAGTTTCTCTGATGATTACATTTAATATCTCACCCTATATTTTTTTCCCTCCACTTAATTCTCACAAGCTTGAGCTCTGCTGGTGTGGAGACCACGGTTCCTAAGAGGAATGTTTTAGAGAGGACACAATGTATTTCCATTAAATTAGAAGTTGAATCTGCCACTCAGCTATTAGCTTTTTTGTTTTTGTTGTTAATCATGTTTTATTACTTTGAACCAGCAGACAAAGAAGAAGCTTACTCTTCTGACTGAGTGATTGTTTAAATTTCAAGAGGAGACAGCATTGCTGTTACTCAACAGGTGTCTGGGAGGGTTTTGTCTGGAATCTCTACAGGGTGCCTCTCAGTTCTCCTATGTCCAATAGTACAAGTTAATACAAAATTACAGCAAAGGAACAAAGGAAGAGCCATGAAGGATTTGGTCTCCTCAGGAATGAAGATCTTTGTAATTCCAACAGATAAAGAATTAGACTTCCTGAGATTTTACCTAAAAGCAAAGGAAACATTAAATGGGAAGTGGCAAATTAACTATGGATTTATGACCAGTTATAGGAACAAGAAACGGACCAGCTATATATATTTTCCTTTGGGTGTTATATTTGGGTGTTACTTCTATGTTTTTTTTAATCTGTAATTCCTTTTTTCTTTCCCTAATTACTTTATACAAAGATCGTTGTTAGCTATTATTTTATAATTTTGTCTATAGTACAAAATATTCAGATGGGACTGAGAATGAATGTGAGAAGCAATTACCATAGCCTAGAGATGTATATTGTGGCGGCTCCCAGCTATGGACCTACTGACTGATTGTAGGGACTTTGTGTAATTTAGGGGAGAGTAGAAGAGTAATTTTGTTTGCACAAAATAAAAATTGTTTCCTGTTAAGAAAAAAATCATTGGTTGTTTTTGTTGTTAAGATGTACTATGTGGATGTTGCACCAGATAATTACCTATTTGCTCTCCCCCTTGAATCCACTCTTTTATATTCTAGCTATGCTAGCGATGACACACTGTAAACATTTCTATTTTATCAGCTAGCTCTGTGTTAGACTCTGCCAATACAGGGTTTCAGAGTGAGAAAGGAAGAGTGGAAGAGGAAGAATGGGCTTGCTTCTTTTTTGTTTCCTATTTCTGATAGTCACATTAGCAATGGTTCTCACCTTGGCAATGGTAGTTGATTCAAGTAAGGGCAGCCGATTTGTTTTCAGTGTTCACAAGCTATCAGAACCAGCTCCTTGGGATCTCTTCTCAGTTTTCAGAATATCATAGTCTTCCCTTTGAATCCTCAGGCATAGGGGTTATGGTTGCTTCCTGCAATTATTAACTCTACCAAACCTCATTCTCATCCTAGAAGTCTTTTCAATTCTCTAATGCCTGGTTAATGGATTTTGTGTCAAAATCTCTCTGTTAAAATAATTGAGGTTAACAGGTAAAATGGCTGCTTTTTGTCTGTCTCTAACTCGTATAGACATTATACTAAGCATTGAAAGTATAAGGAAAAAAGCAAAGTTCTTGTCCACAGGTTCGCAATAATGAAGGGGAGAGGACAAACAGGGAAATAAAAACCAGTGTCTTATGCAAAAGCTATTTTTTGCAAAGAGATAATATAAAGCCTTCCTGAAATACATGCACTTTTCTCAATGTTACACTGTTTTCTCTGCCTAAAACATTCATTCATTCATTCATTTGGTTGATATTTATTTAGCACCCTGTATATATATATCTGCAAGACTTCTAGGGATAAATTATTTACCGAAAAAATGAAAGAAAAATTACATTCCTGCTGTCTGGAATTACCATCTGTAGCTGATAATGCATAGTCAACAGAGACCTAAAATTATAAACTTTAATATAATAACTGTTCTCAAAAAATATATATAGGCATCTAGGGAAAATATTAGAGGAAAGTTTCATGCATTCTGGTAAGTCAGTAAAGTTTTCTCTGCTGAAGTTACACCCGAACTGAAGTTATAAGCTTTAAGGGAAGCTAATTATGGAAAGACATATAAGGAAAATGTAGCCCAAACTTAAGGAACCACTTGTACAAAGAATTTCAGTTAAAAAGGTGTCAACTCATTCAAAGAAGTAAAAGTAAGCCATTAGCACTCTCTCTACAGCTTTCTCTCTTCCTCCTTTGACTTAAGTGTTATCTCTTAATAAATCTTGGAGCCATTTGATACTGATTTTCCTGGGAAACACTACATGACAATTTAACCCAGTGGCCTGCCCCCCACTAACCTTCCACTC